>JANAVB010006394.1:3405189-3821933 GCA_029216955.1 Iris pallida
CAAGAGCACGCGCAGGTATACCTGTGCCGGTTTGGGCAAAGCAAGTGATGAGGTCCCCTGAGGTAGATGACGCCCCATGACTGCCGTCCGAACCTAGCGTCGTGCTGCGTAACTTCGCGAGGAACTCCTTCTCAAGAGGGGTTAACTCAACCAGGTGAATGTCGTCCCCTTCCTCCGCCAGATTAGCTATGTGTCCTCCAGAATAATTTCTCCTTCTACCAGCATAACCGCCTCTACCACCACGACGTCCGTCGTGGCCCCGTCCACGATCACTTGAATGACTGTGCAAGGGTTTTGGACAAAACCTAATGTAATGCCAAAAGTCACCACAGTTGTGGCAAACACCGGCCACAGAGGGAGGCTGATTGAAGGCGGAAAGCGCAGACTTGTCAACAACGGCGTGCTCCCCCTGGGAAGAGCCCTTGTTGGACATCAACTGTAAGCGAGCCTCTTCTTGTGCCATGGCAGCTATGGCGTCTTCTAAGGTTGGAAGCATGGGCTGTGCTAGGAGGACATTCCGTCCATGCTCAAACACAGGGTTAAGACCCTTCAAGAACTTCATCATCCGTTGACGCGAAATATAATCCAAAAACTTTTGGAAATGTTTCGCAAAATGCTTGTTCGACCTGGACATCTTCCATCCCAAGAGGATCATAGTGATCCAGATCAGACCAGTACTTCTTTAACAGTGCCGCATACTCAGAGATGGTGCGGTCGTCCTGGGCCACCCTATCAAGTTCATCCTGCAGTTGGAAGATCCGCATAGGATTGTCCGAGCCTGAGTACATATCCTTCAAAGTCTGCCATATATCAGCAGCAGCCTCCATCGCCTCGACATTGTCCGACACCTGGTCGGTCAAGGAGGCCGTCAACCATCCAGCCACAACATTGTTGACAATTTCCCAAATAACAAACACCTTTGAGGAGGGATCATCTGGCGTCTTGGTTTGGCCATTGACGTAGCCAACCAAGTCACGACCCTTCAGCGTCCGCATGGCCTGTCGTGACCATTTCAAGCAATTGGACGTTTCTTCCAACTTCGTCTCCAGCTTGTCCAGCTTTCCCGTTTTGTAGGATAACTGATCCACATCAGTATGGATCACACGTGGGGTCGTCTCGGTTAATCTCTTTGATAAAATATCATTAACCAAGGCCTTCATCTCGTCTGCTGTCAGTTTACCACTGATCGAATCCATGGCGTCTTCAACTGTTATTCGTCGACGTCGTCGTCTTCGTCGGCGTCTTCGTCGGCTTCGTCGTCGTCGTCGTCTTCGTGTAAAGTCTTCAACAGAGACCTTACGAATGCGCGGTTAACATGGCCAACACCGGCGCGCGCATGGAGATCCTAATTTGAAGATCGAGAACGGAAAACAAATAAAGCATTTGTTGTTCCGAAGGGCGTAATCTAGGAACAGAAGGTACAAATAAAGCATTTGACAGCCATCCGTCTTCGAATAATCGCCCACATAATCTCTCTCACAAATTAGGGTTTTTTTTTTTTTTGGGAAAAAAATGGGGGGGGGATTTACAGCAGCAGGTGGGGGTGGGGGTGGGGTCGGCAGGGGGTGGGGAACGACGGGGGGGGGGCGTCGGGCGGGGCTGGGGGGGTGGTCGGCAGGGGGTAGGGCGGCAGGGAGTAGGCGGCAGGGGTGGGGGTCGGCTGGGGGGGGGGAGTGGTCGGCAGGGAGTGGGCGGTTAGGGTTAGGGTTAGGGCTAGGGCGGCAGAGAGGGGGGGGGGGGGTCGGAAGGGGAGATGATTTTTTTTTTTTTTTTTGTTATGGCTTTGATACCATGTAGAGAATAATTGTTGTATGTATTTTATTGATGGGCTACTCAACTACTTATAGGGAGTCTAGCTCCTCTACATATTACATTTTCCAATGTGGGACTAAATCGCTTATTAGTTCTCAACACCTATTGATATGATCAGATGCATTTTTCTTGTGACAATGCACTTACATTCGTCATACATTTCATGTTAGTGACCTTTTAGTTGTGTCTTGAATCACAATCATTCAGTGAAAATAACAGTGTTACAGAGTAGAACAGGTTTTACCAGAACTAAACCAAAGGAATGTTAACAATTAATTAGGTAGTGCCCTGAACTAAAAGAATGGCATTATGTTGACCTATTATAAGTTATATTAGCCATCCATTTTGCCGATATCTGTTATATGCATGTGTTATGAACTAGGAAGCACTGACACACCAAAAATGTTGTCGTGTCGTGTCTGACACGTATAGGACACTCCACGGAGATCTATCAAACACTCCAAAATACATTAGGACACCAAAATAGGTGACCCGTATCGTGGTGTCCTTATTATGTCGTGTCGTATCCATGTAACACAAGTTATGAGGTTTTGATCACAGTAAATTTCAATAATGAGGTTGCATAAATAAACTAATGTGGAAGACACAATAACCTAGAACTGATTAAGCTGACATGGTGAAATTCCAGTGAGGAGGTTACACAATTGAAAATATTAGAATATATTGATATGGAATGTCTTGAGTACTGATAGCCACAAAAGATAGTAAGAAGTGTTGCATGTGTCTGAGGTCAATCAAGAATGATTTATTACAGATAACTAATGTGGCAGGCATCTGCTAGAAAAGTTGTATAATAGGAATTAACCTTGATATGTAGGACTCATTTCGAAAAAAAATCAAAATAGCATTTCTGTAAAAGCATATATTCATTAAGATGATAATATAAAATTAGAGAAAACTAAACTACAATGTCAGAGGTCACAATTAAAGATAATATAGATAAATATAGTGTAGCTGCTATAAAAGTTGTACAGAGACCTTGTCAAATAGGACTAAGAATGAAGGCTTATAGAAGTTGGCTTTCTGATAAAACAAATTGGTCAAAAAGATGCATCATATGATATCAACCCTACAAGATACAAGAGAACATCACCTACGGCTTCTGATGGAGTTATCGGGTGGTCTGTAACCACCCCATCAACAGAAAAGACACCATTATCAATGAAAGAAAGGTATTCAGCTACTGGACTGAAACTATAATTATAAGCAATATCTGCATCATTTGCAAAGTCCCCTGCAAATATTTCCAGCCCTTCTTTGTGAGCATCCGTAACGATGGACGTGTGGGGCTGTAAGTATAGATCCGATGTCACAGGCCATATGTAATGCTTGGGGACAAGGATTCCTGAGGCAAACGTCTTGATGAAGGTAAGGTTTTTCAACAACGATCTGTATGTCTGGTTTGTCGAAGGTTCGATGAGATCTTCCTCAAGAAAGCGAAAGACGAGCTTAATCTTGGTTTTCTGGAAACGCGGGGCTATACCACTGAGGAAACCCACTTCTGGTGATGAAAGATAGTTAAAGATCATACGCTTTGATATAGAAAGCACATAGCTTCTCATACTTAGATTATGATGACTATAGAAAATATCATGCTGTGTCATAAGAAAAAGATAAAATCTATTAGTCAGAAAGTGATCAGAGCAGAGTTTCAGAATTGTATGTATGTAACACGCACATGAAATGCAACCAATGTTCACCATGCCTTGCTACCTGTATGTTCAGCCAAAGAGCTGGTGAAGGTGGCCCAAAAAGTTTCGGAACATCTTCAACTGCAAGGGGAAACGTGCTTGAATCGAACCTATCAGTTCGAGAATAAATTCCTTGTGTCACTGCATGCAGAGAAAAAAGTGGTGAATACCACAAAATTTACATACCCATACATACAACAATAACTAGGTTAGATGCAGTAACTCTATTTTAGTAACACATAAGTAGTCAAATATAATTGAATCATTAGCTAGAATACATACACATATTCCATTTTTCTTTAATTTTAAATTAATAATCTATCGATCACGAGTTGTATAGAGGTATATGCTCTTTTCCCTTTTGGTGATACATATACTAAGGCCCAGGCTCAAAGGCCTAGGCCCGTAAATACTCATCTTCTGCCCGGACCCGAGTTCTTACATGTGCCTATCACGTGACCTCTATATGTCACAGACATTTGAATTAGGATACTCCCAAACACCCGCAAAGGCCGGATCAGAGGATGGGTGAGCTGAGCGACTGCCCCTGGCCCCTCGATAGAAAAGGCCCCCAAACATGACCCAAGGTTACTTACTAGCCCAGCCAACTCTTGCAATGGGAAGACCCAAACAAGTTCTAAACCCACTTAAGTAGTACTCCGTAGTAAAACTTTTAGTAGGAACTCGGTTCAAAGAGGACCTATACCCACTTATACATAGTAAGCTTTAGTAACCAAAATAGCAATAACATGGTCCAAACCATATATCAAGAAATCTGTTAAAAGAGCAATAACAAGGTTCAAACCCTTAGGGTCTGCTTGGCAATTGTAAGGGTAGCGGTTATGAGGTATTTTTAGAGTACCAGTTATGAGCGGCTATGAGGGGTCCAGTTTTGGGTAGTTTTTAAGTAGCAACATTTAAACCAGTCCAATCCATGCTTAGTAATTCACTAATGAGCGGTTCTAAAAAAAAATTACACAAATAAAATTAAATATGGAAGGGTATTAGTAGTTATAATTATATTTTTTGGTGAGGATATAAATGAAATAAAATAATAAAATCCCTCAAAACCCACCGATTTTGGGTGTTTATAAAGCCACCCAAAATTACATTACACCGGTTTTGGGGGTTTTTTGAGCCGGCCAAAACCAATGCCTCAAAAATTAACTAATACTTTTTTTTTTATCATCTTTTGTCTCCAAATGATCTTTTCTTATTTGTCTTGTATGATTGTCAGAAAAAAAATCAGTAAGGTTACTCAACTAGTACTATTTTATCATCTTTTTATTTGTTAATTATTTTTTAGAAGATTTCATTTGTTAAACTGGTTAACAAAATTGGTATCCGAGAAAAAAAAATCCATTAATTTCATTTAGGAAAACTGGGTGTTTTCTATTTACCCATTCAAGAGGCCTCACTTTCAAGTCCTGCCCTAGGCCCCGAGAATTTTCAGGCCGGCCCCGACACCCACTCAAATCTACGTGTAAATCTAGGAGTTGTCCACCAACTCCAATTGCCCTGTCTAGATATAACGAATTCAATTTAAATGATAAATCGACTAAACATGATAAGAATGCATCCTTACAATCAGTCTTACTTGATTTGCACGAAAGTATTCGATGGCTATCTGAAAAGGGCTATATTTTTATTTTTTATTATTTTATTTTATTTTTATTTTTTTTTACAAAAGTGTTCGATGGCTATCTGAAAAGGGCTACATATAGTCCCCATTTCTTCTTCATAAGGTACACAAACTATTACACCCTAAAATTCTGCCAAATTTTACATTCCCCTCAATCCAACACCTGGAGATTACTCCGCCCCTGACTTTGCTCGTGTATGCAGGTGAAGGAGAAGATATTCAGACGCAAGAAGTTTCTTTCATGTAGAGAAAAAAGTCCATTGATCTAGCCCAAATGGCCATCCGAGATTCCTGGTGGTGAGGATAACATCATCACCTTTATATTTTCTTCCTTTGCTTTGGTAGATAATTAGGGTTGTAAAAGTGATATAATTTTCTCAACTAAAATTAGATTTATTGTTCCCAAACATACAAAGAAAAGGAAAAAAAAATCAAAATAGAACTATCCATCAATACATATTCACATCAACAGGGACGGAGCCAAGCTTGGCTCCAGCCCACCCCAATTTTTTTTCCCTCCTTTTTTTCATATAAATTTTTTATATGGATTAAACCACTTCCAGTCCACCCAAACTTTTGGTAGCCCACCCCAACAATAGTTTCTGGATCTGCCCCTGCACATCAACATCCCCCGGCAAACTAAAAGTAGATCATACACTCACTGAGTTTGCCAAGCATAAATGAGAACGCTGAACAGTATGAGACTTAACAAGTCTTGAAATCAGCTATTTGATGGTGGAGATAACATATGGAAGTGTATGTGCTGTATAACGATGCTGACTAGATGACAGTCAATCTCGATATCTTTGGTCCAGTTATGGAGTATTGTATTGCTAGACAGTTGCCACAAACGGGGGAGAGTGACTAAAGGCACCCATATCGGAGAGAGGAGAGGACAACGTAGACAAACAATCTCAATGGGAGTGTTTGTCATGACATGATTGTAGAAAATAATAGATGAGTTAATTTTATTGATGGACTACTTCACTACTTATAGGGAGTCTAGCTCCTCTACATACTACATATTCCGATGTGGGACTAAAGTCCCTTATTGACTCTCAACACTCCCCCTCAAGATGGGCGATAGATATTGATCATCCCCATCTTGTTACATAGCTTCGACAGACTTAATGAACTAAGACCCTTAGTCAGACAGTCTGCAACTTGTTCTTCTGAGCGGACATGGTCAATCTTCAGTATCCCTTGTTCCAGCTTCTCCTTGATGAAGAATCGATCAATCTCGATGTGCTTCGTTCTGTCGTGCTGAACGGGATTGTTAGCTATACTTATTGCAACTTGACTATCGCTCAGAAGACGTAATGGTGCTCCCTTGTCTAACTTCAACTCTGTCAGCAACGCTTTCACCCACAGCAACTCCGACACTCCTAAAGCCATTGCTCTGTATTCTGCTTCAGCTGTAGACCGTGCTACCACAGACTGTTTCTTGCTTCTCCATGAGACCAAGTTTCCTCATACAAAGATACAATATCCCGTAGTAGACCTTCTATCGTCTATGCAGCTCGCCCAGTCTGCATCGCAGTATCCCTCAACTTCTATACATCCATTCTTCTTGAACCATAGCCCTTTCCCCGGCGTCCCTTTCAGATATCTCAAGATCTGAAATACTGCATCCATATGACCCGTTCTTGGATCATGCATGTAGCGACTTACTACACTCACCGCAAATGAAATATCAGGGCGAGTGTGTCTCAGATAAATCAATCTTCCTACAAGTCGTTGATATCCCTACAAGTCGTTGATATCTTTCACGATCAACTGGCTCTCCTGCTTCTGCTCCCAATTTGCACTTCTGGTCAATTGGAGTGACCGCTGCTTTGCATCCCAGCATCCCTGTCTCCTTCAGCAGATCTAGTGTGTATTTTCTCTGTGAGAGAACAATTTTTTGTTCGCCTTCACACACCTCGATACCTAAAAAGTACCTCATCGCTCCTAAATCCTTCACTTCAAACTCCTTCGCGAGTTTTGACTTCAGCTTAGTGATCTCGACTTCATCATCACCTGTGATCACTATATCATCTACATATACAGCAAGTATAGTGATGTGGCCTCTTGCATGCTGGAGGAAGACCGTATGATCTGCATTTGTTTGACGGTATCCCATGCCTGTAACAGTCTTTCTGAATCTGTCAAACCAGGCTCGAGAAGATTGCTTGAGCCCGTATAGTGACTTCTTCAGTTTACACACATTTCCTTGCGACGTCCCTCCGTTTGATTCCGTCGCGTAGCACCCAGGCGGGAGCTCCATGTATACTTCTTCTTGCAGGTCCCCATGAAGAAAGGCATTCTTCACATCTAGCTGGTACAGCTTCCACCCATAGTTCGCTGCAATGGAGACCAGAGTTCTCACGGTGCTCATTTTTGCTACTGGGGCAAACGTCTCATCATAGTCTATTCCATATGACTGTGTGAATCCTTTTGCAACCAACCTCGCCTTGTACCGCTCTACTTTTCCTTCTGGCGTCTCTTTCACGGTGTACACCCATTTGCATCCCACAGCTTTCTTTCCTTTGGATAATGGAACCAGCTTCCATGTCTTATTTTTCTCCAGTGTCCCAAGTTCTTCCATCATTGCAGCTTTCCACCTTGGATCTTTCTTTGCTTCCTGCCAACACTTGGGCAACGAAGTAGAGTCTAACGATGTAATGAAGGCTCGATAATTCAAAAAAATGTTAGAATAAGACAAGAAGTTGGCAATGTCATGTTCGTAATCATCAAAACGAGCAGGAGCCTTACCCGTATTGATGCGAGAAGATCTCCTTAAGGGAGCAATAGGTGGTGAAGAGATCATACCATCCGAGTCGGAGAGATCCGCATCAGAATTCGAGTGATTCAGTGCGGGGGCAACATCTTCAGGAGTTGGAGCAGGAGTAGACGAGGGACTTGGTACAGTAGGCACAGGGCACGGCATAGGCACAGTACTGGACTTCTGTTGTCTCCTTCTGTAGACTTGGAGCTCCTTTTTCCTTGTCTGCTGCTCCCCCTGCGTAACATATGGATCTTCTTCGTCCTCATTTTCTGTATCTAAGTCACTGTGCTCTCCCCCTTTCGTCCAGTTTTCTACAACCGAACACGGAACCGATCCGACGACCACATTTGGGCTTATTATCTCCCCCTCACATCGAACACCATCTGTGTTAGGTGTGTCACCAAATGCTGAACCTTCATCCGAACCATAGTATGGTTCGAGTTCTCTGAAAGTAACGTCCATGCTTACAAACATCTTCCGCTCGATTGGACTCCAGCAGGCATAACCCTTCTGAGTCGCCGTGTAACCGACGAAGACACATTTAACCGCCCTAGGATCCAATTTGCCAACTCCTGGCCTATTATCTTGGACAAAGCACACACATCCAAAGACTTTCGGTGGAACAGTGTACGTGGTTGCACCAGTAAGCATCTCCAACGGTGTCTTCCAGTCCAATACCTGAGATGGCATTCTGTTGATGAGATAAGAAGCCGTTAACACCGCTTGTCTCCATAAGTGTTTCGGAACATTCATAGCCAGCATCATCGTCCGTGCAACCTCCAGCAGGTGTCTGTTCTTCCGTTCGGCCACACCATTTTGTGCCGGTGTATAGGCACAAGAAGTTTGGTGTAGTATGCCATGAGTGGACAAATACTCAGCAACCGTCTTATTTGTATACTCCGTCCCATTGTCAGACCGTAAGCACTTAATTTTAGTGCCATATTGAGTTTCTATCCGGCGATGAAAGTCGCGAAACGCCTCAAAGACGTCACTTTTATTCTTCATAAGGTATACCCATGTCACGCGAGTATAACAATCAATAAAAGTGACGAACCATCGAAAATCGTTAATACCGGTTGTAGGACAAGGGCCCCATACGTCCGAATGTATCATATCAAATGCAGCCGAACTTCTACTACCGGAACTCACATATGTACTTCTGGTATGTTTACCCAACTCACAAGCATGACAAAATAACTTCTCGTTATTAGCCCGTTGGTATAAGGACGGATACATGCGACTAATAACTTTAAAAGAAGAATGACCGACACGCTGGTGGTGGAGTAGCAATTCATCTTCTACACTGCGTCGTGTATCTTCCGGTGGTGTGTCAACTACCAGAGATGCCAATGCTTTGTCCAGTCCAGTCCAGTCTTGTCCAAGTACCACAGTCCCTTATGCCATGTGCCAGTCCCTAGTCGTCGTCCTGTCCCCTTCTCCTGAAAGGTCATCGTAGGAATGTCAAAAGAAACAGTACAGTTAAGATCAAGAATAATGGCACTAATAGAAAGAAGATTGACAGGAAAAGACGGAGCATGTAAGACATTGGTGAGAGTGAGAGAAGTGGTGCATGCGACAGTGCCTTTACCCAGGACAGGGCTGGAGTTACCATCAGCAGTCTGAATACTCTCCGGCAATGGGAGGTGAGTATATTCCCGAAACGCACCACGGGACCCCGTGACATGGCAAGATGCCCCAGAGTCCATAATCCATCCTAGCTGATGGATAGATACAAGAGCACGTGCAGAATCATCGGTGCTGATTTGGGCAACGCAAGTGATGTGATCTCCCGAGGTTGAAGACGCCCCAGGAATGTCGGCCGAACCCAGCTTTGTGCCTCGCAACTTCTCAAGGAACTCCCGCTCAAGCGGGATTATTTCAGCCAGTTGATTCTCTCCCCCTTCCTCCGCCAGATTTGCTTTGTGTCCACCCCTTCTACCAGCATATCCTCCTCTACCACCACGTCGGCCTCCACGACCCCGTCCTCGATCAGTAGACTGATTGCGCAAGGGTTTTGGACAAAATCGGATGTAATGTCCGGAGTCACCACAATTGTGGCAAACACCACCCATAGATGGAGGTTGATTGAAGGCAGCAAGGGCAGACTTTTCAACCGCGGCTTGCTCCCCCTGGTAGGAGCCCTTGCTGGACATCAACTTCAGTCGAGCTTCTTCCTGTGTCATAACAGCTATAGCTTCTTCCAAGGTCGGAAGCGTGGATTGGGATAGGAGGATATTCCGTCTCTGCTCAAATACAGGGTGTAGACCCTTCAGGAATTTTATCATACGCTGCCGGGAAATATAAGCCAAGAACGTCTGAAAGTACTTCGCGAATGCCGGTTCGACTTGTGCATCTTCCATCCCAAGAGGATCATAATGATCCAGATCAGACCAGTACTTCTTCAACAGGGCCGCGTACTCAGAGATGGTACGTTCATCTTGGGCCACCCTATCGAGTTCATCTTGCAGTTGAAAGACTCGCATAGGGTTGTCCGAGCCGGAGTACATATCTTTTAGAGTCCGCCATATATCAGCAGCAGCCTCCATGGCCTCGACATTGCCCGACACCTGGTCGGTTAAAGAGGCAGTCAACCACCCAGCCACAACGTTGTTGACAATCTCCCAAACAGCAAACTCCTTGGTGGAGTGATCGGCTGGCGCCTTGGCTTGGCCAGTGACATAGCCAACCAAGCCACGTCCCTTCAGTGTCCGCATCGCCTGCCGCGACCACTTCAAGTAGTTGGATGTTCCTTCCAACTTCGTCTCCAGCTTCTCCAATTTTCCCATTTTGTAAGGGGACGGATCCACATCAGTATGGATCACACGTGGGGTTACCTCGGTTAATCTTTTTGATAAGATATCATCAACCAAGGCCTTCATCTCTTCGGCCGTCAGTTTGCCACTGATCGAATCCATGGCTTCTTCAACTGTGAACCCTATTCGTCGTCTACGTCGGCTTCTTCGACGTCGGAGTCGGCAACTTCCCCAACTTCGTCGTCTTCGTCGGCTACGTCGTCTTCTTCGACGACAGAGACTTTACGAACGCGCTACTAACTTGGCCAGCACCGGCGCGCGTATGTAAAGTGAACACGTCAGGACACCAGAGAAGACATGATCAGTCTCTGTATAGATCCTGATGTGAAGGAGGAATAACAAAATAAACATTTGTTAGTTCCAAACGGCGCAATCTAGGAAGTCGGTGCAAATAAAGTATTTGACATCTCGACTGTCTTCGAAATACGTCGTTTTTTTTTTGACGGCTAGGGATAGGGTTAGGGTTTGGATGGGGCTGCTAGGGCTAGGATTAGGGTTTCCATGGCAAGAGGCTAGGGTTAAGAGGGGGGGCGGTAGTTGCTGTAGGTGGGGGGGGGGGGGGGGGCGGGAGGTTTTTTTGGATGGGGGTCGCGAGAGGGGGCTGTAGGGGGGCGGATAGGGTGCTGGAGGGTGGGGCGGAGGCGCTGTAGGGGGTCGCGGGAGGGGGCTGTAGGGGGGGGCGGGAGGGGGCTGTAGGGGGTCGCGGGAGGGCTGTAGGGGGTCGCGGGAGGGGGCTGTTGGGGGGCAGCGGCAAGAGAGGGGGGCTGGAGCGGATGGGCTGGAGCGGCTAGGGAGGGGCAGCGGGTGGAGCGGGGGGGGGGGCTGGAGCGGGGGGGGGGGGTGGGCAGCGGGTTAGGGTTATAGGGGGGGGGGATTTTGTTTTGTGGAGAGAGAGAGAGAGAGAGAGTTATGGCTCTGATACCATGTAGAAAATAATAGATGAGTTAATTTTATTGATGGACTACTTCACTACTTATAGGGAGTCTAGCTCCTCTACATACTACATATTCCGATGTGGGACTAAAAGTCCCTTATTGACTCTCAACAATGATACTCTGCTTCAATCGATGAAGGAGAGACACTAGACAATATCCTTCTTCTCAAAAAGGAAAAAGGAGAGACAGACACTAGACAATATCCTTCTTCTCAAAAAGGAAAAAGGAGAGACGATATCCTGTTTCTCCGAACACTAGGATATGGGTGAGTCACCGAGGAACAAACAATAAGCAGTGAGATACTTGTGGTCATTTGCGTATGGGTACTACAGCAGTAGACACTTGAATCATTTGCCTAGTAAGAAACTAATGTAACTTACGAGAAATTCCTCGTGATAATGTAGTGGAGTTATAATCCACAGGGAACCATCCTCTTGTCGAAACACCATTGACAAGGTATTCCTTCTGTTCATCAGGATGAATGGATGCAATGTCAGTACAGTTGTTCAACTTAAGGTCTGGAAGGCAAAACCCAACGCCATCCTTGGATAGTTGCACATCACACCATAAAATCGTGTCAGGTGAACTAGCCATCATTGCAAAACTATATGCATTTGAACTGGAATCGGGAAATAATCCTGAAAAGCCGCCCCTAGCTATTACAGCAGGGGCATCACCTGCATGATGGAAGAAGCAAAGATTAGGCTTAAAAATTATGGAGGAATGAGTAGTAGAAGGAAGAAGGTTTTATTTAATTGCTTCCCAGATCTAAAACAGGCAATTCACTTAAAATATGCAGGGAAACTGAAGCAGAAATGGAAGCAAATGTATGAAATTGTATAGTTCTCATAAACCTCTGCCCATAACAATTGTAGAATTCTTAGTCTAAAAATTAGTAGCAGAAATCTGACCAGCAGCCGGCAAAAAACTTCTTGTTAGTCATTATTTGAATGATTAAAAGCTATGTTGCAAGGACACGAATACGACAGGGTAAGGGCACATTGTCGTGGGCACATTGTCACGGTCACAGATACTGCACCTATTTTGGGTTGTCCTGGTCTATTTTGGAGTGTCTGTACTGTGTGAAATGTGTGGTACGTGTCACATAAAACACAGTATCAAAATATCCGTGCTTCCTAGATTAGAAGAAAGCCAAGCTAAGTTGCTAAGTGTCTTCTGAATAGCAATGAAATAAATGCAACAAAAGGTATGCTCATCAAACTCATGTAGATTTCAAATTCATGCTACTTCAGCAACAATTCCTATCAAGACCAAGTCTAGAGAAATGGTTCTTTAGAAAAGTCAGTCCCTAGCAACTTTGACCAAATATTTACAGATTTTCTTTAGGGCCTCGTGTAATATTGAAAATTTGCGTTTAGATCTCCATATTTTTCAGAATAGGGTTTGAGTCTCGCCCTAATGGTATGGTTGACTTGGCTAACCGTCCAAAATGGAAACATAAACATAATTTTTGAATACTATACGAGACCCTAACACTAAACGGAAATATGTGAGAGTTGTGTGACTTAGTTATTTAGCTTTGCATGGTGGGGGTTGTGTGACTTGGATTATTTAGTTTTGTCATGACCAATCGAGAATGAGACTTATGACATTGTTATTTGCTTCTATTATGAACTCAGCAGCCACACAACCCTCTTGGCGACAGTTTTGATAGGGACGATTTCATGGGCATCGTATATCGTCATATGTCTCTCGTCCCGGTAGCATTGTTGAATGCTTGCAACTCAAGCAAACAACAATGTCATAATCTCATTGTCGATTGGTCATAAAAAAATACTAAATAACCAAGTCATACAACCCTCACATATTTTCGTTAGTTTTAGGATATCGTATAATATTCAAAATTTGCGTTTAGGTCTTCATTTTGGACAGTCAACCCAAGTCAACCGTTAGGACGATACTCAAACTATCTTCTGGACGATATGAAGACCTAAACACAAATTTTCAATATTATATGAGACCCTAAGACTAAATAACCCTATTTTGCATTTTAACTAGAAATTGATTGTTTATGCGATACTTACTAATAGTTAAATTATTCCATAAATGTTGGAATAAACATACACAATTCAACCACCTCTATTTATCAAGCCTCCTATACTTATTATCTATGTTGCACAAACATGACAAAATGATGTCAGTATCTATCTTGTGTTTGTATCCTTGTCCATATTTGTACAACATAGGTAACTACTTTCGTACATATTTGAAAATATTTGTATCCCGTATCTGTATCGCGTTTGTATGTATTGTGTTGTGTATTCATAGAAATAGCTTGTTGTGCTCCACTTCTTAATCGGTTTTCCATCACATGTCTTTGATTAGTGCTTCTCACAGCATACTCCTTTTCATATTCTTTCTTTCCAAATTTACCAAAAAGCTAGCTTAGTATTATTAGATATGCCATGTAATCCCCAAATCATTATGCTTTGCAATCAAAATGAGCAGATATGGATCACATTTAGATGTTACTAGTGTTTATGTTTCCATATAGAAGAGATACAGATAGAAGAAGAAAAAAAGGCATATCATTATGATACTTGGATCATTAATTCCCGGAGTCTCACTTCCGAAATTTTGCCTAAAATTTATCTTTTAGTTGCAAGGAAAGTAAGAATTGCAATTCCCACTTAGAATCTCATGAACCCTCACTTTTCTATAGAAAAATGGGGAATAAGAATTATACTCTTGCAAAACATGAGGAGAAAATTTCTTGAAATCTCGTGCAATCTTGTAGAAATATTTGTGGATCCACATATCCACACTTGACCTCGTTATGAAAAGGTGACATATCAACAATAATATCCAACCAAACATGGAATTGTAATTCTTGAAAATTCCAATTATCTCCATGGAACATTCAATGATCGTTAGATGTCAACCTGACAACAATAATTGGAATTCCAGGAATCTCAATGCCATGATTTTTAATATTTTTAGGGAATTCCAATAATTCCTTGCTAAACATGCACAAGTGATTACAAATTTGAATCCGTTGCCAATAAGGCCTCATTTGGTTCGTGGAAAGGAAAGGAAAGGGAGCCAATTCTTTGCTCTTTACTTTCCTTTGGAAAATTGTAATTCCTATCAATTTTTCTTTCTGGAAGTCAGGAAAAATACGGAGAAAAAAGTGAATAACTGGGAGTGAGAAAGTGAATCCATGGGGTAAGTGGAGGAACCATTTTCCTCTGTATTTTATCTTTTCCTTGGGAATCAATTTCCTTTCTCTCATTTCCTTTGGCATCCAAAAACCGGAAAGGAATGACTTTCTTTCCCAAAGCCGTGATTCCGCGAACCAAAGGAGGCCTAAGGGAAATAACTGGGATTTGGTGAAGTCAAAGTGTCAAACTTAAGAGCTAACATTAGTCTTAGTATGTTTCAGCTCTATTTTAGGATTAATAGATTATTTAGGTTTATTTATGTTAATCAAAGGCTCACTCTATCTTTATATCAGATTGAGTCAGCATTCTATGTTTTGCATTCTTGACTTCTAATACTATTTCCAATAATTGATTCTATGGTTGCAATCTCTATCATTAGTAAATGAGAAGAAAATATCGATCTTGTGAAGATTAGGTTGGTTTTCTCTAACAAAAATAAAAAAATAATATTTTTTTTTTTTTGAGAAACTCGAGTTGCCATAAATCTCTTCCACTCTTCTCCCATGCCTTCCTAGCTCCTACAAACGGAAAAAAATAGCAAGATTGAATACATATATTCTAGGAATTAACAAAGAAAATTAAATACAATATAGTTATAATTTAAATATTCAAACAGTTTTGGATATAAACGTTAAAAAAAAAATCTTACAAGTAGGGCCACAATGGGATGGGTCGTGGCTGGGGACCATACTCCCCATCCACGTCTCCGAGTAGTGTTCGAATCCCCCTCCCCCTCCCCAACCCCTATCAGATTTAGTTTTTTATCCCCATCCCCGTCCCCATTTAACAATGCACTCCTCATTCCTGTTCCCGTACCCGCCCCGTTAACATTTTCGGGACAGGGTTTTTCCGTTCCAGTCTGTCGTCCCGTTAGATTTTTATTTTTATTTTTTACAGTATAAACTTAGAAAAAACTTTTTTATAAAAAAATTATATACTACTAGATAGAACATAAACTCTTACAAATGGGTTGCACATATGAGTACACAAGACAAAACTATCTTAAGACCAAAGGGTGCCGGCCCCCTTGGATATTTGATTTTTTTTTTGTTTGATTACCTGAAATTTGATAAGAAATCTAAAAAATTATACTTATTAAAACATTATCAACAATAACATGTGGGCTAAGCCATTGTTTCAGGCTCATTCAACTCTTCATGGACCTCATCCAATTTGGTCATTGACTCATAAAAAATCATCAAACTTACATGTGGCCTAATTTTGGTATGAAGTTAGTTAGGCTATCTACAATGGCGTTTCTATCTCCCTATTTCTATGGTAAAAACATTTTTCAAAAGAAAAAATTCTCCCAACGGTTCCCATTCCAATTTTCATCTTACTTGGGGCTGATGTAGGATGAAATAAATTGTATTAGGATTTCTACATATAGAAGCTCTTATAGAAATTATCCATCTTAATATTTGCCACAATTTCAAACTAAATCATAAAATTCTCCATTTAATATTCTCCTATCTTAATATTAGGCAGCGCCACGTAAGATATAAATTGAGAAACATTGGAGAATAGATATATTTATTTGTCAACTTACGAAAAATAATCTTTTATGACATGATTTCCTTTTGCTTGGGTGTTCGGACCCTGTCTAAGAGCATCATTAGTAAGGCCCATCCCATTTTCTAGATTCTAGATTTAGAATGTAGGAGCTCATTTTGTAGAATAATAAGTCTCATCCCTATTCCCAATTTCTACAATTTCGGTCCCAACCCATCCATGGGTGCTAAGGGTTGGGCCTCCCAATTTCTAGATTCTAGATTGTAGAAACTCGTTTTGTAGAATAGTAAGTTCCAATTTGGAGCCCAACTTTCTAGATTCTAAACTTTATATTATTTTTTTCCTACATTAATTTTTGACCATACAATTTTTGGGACCGGAGCTCACTTTATCATTTCCTACTATTCTCATACAAACCCAACCCATTCTACATTTACCTTTTTTTTTAAATTTTGGGCTCCAAATTGCATTGGAGAGTCCCAAGTCCCAACTACTAATGATGCTCTAATGCTAGTCCTGGCTCCGTCCCTGTGAGTAAGTAATCGGGGATCGGAGATTTACCGGGGCAGGAAGTACTATACACATACCCGGCACCGAACACCACGAGAATTTTTTTAACCCCATCCCCGTTTCTAAACCCCCAAACCCGTCCCCGTTGGAGAAAAAAATCGGGTCCCTGTCGGATTCGGGGAAAATTGCCGTCCCTACTTACAAGTCTAATTACATATATCCATATTTTCAAAGGGTTGGTTTCCCTGCCATAAACATGTTCATCAATAACTAACATCTCCCATGCACCTACTGAAAATATGTCAAAACAACATAATCTAGGCACATGCATGCCATAAATATCCATCACTAAATTTGGCATTTGAACAACTTTTACACAAAAATATCCAAAATTCATTAGAAAATCATATATATTGGCTCAAAAATAAGTTATGAACGTACCACTCAAGGTTTGCCATGGAGAGGCTCTAGACCCTGCGCAGTGACCAGGACCCCATGGCCATGCACTAGAACCTGCACCAAGAACACCACAAGGAAGGAGGAGGAGTGCTTGAACACAAAAGTGTTCTCCCACATTGTCACCACTCACTACTGTAGAGAGAGAGAGAGAGAGAGAGAGAGAGTGTGGTGGGTTTTTCCAGGCGAGTGGAAAGCTTTATAGTGCATTACTATATAGTTGTTGGTAATGAATTAACAATAATGCTAAGTTTACAACTAAATGTTTACAACCCGCTTATAACCTTCACTATGTAAGAAATGGGTGAGTGGTTGTAAGATGGTTGTAAACATTTGGTTATAACTGTAGCATTACTCGTGAATTAATATTTGGAACTATTTTTTTAAGATGTCCAACGATACGTACGAAACTTTATATTTGTTACCAAATAAATAGAAAAAATAATGTTTTTATGATTTGATCCACTAATCTTTTATCATCTAGCCGGAGTCTTATACCTCTCCTCGGAATCATTTTCTGCTGATGATGATGGCTGGGGACAAAGTCTGTAGTTGCTTTTTATTTTTTTATTTTGCAATACTGGTCCCATATTTGGTGTGCGTTTCACACTGGTTATGCAATTTGTCAAAATGTGAGGGGCGGGTTCGGAAGTTAATATGTTTGTTTGTTGTGTTTGGAGTAAGGGATCTTGTCACTCCTCTGCTAGTAATTCTTGGATTTTTATAGGGAACCCATCTTTGGTTTGAATTTGAATTTATTTTATTTATTTTTTGAAGGAATTTTGAATTTGAATTTGTACCTTTGTTTATGTCCTTTGACTTATAATTTCCGCTTTTCTATTTTACCTTGGTCTTTTTTGGTAAAATAAGATGGCACTAATGAGGGTTATACAATACTTATAGTTGATTAAAAATGTGAATTTAAATTTTTAGTTTTTTTATATGCTCGTCGTAACGCACGGGACTTTGTGTACGCTTCGTTGCATGTTATTTGGGTTCACTGTTCCCAACTTTCACACATACACCCACACCTCCCGCAGTTGATCCCGAGACCACCTCCGCCTAGCCAAGGATATTATACCTCTCATCGCTGACCACAAGAGCCAGCTGAGTGTGATAGTTTTGTATTTAGTTGAGAAAAAATTTTCTGACTTCCTCTTCCAGTAAATATCTAGTTCATAAAACAATAGAGTTTTTGTCCCTAATTTTTAGGTCAATTATTTGAATCATTTTCTTATATTTGATCCTGTTAAATATTAAATTATAAAATAATTTTAGCAGTGTGAAATAATAAATACTTTAAACCTTGACCCTCACCATAGCTTTATGATCTGTTTGGCAAATGGAAAGGTAAATAGTTTTTAGAAAACTAGTGTTAGTTTTCATTTAATTGCATGTTTGGCAAATGAAATTTTATTATGAAACTTATAGAGTTTAGTACCAAAGTGGAAACTAGTTTATCTCCAACTGCATAGAAAATCATGAAAACAACAACTATTATACAAAATTTTATTATTTTATTGCTTTTCATAATAATCAAACACACATCCATAACCGTTTATAAATAATTATTTTATTATTACATGTCATAACTAATGACAAAATTTTACTTTTTTACTTTATAGCAAACATACAACATTTAATTAAAAACTTATTTTATTCTTAAGTTCTTACGGTTTCTAGAAACTAAAAGAAAATTAGTTTGAAGAAAATTTTATTTGTCAAAGACCCCCTTATATTTTAGTGCACGATAGAAGTTAGAACAATCTAGATATAAATTCTTTATCACTGATCATTTTATAAAAAAATTATAAACAAATTGAAGCTCCCCTGTGGTGAAGATGTGTCGAGATAATATAAATTTGACACATACTAAAATTTAGACTAATGCAATATAAGAAAGTTCCTAAATTAATATAGTACACATAATAGAATGTTAAAACTTTTCATGACAAATATATATAATGAAAAGTATTGCTGAATCGAAGGGAGACAGTGAATCAAACTGCAGGCCAGGTGTCCCTCTATGGCCAAAGTCAAACCCGCATACGCCCCCTCCACCACCCCTCCTCTCTCCTGCTAACGTCAGCCACCAAAAATTCGACCAATGGGGGACACGTGGCATGCGGTTCCCCCTAGAGTAATATTATGGGGGACACACTTTTTTTGAAAAACTACATAGCCGCACTGATGTGGCAGTGCATTATTGAATGTAAAAAAAAATCCTAAAAGGGATATAATTGACATCCAATAATGCACCGAGTGTCTATGAATTGTATCCAAAAAAAAGTTGTGTCCCCCATAAATCATAAATGTGTAGAAGTAATCTGTATATAATGAGTCCTTAACATTATATATGTGTAGACTGTAGAAGTTACTCTATATTCATAAAATGTGTGTGTGTGTTTTTTTTTTTTTTTTGCCTTTTGCTTCTTCCAAAAATGTAGTTCAAGTTTGATGTTACTTTTTCACCATCCTGAAATTTATAGAAGACATAAATGATATTAAATACAAGCTTCCAATCACGTTAATTACTTACTCCAGTCCTATTAAATGGGCCATAATTATTTTTTCAGTCAAAATTTTGAAAAACACCACCCCCCCCCCCCCCCCCAACCCACCTCCCCCCCTTGCGCCAAAAAAAAACAAAATAGACGGTGAGCCGAGCCGAGCCAGTTTTGAACGTTGAGACCATATTGACCTTGTTATTTCAGTTATTTACGGTTTATGCCACCTAGTGCACCATGTTAGAAAGGTGAGGTTGATGCCAACGAGAAAGTTGGAAGGTTATGACCTGTGGAAAAAAAAGCGTGGAGGCTATGGTTCACAAGTGGGACACAGAAGAATCTTGTACATTGTTAGTATATTGTGTATGTATTCATAATGGAAAGGCTATTTTATCTGTCCGTGGAACTGGTCGCACTGGCTTTCGTTCGCATGGCGGACAGTTATTGGCCTTCTACTAATCTGGGCCCATTTCAGACGAGAGAGCCAATGGCTACCTGCCACGTAGGCGTGGGCCAGTGCGGGCCAACACCGTGGACGGACAACCTAGCCACGTTGATTCATAATATAATGATTCCATTTTTTTGTTATTTAGTTTTATGGTCCAAGTATAGTATTCAAAATTTAAATATTTTCATATTCTCCATAGAGGGATTTGGATTTCGTGTTGACCGTTGACTTGGAATGACCGTCCAAAATTAAGGCACCAATTTTGAATATCATACAAACCCTAAAACTAAATACAATTTTTTACAGAAATTTTCATATAGGGTAAAGAAGTTTCTCAAAATTATAAAAAAGAGAAGAAGTTTGAAAAAATTACAAACAGGGTAAGGACGCGCCAATAGAGTTGGCGCGTGCTCTTAGGAATGGAGAGAGAGAAGGAGCCAATGGAGTTGGTGCCCCCTCCCTCCCGCGCGCCAACTTGGTTGGCGCATCTCCCATTCCCCTCCCGTACTCTCTCCTCTCTCTCTCTCTCTATTGTTAGATAATTTGTTATTATCTATTCACAATATTTATTTGATTTGAAATAAAATAATTAAATAATCAACAAATAGATAATACCATATTTGTCATCTAAAATAAAATATATGCAAAAAGTTTCTTAAGCTATTATCTAAAATAAAATCAAATTAATTTTATGATAATAACAAATATGATATTATCTATTCACAATATATATTTGACTTAATATATACTAATATATAATTTGATTTTATATATGATATTAATATATTAATTTTATGATGATAAAAAATATGACATTATCTAATATATTAATTTTTATTAATATATTAATTTTACGATGATAATAAATATGATGATAACAAATATGATATTAATATATAAATTTGATTTAATATATTAATTTTATGATGATAACAAATATGATATTATCTAATATATTATAATAACAAATATGATATTATCTAATATATTATAATATCTAATATATTAAATTATAAAATTAATATCATATTAGATATTATAATATATTATATCTGAGGGGGGCGGGGAGGAGGGAGGAGGAGAGGGGGGCTGAGGGGGCGGGGAGGAGGGAGGAGGAGAGGGGGGGCGGGGAGGAGGGAGGAGGAGGGGGGCTGAGGGGGGCGAGGAGGAGGAGGTGGGGGGGGTGTGTCACGCCCCAGAACCAGAATACTGGAAAGCGGGGGCAGACACAGCCAGCTACGTATATTGAAATAAAATACATCTCAACTATACGGTCACGGCTGTCTAGATATGAGGGTTTACTACAAGCCAGCAGTCTCTTAAGGTCAAGCCTATTGTCTCAATCTCAAGCAATTAACAGAGTTACAAGATGTTAGAGCATCAAATATATATATATAAGGCGTCCCAAATATTACATATTGGATGATCATGAAGCTAGTCGTACAAAATGATAGGACTAGCAAGAGTTCAGTCATACATGATCAACCCTAGGATTTGTTAATCATGTTTACAGCCCGTAGGCAGACAGTAAGTAAATGTGCATCGAGCTAACAGGTGCTCGTCGGCTAAACGCCTCAAAAGAATAAATTTATATATAAGTGGGTGAAACAAAAAGGGAAAACCCACTCGTAGCCCAGGTTCCGTCTAGTGTTCACCATTGGGCTGGAAGCTGGGTAGATCCTCGGGAGCTGCTCCGAAATCTGGCCACACAAAACCAGCTGGGTCAAACCCCAGAAAGAGCAAGTGCCACAAAGGAGGCCACAAATAAGAACAAAAGCCAACATATCAGAACATAAAAAATAAAGGAAAGTACAAGTAATAAAAGTACACAGGGCGATAAACGACTAGGGACGTAGAACCATTCCGGGAGCCAGGTTACAATCCTTAAACCAAACAAGGACCGGGATTGTAACCCTTCGCCTGAATAGCTCACTGCCTCTACCCATTTATCGTTAGAGATAAGTAAAACAATCATGATCAAGAGTTCCAGGTACAAGGCTAGACAAGACTTAGGTAGGGCTGGACACCATTCATTCACAATCGGCCAAGCAAGTACTACGGCTTACTACTTTAACTAACTAGGGTTATCATAAGCCTTAATTACTAATAAGATGCAAGTGAGAAACTCCCAGTCCCAAGCCCTGCAGACCATCCAGTTATCCTTCCGCGGGTTGAGAGTTATAGGTGGGTACACTGCCCGGGAGACAAATGTACCCTTAGGTGACTTAGAGGGTGCAACACATGACAGTGTGCTGGAAATGTGCTCTACTCGTCGGCAAGCTACAAGTCCATTAAAGCGCCCAGATAACGAGATTGCCTGTGACTGGGAATTCTCCATGTTCTAGTTTGATCTAATAATTAGCCTAATCCAATTTAGCGCGAGTCCCTGGCCGTGGTACCCAGGAAGTCACGTCCTAGACATGATGCAAGACAAGACAAGTGGATTGTGCAAACAAGCAAGCAGGAACACCCACGGTGTCAAGGCAAGTCAAGTCAAGTTATCAAGTCAAGTCAAGTCAAGAGTGCGCCGCCACGGGCCACTATCAAGTTATCAAGGTAAATTATGTCAGGGTACTTGTCAGGGGTGCGCCACGACGGGCCACTATCAAGTCAGGTTGGTCGTGTCAGGAGTGCACCACTACGGGTCACTGTCATGTTATACTAGTTCCTTGTCATACCATGCTGTGTACAATAGTTATTCCAAACATATTAAGCAAAATCAAGTTCATGCCAAAAGGCGTAAGGATATAAAATGGGCGTAAAATACCTAATAAAATACTAATATAAAATAGGACTATAGAAGAGCCAAGATCAAGAAATAACAAATTCATCATAGACAAGTAGGTTGTGCAAGGGGGACAGGGGTAGGTCTGTGCAGGGGGGTGCACTGCGCATGGAAGAGCTGCGCAAGAGTTGTCTTGCGCAAGGGTTACCTTGCGCAAGGGTAGACTGCGCAGGGGTTATCTTGCGCAAGGGTGGTTTGCGCAGAAGTGAATTGCGCAGGGGTTACTTTGCGCAGTCCAGCGCAGCGCAAAGCGCTGGCCAAGTGACTGCGCAAACGGCCATGCGCTAAAGAGCACAGGCCAGGGGTGCGCAATCGGCCATGCGCTAAAAAGCGCAAGGCAGGGGGCTGTTCTTCCTGGCCGAGAGCAAGTCCAAAAACACCAAGAACTTCAATTCTTCATATTTTTGTCAAATCAAAATCAAATCTAGATTTTCAAAGTTCTAACTTGAGTAAAATTGAATTCTCTTCCACATGGAAGCATCAAAACAAGCAAAAATCAAAGTTTAATAGATCAAAACCACGGATTTCTGAAAATGGTTAAAACCTAGATCTAGAAGAATGAAAGCTCCAAATCACAAAATTCCAAGTTTTAATGTTGATCTACATGTCCTAATCTATCAAATGGACAAATAAAATTGGGTGCTTATTTGTTGGCAAGGTGCACTTGCCTATTGGTTGGGGAGTTGTGTGGAAGAAGGAAGAAGAAGAAGTTTGTAAGAAATAAATGAGAGAATAAAGAGGAGAGAGAAAAGTAGGTGGTGTTATAAAGTGGGGGAGTTGTGGTGTGTTGAGGGAGGAGTGTAGGTTAAGGTGTTCCATTCATGATGAACCAAACTAAACCAACTTTCACAAAATAAAACCAAGCCATGGTCCAAAATCCATTTACGAGAAACCAAAATCCGCAAGTCGAGAAAATAAAATACGTGCCAAAAATTAAATACGAGCATAAATACGAAATACAGGAAATGGGGGTGACAACTCTACCCACCTTCAAAGAATTCCGTCCTCGGAATTTAATCAAGGAGCTAGAGATTGCCACGACAAGCTATACTAAGCACAGACAAGCTACACTAAGCAGTTCAATCATACAATCATACAATACAAGCAAGGAAGGGAAAGCGTAAGGCACAAGGAAGACATTATACCTTACGAGTCAAACAGGTAGGGATATCGCGATCGGATGTCGTCCTCACGCTCCCACGTTGACTCACCTAGAGAGTGATGACCCCAAGCAACACGAACTAAGTTAATAGTCTTGTTCTTGAGCGTCTTTTCTCTCCGGTCCAATATAGACACGGGCCTCTCCTCATACGAAAGGTTGGTACTAACAACCAATTTCGAATGATCTAGGATATGGCTCGGGTTCGGGATGTACCGTCTTAATTGGGACACATGGAATACATCATGTACCTCACTTAGCGACGGCGGAAGAGCGAGACGATAGGACACATCGCCTACTCGCTCCAGAATATCGAACGGCCCTATATACCTAGGACTAAGCTTTCCCCGTACGCCAAAACGAATGACGCCGCGGGTAGGCGAGATCCTAAGGAATACATGGTCGCCGACGGCAAATTCTAAGGGACGCCGATGAGCATCGGCCCAATGGCGCTGGCGATCCTGAGCAACTCGGAGGTGATCTCTGACTCTCCTAACCACTTCAACCGTCTGAGAAATCAGTTCTGGACCGAGCATCTGCCTCTCTCCGACATCGTCCCATGCTAACGGGGATCTGCACTTCCTACCATACAGAGCCTAGAAGGGTGCCATCTGGATACTGGTCTGGAAACTATTGTTGTACGAGAATTCCACCAGGTGCAGGTGATCCTCCCACGAACCACCGAAGTCAAGGGTACACGACCGCAACATATCTTCGAGAGTTTGTATAGTACGTTCTGACTGCCCATCTGTCTGCGGATGATACGCTGAGCTGAACTTGAGACGAGTCCCCAAACTTTGATGAAGACTGCGCCAGAAGTGCGATGTGAATCTCGTATCCCTGTCCGATACTATGCTGACTGGCACCCCGTGAAGTCTGACAATCTGCCTGAGATACATCTCTGCTAGCTGTGCCGTCGACTGTCCAACTCTAAACGGAAGAAAGTGTGCCACCTTGGTAAGCCTGTCCACAATGACCCAAATAGCATCTCTGCCTGCCGGAGATCTGGGTAACCCAGTCACGAAATCCATGGTAATGTGTTCCCACTTCCATTCTGGGATCGGTAAAGGTTGAAGAAGTCCAGCTGGCCTCTGATGTTCAGCCTTGACTTGTTGGCAAACCAAACATCGAGAGACATACCGGGCTATCTTCCTCTTCATACCATTCCACCAAAAGTGTTGACGAATATCTCTGTACATCTTCGTGCTGCCTGGGTGAATGGAGTACTGCGAACTGTCAGCCTCTGCCATGACTTCCTGTCTGATATCTCCACTGAGTACACAAAGATGCGTGCCATGTCGAAGTGTATCATCCTCATGAATACATAACTCTGGCCTTCTCCCTGCCTCGCACTCTGCTCTGAGATGCTGAATCTTGGAATCTGTTAACTGTGCTGTCCGGATCCTCTCAACTATGGTGGACTGAATCTGTAGACTGGCCATCAAGGCCACATTGGAAGGAAGAACCACTTTAATTCCCATCTTCTGAAGATCCGCCAATAGCTCTGGTTGCGCCGTCAGGAAATAAACTCCGGCTCTCCGGCTCAACGCATCTGCTACAACGTTGGCCTTCCCTGGATGATACTACAAATCCACATCGTAGTCCACCAGTAGCTCGAGCCATCTTCTCTGCCGCATATTAAGATCCTTCTGGGTGAAAACATACTTCAGGCTCTTATGATCAGTAAATATCTCCACTCTGTCTCCGTACAAGTAGTGCCTCCACAACTTAAGTGCAAACACTACTGCTGCTAGCTCCAAGTCGTGGGTCGGGTAATTCTTCTCATGATCACGGAGTTGACGTGATGCATAAGCAATTACCTTCCCATGCTGCATCAAAACACATCCCAATTCTCTGCCTGAAGCATCGCAATAAACTGTGAATCCTCCGGTCCCATCTGGAAGGGTGAGAATGGGAGCCGTTATCAAACCTCGCTTCAACTTCTCAAATGATTCCTGACATTCTGCTGTCCAAATGAACGGCACATTCTTACGGGTCAACTGGGTCATCGGCGCTGAAATCCTAGCAAAATCAGAGACGAACCGTCGGTAGTAGCCGGCCAATCCAAGAAAGCTGCGAACTTCTGCTACTGAGCTGGGTACTGGCCATGCCTCGATAGCCATAATCTTCTGGGGATCCACTTCCACTCCTCCTCTGGTAATGATGTGACCCAAGTACGAAATGCGATCGAGCCAGAACTCGTATTTACTGAACTTGGCGTACAACTGGTGCTCTCTGAGAATCTGGAGGACAATTCTGAGTTGCTGCTCGTGCTCTGCTTCACTCTTGCTGTAGACCAGGATGTCATCAAGGAACACTATCACAAACTGATCCAAGTAAGGCATGAAAATACGGTTCATGAGGTCCATGAATACTGCCGGCGCATTGGTCGCTCCAAAGGGTATAACTAGAAACTCCCAATGCCCGTACCTAGATCTGAACGCCGTCTTCGGGATGTCCTGCTCTCTGACTCTGATCTGGTGGTATCCTGACCGTAAGTCTATCTTCGAGAAAACTGAAGCCCCCTTGAGTTGATCAAACAAGTCATCTATCCTCGGGAGAGGGTATCTGTTCTTGATTGTCACTGAGTTCAAGGTACGGTAATCAACACATAGCCTAGACGTACCATCCCTCTTTTTCACAAGAAGCATCGAGGCTCCCCAAGGCGATCCACTAGCACGAATGAATCCCTTGGTTCTAAGTTCTTCAATCATCTTGTACAAAATCTCCAATTCTGAAGGCGCCATCCTGTAGACTCGCTCTGATACTGGTGCTGTCCCGGGAATCAAGTCGATGGTGAACTCGATCTCCCGCTCTGGTGGCATCCCTGGAAGTTCCTCTGGGAAGACATCTGGAAACTCTTCAACTATCCGGGGCAACTGCACTGCTGCTACTGCCATCCGCAATACTGGAGGAGATGGCTCTACTGTGCCTCTGGAAAATGAAAACTCTGGCTCTCCGGGAATACTAAAGACAACTCTGCCAACATGGCAGTCTATCCTAGCATAATAGTTCCTCAACCAATCCATGCCTAGGACTACATCATAGTCTGCCATAGGGAACTCTATGAGCCTAGCGGGGAACTCTCTACCGCTAACTACGATCCGACACGAGGAAAACACTCGATCTACTCCCACAAGACCATTACCAGTAAGTATATTGAGCCTCACTGATAATGACTCGGGCTCCAATCCTATCCGTGTCACAAATCGTGCAGACATGAATGAATGCGATGCACCAGAATCAAATAATACAGATGCTGGAAAAGTGTTGACGAGAATAGTACCTGCCACTACCTCACCTGGTGCAACTTCTTCTTCCATGGTCATCATCATAGCCTGACCTCTAGCTGCGGGTCCCCTCTGCTGGAATCCCCTCTGTCGGTTCTGTGCTGGAGCCTGGGTGAACTGCTGCTGGAAGGCCTGGGCCTGGGGCGCCAATGGCCTTGGGTACTGCTGTTGCTGTTGTTGCTGGACTGGAACTGGGGCTGGTCCTCTCACCGAAGAACTAGAAAGATTGGATGATGATGGACCTCCCCTATTCGGGCAGGTCCCTATCTTGTGATCTGCTCCTCCGCAAGCCAGGCACAATCCCTGTGCCCTGCGACACTCTGCCACTACATGGCCCGGCTTCCCACAATGAGAACATCCCACCGCGGAAGACTGCTTCTGCTTCTGCTGCTGCGGGTACGTCGGGGTCGAATGCTGAACCGACGTCACTGAGGCCGCCCGCCTCGGAGTTCCAATGGTTATACCCCTAGCTGCCGGGGCTGGAGCTGAAGATTGGTACATCTGGTTGTGGGACCGCTTCCTGCCTCCGGTCCTGTCCATAATTCTCCGGGAGGTATACTCATGCCTCCTCGCTGCCTTCAATACTGCATCGAACGTCTGGTGCTCGAACTGCTCGACAGCCAATAATATCTCTAAATGCAGTCCCTGCTGGAACCGCTGAGCCCTATCGAACTCGGTTGCCACCAAGGTGGGGGCGAACCTACTCAGCCTGGAAAACTCGGTCGCATAGCCATCGACCGTTCTGCCTCCTTGCTTTAAGTTGGTGAACCGGGTCTGCAGGTCGTACCGTGCCACCGCATCGAAGTACTTTGTCTGGAACCTCTCTCTGAACGTCGCCCAAGTGACTGGTGCCGCTAATCCCATGGCCTGAGCCGCCCACCAATCGCGAGCCAAGTCTAACAACTGTAGGCGTACCACCGCCACCTTCTCATTCTCAGGTGTCCTAGCTGCTTCTAGAACCACCTCGGTATCCTGAAGCCAAGCGTCTGCGGCAATCGCATCTTCACTGCCGTCAAAGAAGGGAGAGTTCAAGCGCTTGAAACTGTTGGCCGCCTGATTCCCTTGGGGACCTCCTCGGTTTAGTGCATCATGAACTTCCTGGTGCAAGGCGTCGCCTCGACGATCTTGGGATGCAAGCAGTTCTCTGATAAGCCCTACCAAAGGTCCCTCATCCTGTCTAGCTGGTTGAGCGGGCGGAGCTGCCTGAACTGGAGGTACTGAGCCTCCGGAAAGCATAACTCGGGAGGCTACTCCAGAGTGCTGAGCTTGATCTTCCTGGCGCTGGGGTGCTTGTCGAGCTTCCTCTGGCTGGTTGGTAGGTCCGGGAGTAATGCCGCTGAAGAAGACGACATAGGGAACAATAAGGAAAGGACCAGGACAGATCAATGATACAAGCAATGTGATCAGGTCGAGATTCTCAGGGATTTGAAGATACGAGCAGAGATCAAGGATAAATATTGATTGAGACATCTATTCGGTAAACCCTCACATTTCTTGAATGCCAAGACCTGCATGGGCCACCACTTAAACCGTGTCACGCCCCAGAACCAGAATACTGGAAAGCGGGGGCAGACACAGCCAGCTACGTATATTGAAATAGAATACATCTCAACTATACGGTCACGGCTGTCTAGATATGAGGGTTTACTACAAGCCAGCAGTCTCTTAAGGTCAAGCCTATTGTCTCAATCTCAAGCAATTAACAGAGTTACAAGATGTTAGAGCATCAAATATATATATATAAGGCGTCCCAAATATTACATATTGGATGATCATGAAGCTAGTCGTACAAAATGATAGGACTAGCAAGAGTTCAGTCATACATGATCAACCCTAGGATTTGTTAATCATGTTTACAGCCCGTAGGCAGACAGTAAGTAAATGTGCATCGAGCTAACAGGTGCTCGTCGGCCAAACGCCTCAAAAGAATAAATTTACATATAAGTGGGTGAAACAAAAAGGGAAAACCCACTCGTAGCCCGGGTTCCGTCTAGTGTTCACCATTGGGCTGGAAGCTGGGTAGATCCTCGGGAGCTGCTCCAAAATCTGGCCACACAAAACCAGCTGGGTCAAACCCCAGAAAGAGCAAGTGCCACAAAGGAGGCCACAAATAAGAACAAAAGCCAACATATCAGAACATAAAGAATAAAGGAAAGTACAAGTAATAAAAGTACACAGGGCGATAAACGACTAGGGACGTGGAACCATTTCGGGAGCCAGGTTACAATCCTTAAACCAAACAAGGACCGGAATTGTAACCCTTCGCCTGAATAGCTCACTGCCTCTACCCATTTATCGTTAGAGATAAGTAAAACAATCATGATCAAGAGTTCCAGGTACAAGGCTAGACAAGACTTAGGTAGGGCTGGACACCATTCATTCACAATCGGCCAAGCAAGTACTACGGCTTACTACTTTAACTAACTAGGGTTATCACAAGCCTTAATTACTAATAAGATGCAAGTGAGAAACTCCCAGTCCCAAGCCCTGCAGACCATCCAGTTATCCTTCCGCGGGTTGAGAGTTATAGGTGGGTACACTGCCCGGAAGACAAATGTACCCTTAGGTGACTTAGAGGGTGCAACACATGACAGTGTGCTGGAAATGTGCTCTACTCGTCGGCAAGCTACAAGTCCATTAAAGCGCCCAGATAACGAGATTGCCTGTGACTGGGAATTCTCCATGTTCTAGTTTGATCTAATAATTAGCCTAATCCAATTTAGCGCGAGTCCCTGGCCGTGGTACCCAGGAAGTCACGTCCTAGACATGATGCAAGACAAGACAAGTGGATTGTGCAAACAAGCAAGCAGGAACACCCACGGTGTCAACGCAAGTCAAGTCAAGTTATCAAGTCAAGGTAAATCATGTCAGGGTACTTGTCAGGGGTGCGCCACGACGGGCCACTATCAAGTCAGGTTGGTCGTGTCAGGAGTGCACCACTACGGGTCACTGTCATGTTATACTAGTTCCTTGTCATACCATGCTGTGTACAATAGTTATTCCAAACATATTAAGCAAAATCAAGTTCATGCCAAAAGGCGTAAGGATATAAAATGGGCGTAAAATACCTAATAAAATACTAATATAAAATAGGACTATAGAAGAGCCAAGATCAAGAAATAACAAATTCATCATAGACAAGTAGGTTGTGCAAGGGGGACAGGGGTAGGTCTGTGCAGGGGGGTGCACTGCGCATGGAAGAGCTGCGCAAGAGTTGTCTTGCGCAAGGGTTACCTTGCGCAAGGGTAGACTGCGCAGGGGTTATCTTGCGCAAGGGTGGTTTGCGCAGAAGTGAATTGCGCAGGAGCGGTTTGCGCAGAAGTGAATTGCGCAGGGGTTACTTTGCGCATGGCTGGATTGCGCATGGCAAGCTTGCGCCAGCGCAGTCCAGCGCAGCGCAAAGCGCTGGCCAAGTGACTGCGCAAACGACCATGCGCTAAAGAGCACAGGCCAGGGGTGCGCAATCGGCCATGCGCTAAAAAGCGCAAGGCAGGGGGCTGTTCTTCCTGGCCGAGAGCAAGTCCAAAAACACCAAGAACTTCAATTCTTCATATTTTTGTCAAATCAAAATCAAATCTAGATTTTCAAAGTTCTAACTTGAGTAAAATTGAATTCTCTTCCACATGGAAGCATCAAAACAAGCAAAAATCAAAGTTTAATAGATCAAAACCAAGGATTTCCGAAAATGGTTAAAACCTAGATCTAGAAGAATGAAAGCTCCAAATCACAAAATTCCAAGTTCTAATGTTGATCTACATGTCCTAATCTATCAAATGGACAAATAAAATTGGGTGCTTATTTGTTGGCAAGGTGCACTTGCCTATTGGTTGGGGAGTTGTGTGGAAGAAGGAAGAAGAAAAAGTTTGTAAGAAATAAATAAGAGAATAAAGAGGAGAGAGAAAAGTAGGTGGTGTTATAAAGTGGGGGAGTTGTGGTGTGTTGAGGGAGGAGTGTAGGTTAAGGTGTTCCATTCATGATGAACCAAACTAAACCAACTTTCACAAAATAAAACCAAGCCATGGTCCAAAATCCATTTACGAGAAACCAAAATCCGCAAGTCGAGAAAATAAAATACGTGCCAAAAATCAAATACGAGCATAAATACGAAATACAGAAAATGGGGGTGACAGGGTGGGTGCTGGTCGTTGTGAGGAGGAGGGGCCGGTTGGAGGGAGGAGGGGAGAGGTTAGGAAAGGGGGGGTAGTTTAGGTTTTTATTTTTTTTAAAATGTCATTAACGGTCAAAACTAACGTCAACTGACGGTAGAGGGCTGGACGAGTAAGTCATAGATTACGGGGGTCTTCATTTGCTAAATTTGACTAAAATATCTTTCTACGTAAAAGGTGCACATTTAACGAGAGATTTTTTGTAATTTACCCTTCTAATAAACCTATAGTTTGAGAGGTTTTGTATTTTTTTTTCTTAAATCTATTAGTTCTCTGGTTGACATAACCCTAAAATTGAAGTATGTTGAACTATCTTATCTTTATTTATTGAAATATCTTGTCAATGCATGCTAATATATTTTATGGGCTCTTAAAGTAGTTTTTGAAAATGGTGGAGGAGTGAACCCCAACCCAAAATTAGGGATAGTTTAGATTTATTTCTTATAGTTTGACTCTGCCAATTAGTGTGCCCCTAAATCTTCTGAGTCTTTCAAGAGCAGTATTGGCCACTAGAGACGAAAATGATTCCTTGGTTGCAGTTCAATTGACTGTCGTAAGCAGTATGGTTTTTTTTAAGTGTAAATTCTATATTGGATACTTTATATATTTTGAGAAGATGTATATAATGAAATGAATGTATAATGGTAGCTAAAGTACTCTATTTTGAGACAATGAAATGTAGCTAGCTAAAGTACTCTATATCTGTGAGATGTTGATGTACCCTATTTTGAGAAATGAAATGGAGAATGATACTTTATATTACATTTCAATATTTTTTTGTGAATATGGATCAAAGTGGTTGTTTTCGAATTGAATTGAGCAGCGTTTGGAATGTATAACATGCAGTATAGAGCGTTATAAATGTGATATAATGACCATATACAGATCATCTATTCATAACGCTTTCAAAATGTCATGACTTCTAAACCATATTAACTATTCATAACGGTTTTACATAAATATCCATAACGCTTTGAAAATAAAACGTAGCTTAAATTCAACCTATTAATGACGTTTTTGGAAGAATTATCTATAACGCTTTCAAAAATATTTATAACACCCGTTTTCATAACGGTTGGATTGAAAAAAAATGTCATGGTTCTTAATTAATGACGGTTTTTAGCCGTCATTAATAGGTCTTTTTGTTGTAGTGTTTTAAGATGTCAACCAACAATAATTTTAACAATTTATATTTCATTAACTATATGGAGGAATATCCAAACTTTACAGTGTTGCGGATAACTGTCACGACCCGCACCCATCGTGAGGGTACGAGTACGTAACAGCGCCCAGCCTACGTCGCAGTGTCGGCGGTAGAACGCTGTTCTAAGTCATGAACTATGACTAACTAACATGAATATACTCTCCAAAAAGGAGGCCAACACAGAGGTACAACTCAATCACAATCTGAGATAGAATGTAGCACGATGGAAATAGATAAGAAATCCTCAACTGAGGTACAGCAGAAAGAAATAACAAAGTCTCAACATCTCTAAAATATACAACTCTGAAAATAAAGACAACAGCTAAACATGAAAAGAAAGAACAATCTAAGCTATCTATCTACACTATGCAAGGTATCGTCCTCAGCAGCTGCCTGAACCTCCCCAGGGGTCCAGGTCGCGAGTGTCATCTAGGCAAGCTCCAAAGTAAGGGATGCAGGGTTCCTTATCATCCTCTGTAAAATTTTCAACAGGTCCAGTTTTCATAACGGTTGGATTGGAAAAAAAATGTCATGGTTCTTAATTAATGACGGTTTTTAGCCGTCATTAATAGGTCTTTTTGTTGTAGTGTTTTAAGATGTCAACCAACAATAATTTTAACAATTTATATTTCATTAACTGTATGGAGGAATATCCAAACTTTACAGTGTTGCGGATAACTGGCACTAGGAATTCAAACTCTACAGGGATGCGGATGGCTACCGCTAACAACCAATTGCATGTGTATGACATCAAACATAAACACATAGTATCCATCAGCAATCGTCATCATTGTATGAAATAAAATAAAATAAAACCTAATTTTAATTTTTTTACTTTCTTATCTATATAAAAACCTACTCCAAAAGCACATTAATACTAAAAAAATTGCTGCATATAATATAAAGGACTCAATTTAAAGCATATTATAAAACATATGTATATAATAAAACGAAGTAGTATTTTCAGCCATAAAAATATAAAGAATGATCATGATTAAAAGATATAGTGTATATCATACGACTAACATCGAGACCCTTCATATTGGATTAAAATTATGGATTTAATTTAAACTGGAGTACTATTTAGATTAAATTGGATTACTTTAAACTATAAATTAGATTGAATTCGGAATTTACTTCTCAATTTGACTCAATTATATTATATTCAAGATTTGTTATATTGTACTTGTGATCGGATGGTACTATACAATGGTTCACCCCCAAAATAAGACAAAGACCCACTAAATGATTTGCTATTGAATTGGAGCATAAGAACTGCTAAGAGTTTGCTATAAAATACTCAAATTATCATGTTTGGGTGATTAAAATCACTATTTCTCAAAGCAAGATTCGACTGCTAGTCGCGTAGTTTTGCTTCCATGAAACAACAAGTTACGATTGTTTAGACAATCCAACTTCTAGAACACTCTCCTTATCATCTTACTTTACAGGAAGCGCTGATACGATGATGGACAACTCGGATGAGCGTTCAAGCATTGTTGCAAAAGCTCGGGCTCCTGTTAGACAGAGTTATATTTCTTTCAGAATTCTCTCTCTTCTCTTTTCTTCTATGTTTTAAGTTATGACCTCGCACAAGTGCAAAATTAATTCTCTCCTTATATAGGAGAGCTAAGATTATCAGTAACTGGACAACCAACCCACTAACAGCATGGGCTAAAAATCAGAAATAACTCGTAATTGGCAGTTACAAACTAAATAGCATGTAGCGAGAGCCTAGCCAAACAACACTACCACAGCAAGCGCTAGCAAAACAACCATGCTACCATACCAAAGCACCTACGCTAGCTCCGTGTCCAAGTAAAGTGCAAAGTAACCATCAAAGCACTGTTATTGTTTCTTCAATTTTCTCGCTTTTAATATCTGCAACAAAAGTAAAATAGTAAATTATTACCGGCCTCCGGAGAAGTCGCGCATGTAGCACTGTCCTAAGAGTTGATTCGGATCTATGTGCAGACTTGTTCCGAATGCTCCTAGTAGTGAAATCCCTCCTCTACCGGTATCTCCTCGTCGCACACAACTCGAAAAGAATGACCTTGAACTTAGCCTTGTCCAAATATTAAAGACTGAAATTTGTTGTTTGTAGGTGAGAGTAGAAGAAGAGACTTTTCTTGTAGGAGATTCACATACAAGAAAACAAAGTTGTGTTCAAGAAGAAGAAATGAACACTATATATATATATATATATATATATATATATATATATATATATATATATATATATATATAGCAATCGAGCCCATCCAATTTTCTATTAATAGCCACATATGAATGATGCTCCATTAGAAAAGTCCAAAGTTAAGGAGCAAAATAATAGGACAATAGAAGACTTGGTTTTTGTGTTAACCTGTTCAAACGTATATAACAATCCCCCCCTCCAAAAAAAAAAAAAACCAAGTTTCGAAAAATAAAAGATAAGAATAAGAGAAGAAAATATATGGGCAAGAAAATACTATATATATATGAGATGGACTACAGCCTTGAATCTCATTTAGTGACTATTGCCTTTGTCTGAAGAAGTGCTTGATGGACTATACCTTGAATCAGACTTCTTGAACCAGATTCAGAAAATAGCACACATAGTACGTTAGAGGTTCTTGGGGTCTATCAGGTGGCACTTTTGATTGGACATACGCATTATTCTATATTCATGAGAGTTGTCTAGGATAGCCATGTCCTATAGTCGCGGCCTTCACGACCTCTCATATAGGTAAGTCCTCAAGGGTTGGTAATAGAAATCAACCATGTATATCATGCTTGGACTTATTAAGAGTTTAAACTCACCCTAACCATATCACACCGGAATACTGTCACCATAGGGATGGGGTATTCATGTACACATAAACAGACTCTTGGGCATTTATTTTAAGATAATTTAATCTCAGGGTCAGTGTTCCATAATAGGCACCTAGTCCAGCTTGTTTCTACCCATTGAACCGATTTCTTGGGATCTCCAGTCAGACTCGATTGGGTTGCCACTGCTGGTGACTAAATTATGAGATTAATCCCATCCCCCTCGCTGATTCTAGGATCAATATCCTAGACAGACCTTTCGTCAAATGGTCTGCAAGGTTCTTTTCTAACTTTATATAGTCAAGAACCACATATTTGCCTAATAGGCTCTGTCACGCCCCAGTACCGGAATACTGAGGGTAACTAGGCTAGCTACACCATATGAGGTATGCAAACGTCATACGGCGATCGTGGCTGTCAAGAGACAAGGGGATGCATGCTACAATCAAGTCTCCTATGGCCTCACAGAGCATCTATGTCTCAATCAATCAAAATAAGAAGCAGTAAATAATGATCATATAAGACAAAGCAGTAAGGCATCCCCGATACTTCATCAAAATAAATTATGAGCCTAGCTATACAAAATGATAAGCTAGTGCCGAGAGTCATAGGTACATAACCGTAGTCAGCTGCAGTCTAATTTAATTACAATTATGCAAAAAAAAACTAATATCCAGAACAGTCGGCTAAACAGGTGCCGGTGGCTAAATGCCAAGTACAAAATAGAAGATATCAGAGCAGTGAAGAAGAAACCTACTTATGGTCCCTGGCGCCCATACTCCTGGTGTGCACCATTGTTCGGGTAGAAGGCTGGATCCTCTGGTGCTGCTACGATATCTGGCCAAACAAAACCAGCGGGGTTAGGTCCCGAATAGCAAGTACCTCAAGGGAGCACATAATGAATAAGACAAAATCCAATGAGTAAATTAAGACCTGATTCAAGAGTTATAGGCTTATACCATATCATCGAGACAATACGACACCCTTACAACCAAACAAGGACAAACGGTGCTAATATCGTGCCGAGATAAGATATATCCTATAACCATGGGCAGGTGAAGGGCTTTTGATCGCAACTTCGGTCCACAGCCTATCGCAGCACAATAGCCCAACCCAACAACCAAACAAGGACATGGGTTGGACCACACACCATGATAGTCCATGTTCCTCAGTTGCTAACATAAGAAAATATATCACAAACAAGTCGGCTTACAAGCGGCCAATCAATCCTACGGCTTTCTATGATTTGTCTGGATTATCCCAGTAATACAATGTATAGGAATCCTCAGATCGTATCGCATCCAAGCAGGGCTAGCCAATCCATTATATATATATATATACACACATAGCACTTTGATTATGCACCGGTCCCCCGTAAGGCCACCGTGCTAAAATATATAATACATAGCACGTAGGAGTCGGATATAGTCATCCACTATAGGCGGATGAAACTGTATCCGTGGCGGCCAAAATATCATACTCCTACTGCAGGCTGTAGTGATACTCTAGTTCGAATACCACTACATAAACTCGACCTGCATGGGCCACCACTGCAAACGTGTCACGACCCGCACCCTAGTGTAAGGGCACGAGAAGTGGGTACGTCCAGCCTACGTCACAGTATCGGCGGTAGAACGCTGTCCTAGGTCGCACACATCTAACAGTTAAAGGTACTTGCACAGTTTATACTCTCCGAATGGATGAGGAACAATATAAGATATACAATCTCAATCACAACTAAGGAAGAAGTACGAATGATAGATAGATAGATAGATATGATCTGAACTACAAACTGAAACATAAACAAAAGAGAGGTCTAAGTGTCTAAGATAACATCTCCACAACATCCAGAATAACACAAGGTCCCAAATAATACAACTCCAGAACACAAAAACAAGAAGAAGGAAAATAATAAACTAAACTATCTACTCTAAGCAGTGGTGTCATCCTCAGCAGCTGCCTGAACCACGGTGTCCAGGTTGCAAGTGTCGTCTATGCCTGTTCCGTAGTAGGTAGGACAGAAAGTCTCATCCTCATCCTCTGTAATATTTTTAACAGGTCCAGTCAGGACAGGAGCGAGCATAATACATCTCAACAGTTCATATCATGACAGGAATGTAAATCTAACAATAGAATAAGATACATGAAATGCTGTAAAGAAATGTACATGAAGTAAGAGAGACAGTTGTAACTGGAAATATTTACTATAAGTAAGGAACTGTAAGTGACTAGTAAATTAGAGTACAAGATAGACATGTGAATGGCTGGGAATGATTCATGATTACACTACGGAATTGATTCATGATTACGCTACTTGGGATTATTCACATGACTATTTTTACTCCCACATCCCCAATCAATACACAAGGATCCATTCAAGTTATGTTAAGATTCATGATTACACTACTGACTCATAATGAGTGATTCATGAATTTGATTCGTGAAGGCTCTTTGATTCATGAGGGTACATAAGTCACAAGCAGATTCATGATAGTAGAAGCATGAGAGTACATGATGTAAGTGAAACACACAAGACATGAACTACCCGATGCTCCCGAGAGGGATAACATCTCATGAAAAGATCCATATAGTATCAATCCGTGTTACCAACGTGATAGCATCAAGTAAAGTAGTCTAGAGCAAGATATAAGTTCTAACAAGTATGAAATAATCAGAGAATGTACTCGCCTGATATCCTGAGTATCTGAAGTGAATATACTGTCTGAAGAGAGATGTCTGACTCCTATTTAGAACAGCACAAGTCAAAACATGTCCAAAATGGTAAAATAGAACACTAAAATGCATTCTACATGATGTTTGGGTCAATTTAGACTAAAGTCAACCTTTGGTCAACTCTAGTCAACTACACTAGTCAAACTAGGTCAACTAGGTCACGTCCTAACCCAGACAAGTCTCACTAAGCCTAACCATGTCTACCTAGCATTCACACAAGTCACAACACTACACAAACTATCAAACATACAATTTCCTATATATACATATATATTCAATACACATATTGCATACACTAGTATGTGGCAATCATTCGTAGGCACACTCATATAGGTCATCATGTATAGGCAATGATTATATATACATGGGTTTTCAGTCACATGGGTTTACATATTATTATGCATGATTATATATACATATAATATATATATAGAGAGAGGGGTAGAGTGACAGTGGTGTCATGTGTGAGTGTATCATGTGTGTGTGTATACAAGTAGAATGTGTGTGTGTGTGTGTGTGTAGCAGTAGGGTGTGTGTGTGTGTGCATAACAGTAGAGTGTGTGTGTGTATACAATACTGTGTTATCAGGTTTTTAGTGAATGTGTATAGCAGCATATATCACAATTTAGAGTGCATATGTGTCTGTGTAGGTAGTTGTACATAGAGTGTTCAGATTTCACAGTTCAATGTGTGTGTGCATATAGGTGATGTGTCCCAGGTTAGTGAATGTGTGATTGTGTGTGTAGCAGTAGAGTGTGGGTGAGTGTATGTGGTAGCAGTACATAGGTTTCTCAGGTTTTTAGAGTTCAATGTGTGTGAGTACACAATGTGTTCTCAGGTTTTCAATGACAGCAAGTTAACATGGGGTTTCAGGTTCAGTCAATGTGAGGGTTCAGTGTGACACAGGCTTGTGACATGTGTGTGTGTGTGTGTATTGTGTTCAGATTTTCATCATAGTTTAGGGTATATGAACATGTGTGTGTGTGTTTCAGAAATTAGTGTATACACAGAATTAGTTTTCAGTTTTACATCCATTTGCATTTCGAAAACCCAATAACCAAGCTAACATGAATCCCAAACAATGTAGACTTAATCTCAGATATAATATATGATCTAACATTGTAAATTAATCTTCTAAAATCAGTAAAAACATAATTAAAATTCAGAATCATTCGACAGAACCTAGTATCAGATAATTTGGGGAAAACACAAATTAGAATTCGAATCTCAGTTAATTATCCAATTAATGGGTTGGTAAATGATAGTGCACATGTGTATGTGTCATGTAGGGTATATGTGTCCAACCATGTGGACACAAACGTATCCAATACAAATCTAACACACGAGCAACACTAAACAGTGTACTATCTCGTGCACGAGTTCACCACGTTCGTGGACACGACACACGACACCAATGACCTCGTGCTCGTGTCAGAGGGTAGAGGGGGTGTAGTGCTACGTGTCCAGAACCCTGATATGTGTCCAAGTGTCCTCGTGTCATGTCAAAAAGTGCGTATTCAAACTCAAAACTCGTACGGCTACGAGCAGGCAAAGATCAGTACGATCGAGATTTCTCTCGATCCGCTTGATCGTTTTGCCTCAAACTTCGTGTGCAAGGTGACGGTCAATGCCCCTTTGTGTCCAAGAAAAATCAGACCTAAACATGTCGTGTCCAGTGCACACGACACGTCGAGCAGCAGGACACTGCTCGAGTGCACAGCGAGCGTGTTCGTGCCCGTTTTGGACACGGACATGACTCGAAAATTAACTCAGAGTTTAAGAAAATCAAAGAGCACATTAAAATAAATAATTCCAATCAAAAACATTTCGAAAATACAATGAAAAAGTTCTCAGAGACATTTACACAAACACTTACAAATAGAAACTGATACGTGTCCGATACGGACATGAAACCAATACAAAACTTCACCAAACACACACCACAGCTAGGGGACACCTAGATCTAGGCTATCTTACAAAAAAATCAAGATTAAATGATAGTTTGAGGTGTTTACCTATAGAGTATCAATCACAAGGAAAAGCCCCAAAATAGGAAGATTCCTCTTGCAAGTCAAAAGCTCCAAATTATGCAAAATCTGAGATTTCTCTCTATAAACAGCAAGTAGAGTATGATTAGGTTCTAATACAAGAGACTAGAGTCAAAAATGAATTAAAATAAAAGAATTATGGATTGAAGAAGAACGACCAATACCTCTTTCTTGCCAAAAGTTGTTGTGATGAGAGGCAAGAACTAGGAAGAGAGATTAAATAGGGGGGATTCCCTAGGGCGCCGGCCATGTAAGGAAGGAATTAGGGTTAGGGTTATGACTAATAGGCTTGGGCCAAGTTTCAATGCTAAATGAATCAATTTCTAAGTCAAAAATCCATGCACTAAATCATTTAATCTCTATATGAAACTTGATTCAAAATAACTCAACTTGGGTTAACTTAAGTATGAAACCCGTAATTTTATTAATTAATTTAGTGTTATTTTATTTATTACAAATTAAATTAAATTATTATTTCTAGAATTTTAGTGTTCAGTCAGACCCGTAAAATTTTTCAGTTAATTAATTGAATCATTATTAATTGTTAAATTAGGAAATTTGTATTTTAGGAAAAAAAACATATTTTTGAAAAATTATGAATTCTGGAATTTTTGAATGTTGGTTCAGACCCGTCCCGAGTCCATGTCGAACCCAAGATCTTTTTCGAGATAAATTTTAAGTATTTATATATATATGAATAGCTTTCTCTTAATTAAAAACAAAATAATTATTTTCCCATAAATAACTTTCATAAACTCATACTCTTAACTCTCTCTCTCTCTCTCTCTAGTTCTGGAACAATTTTTTCCCAACAGCCATGGGCGAGCTTTTCTCTTCCCGAACGGCCGACTCTTCACTCCCCGCATGGAACCGCCGACTCTTCCATTCTTCTTCCCGAAACCCCCATCATCCCCTATAAAAAACCCTCTTCCTCATCTCTCCATCACACTCCATTTTCCCTTTTCCTCAACCCAAACCCTAGCCCGAGTTCCCGGAGCCGATCCCGACCGCCGGCCTTCGCCCGAGCCCACCGGCGAACCCGATCCAACCCGGCGCCACCCACCCGAGGCCGACGCCCCACCGGCGACCAGCCCCGGCCGCCGCTTTCCCCGCGGCCGTGCGCACCTTCCCGACCCGGGCGGCCCCTGTCCCCGCCGTTGTTGTCCCTATCCGCCGACGCCCCATGCGCGTGGTCCCCGTTCGCTCGGTCCCGTTCCGCAGCATTTCACGGGTTCGACTTGCTGTTTCCGAGTTCTGAGTTTTGCGGTTCGATTTGCTGTGCCTAACCCGAGACGCTGTGTTCGTGTGTTTTCTTTTACTTTTTCACCTGAGAGCTCTAGCCGAGCAACCCAAGGTATATTTCCGTTGTCCCCGTTTCCGTTCCGTAGTCTATGATGAATTTTGGTCCACGAATTTCCTCCGAGAATTCAGTAAATTATAGACGAGACATTTTCGGATTTTTCTGAAATCCTTTCGGATAGGTTCTGTTGGTTTCGGATTGGTTTCTGTGTGTTTTCTGTTGGTTCGGATTTTCCGAGAATCTCTCGGAAAAGAGTTTCTGGGAATTTTGATTTAAATTAGATTTTTTGATTGTTGGTATGCTGGTTCTTTATGCTATGGTGATTTCGATTTTGTTTCGGGTTTTCCGAATTCGTTTCGGAAACAATTCTGTGAGTATATTTTATATAAAAAATGGTTATTTTCTGGTATGGGACTTATATTGGTGATTGTGGCACATTTTCCCAGTTTTGGGTTATGAGACCCGTCTCACTGTATCGATATTTTATACGGATACGTATTTATTTGAGCCGTATTTCGTATTTATCGATTTGCGTGATATTCTAAAATTTTTCTAAGTGTAGGATTTTCATGACTTGGTTTAACTTGGATTTGGTTTTATTTGGTTCGGTTCCACTTTGACTTGGCTTTGTTTAGTTTGGTTCTTTATGAGAGAGGTGTATGGTTTAGATTGAGTGGAGAGGAATGAATGGTGGAGATTACTTGAGCTTGTTATATAAGCCACTTTTTCTCTCTCCCTCCTCATTCACCCTCATCCATTTCTTTTCCACCAAACCCTAGCCATTGGAGAGAGGCAAGTACACCTTGCCGAACCTTGAACAAATTTATTTCTGTTTGTTCCATCTTCTTCCTTGCATGATTCTAAGCACCTTTAGAACTTGGAGTTTTCGATTTTACCGAGTGGATTATTGTAGATCTAGCTTTGTGGTATTTTTGGATTTTCATGGGTTTTGATCTGTCAAACTTGTATATTTTTGTCAACTGATGGTTCCATGTTGTAGAGAATTTCATTCTACCCCATTTTGACCTATGGAAGTTCGGATTTGGACTCCGGATGATGGAATTATGGAACTTGGAAGCATGGTTTTATGGTGTTCTTCTCCTCGGAAAGTGAAGGAGAAGAACAGTACTTGACCGCATGACTATTTCATGCGGCAAGTGTTCTTCCCTGCCGTATGGACAAATCCAGCCGCATGAGCATTAATTTATTGCCTTGACCACATGACCATTTTTCAATGATTGCTAGCATGCATTAATTGTACGGCCATTTAATTAATTGTCTTGCATTTCCCAGCCGCATATGGCCTTAGCAGTCAGCCACATATGCATGTATTATTTTAATATATAATTAATGCATATAATATTTTAATGCATATTCCAAATACATTCACTAAGGCACTCAGCCGCATGCCTCTTTTGCATTTTCCAAATTCCTTCAGCCGCATGGAGAAGCAAGTGAGCCGCATGCCTTCAATGCAATTAATGCACCACAATAATACTTCATGCATTAATGCATTAACAATGCATTATAAATCCAAAAGCTGAGCCGCATAGGCTCTGGAGTCATTATGTTCCTAATGTATTAATGCTTTTATGCATTTAAAGCCTCAGCATTTTATATTAATGCTTTTATGCATTTAAAGCCACAGCATTTTATATTTTATGCTTTAAGGGCCTTAAGATTTATATTTTAATGCATTTTTACTAAAATGCCCTTCCTTGGAGAGCCAGCCGCATAAATATTTTGAATGCATTAAGTAATGCATGTCCAGCATGCATTAATGTTGACTTAAGCATTGCATGGCTTAAGCATTTGCATGTATTATTAGTTAGTGAGCCGCAGGAAATATTTATTTAGCCGCATGAGATGTCTACGTTGGCCGCATGAAAAATTTATAAGTAGCCGCATGTAATTGCTTTGATAGCATTAGCTTGTGCATGGAAATATATGAGCCGCATGGTACTTCAATGTTGGCCGTATGGCCTTTTTTTTAAATAATTGCATGCATTTACATGCAACCTGTTGAGCCGCATGGCCTTAGGTACTTGGATGGCATATTATAAAATAAATTAATTATTGCTTGGCCACGTGAACCATTAAATTAAATGGTTCACGTGAACCTTTTCTTACTGCATTAATTGTTGAAGTCCCACATGGCCCCAGTACTTGAGTGGTCACGTGCCCTTTTCTTTTACTTGAGTGGAAGCTTGCATTTATTGCGGGTTCCTCTCTCCTTGTCTTTTCTGGCTTGCATGAATATTCTTGCTGGCCGTATGGCCCCCATTCAGTTATTTTCTGGCCGCATAAGCTTTGGCTGGCCGCATGGGTGGCCTCCCACTCTCTTTGGCCGCATGTATGTTCTCCCACTTTTGGGCCGCATGGGGTCCACTTTGATTGTTTAAATGTTTTATTTGCCTGAATTGTGGTCAAAATTTCTTCCCACTCCCAACATGAAAATTGTAGATCTTTTCCTTGCCTCCAAGAATACGATTTTTAATAATTTTATGCAAGTTTCTTTCATGGAGTTTCTGACTGTTATTGTGCCTTTTCTATTCTTGGCCTAAATTGTGACGACCCCACTTAATAGCTTGCTATTTCTTTAATGAATGAAATTACTTGACACGATGGTGACCTGTCATGGTGCACTCAAACCTGTAACCAGTAACCAGTAACAAGTAACATGACATGATAGTGACCCGTGGTGGTGCACTCTTAACATGATAATTCTTGATAGTGGCCCGCCGTGGCGCACTCTTGACATGATACTCCTTGAAATGCTGTTGCGACGGCTAACATGACACGACAAGAATGAATGACCTGGACACCGTGGACGATTGTGCTTGTACAAATAATCCAGTCCTGTCTTGCATCATGTCTAGGAGGGGACTCCTGAGTACCACGGTCAGGAGTACCTACTGAAATGGACTAAGGTTAATGACTAGATTAATTCATTAGTCATGAAGAGATGTTTCCCAGTTACAGGCGATCCCGTTATCCCGGCCGCAAATATTTGGACTTGTAGCCTACCGACGAGTAGGGCACATTTCCAGCCCACTGTTATGTGGGGCACTCTCTATTGTCACTCTAATGATTAAACTCTCTAAATTGTCACTATAATAATTGCCTGGATAACCTGGATAGCTGCAGGGCCTGTGACTACTTGGAGCATCTTATTGCATCTTGCTAGTAACTAGGATTGTGATAACCTTAGTTAGTTAATGTAGAAAGCCGTAGGCAATGATTGGCCGTGATTGATTGGATGGAGTCTAGTACAGTATAGTATTGTCTTGAAGTGATTGATTGAAAGATTGTACCAGAATGATTGCAATAATTGTCACTCTAATGCATTGTACTCTGTATTGTCACTCTCTCACTGTTACTTAATGATCGTCATCTCTAGCAATAAATGATCAGAGACCAAGTTCTGTTCAGGCGAAGGGTTACAATCTCGGTCCTTGTTTGGTTTAAGGATTGTAACCTGGCTTCCGGAACAGTGCCTTCGTCCTCTCTTCGTATATTGCCGGGCTCTATTTGTTTAGCATGTCTCCAGTTTACTTTATGTCAAATGATGATTTACTTACTGTCTTCCTACGTTCGGGATAAGTGCATTGGTACTGCACGAATCTTGATCCTCCTTTACTTATTGCTTTCTCTCCTTGTTGAATGCTAATGATTGCTGGTTTTAAGTTCATAGTTCGGCCTCCTTTGTGGTACTTGCTATTTGGGGTCTGACCCCACTGGTTTTGCATGGCCAGGTTCTGATAGAAGAGCCCGAAGGATCTACCGCACCATCCACTCGGCGGTGACTAGCCGGAGCACCAGAGTGCCTCAGTGGGTTTCTTCTTCATTCTTCCACTGATATGTAAATTCTTCTCTTGTAACGTTTAGCCCCGAGCACGTGTTTAGCTCGTATTTTGGTATTTTCCTTGATATTGTAGCCTGCGGGCATAAACATGATATGTGTATTCTAGACTATAGCTAGTCCTTATCATGTACGATTAATACTCTAGCTAGTTATCAGTTCTGTGGTAATGGCTTCATGATCATTCATGTATATATGGTTCGGGACGCCTTACTATTGTATGTATGATGATCGTACTCTTTGCTCTTGTATACTTGCCTGTGATTGAGATACCTAGGATTGTTAAACCATAGGATTGACTGATGGCTTGTAGAGTAACCCACATGTCTTGACAGCTTATACGTGATTTCAGAGTATTAACGTACTTTGGGATTACGTAGCTGGCTATGTCTGCCCCCGCTCTCCAGTATTCTGGTTCTGGGGCGTGACATGGTTTTAGTGGTGGCCCACGCAGGTCTCGATTTTCATATTTGTGGGGGTTACCATGTTTAGATATCTCAATCACGATTATCCTTATTGATCTCCTTCGGATTATTCTCTACCTCTGATACTTGACTTGATATCTGTTTTGATCATTGATCATTCCTGTTCCCATGATTTGATCTTGTGTCCTTCAACTTTCAAGGGCACTGTTCTTGATCCTTCTGATTATCTTGTTCGTGTTTTGCCGAGGGCAGCTCAGCATTCTTCAGCCAGGCCAGTTATGGAGATTAGTCTCAGCATGCAGGCAGAGATATCAGTCCATCCCAATCAGCCAGTCGCTTCTGTCTTCGTATCTTGAGACAGGTGATAAAGTTTATGCATCTGTTTCAACAACGATGACACGTCCTGGGTAGAGTCATGTCTTGAACTAAGTCATTGGTACCGACTTACCTTAAGGCTTGACTTTTATCCATTTTTGGGAGTCAGCTTAGGCCAGCGAGGACGTTGGTTTCTACACAACTGACTCAGGAGTCATATTGATCCATATGCCTCCAGCCCTTCTTGATCATGATTGTGTTTGTTCTTGTGCATTTACTTACCGCTTACGTATTTAATTACATTACTGATTGTTTTACCTTACTTGTATGCCATAATAGATTTATTGAGATTGTTGAGTTTTCTGGAGCTTTTGTTTTGTTATCTTGCTCGACTAGCCTCAGGAAATTCCGAGGACGGAATTTTTCTAAGGTGTGGAGAGTTGTGAGACCCGTCTCACTGTATCGATATTTTATACGGATACGTGTTTAATTGAGCCGTATTTTGTATTTATCGATTTGCGTGATATTCTAAAAAATTTCTAAGTGTAGAATTTTCATGACTTGGTTTAACTTGGATTTGGTTTTATTTGGTTCGGTTCCACTTTGACTTGGCTTTGTTTAGTTTGGTTCTTTATGAGAGAGGTTTATGGTTTAGATTGAGTGGAGAGGAATGAATGGTGGAGATTACTTGAGCTTGTTATATAAGCCACTTTTTCTCTTTCCCTCCTCATTCACCCTCATTCATTTCTTTTCCACCAAACCCTAGCCATTGGAGAGAGGTAAGTACACCTTGCCGAACCTTGAGAAAATTTATTTCTGTTTGTTCTATCTTCTTCCTTGCATGATTCTAAGCACCTTTAGAACTTGGAGTTTTCGATTTTACCGAGTGGATTGTTGTAGATCTACCTTTGTGGTATTTTCGGATTTTCATAGGTTTTGATCTGTCAAACTTGTATATTTTTGTCAACTGATGGTTCCATGTTGTAGAGAATTTCATTCTACCCCATTTTGACCTATGGAAGTTCGGATTTGGACTCCGGATGATGGAATTATGGAGCTTGGAAGCATGGTTTCATGGTGTTCTTCTCCTCGGAAAGTGGAGGAGAAGAACAGTACTTGACCGCATGACTATTTCATGCGGCAAGTGTTCTTCCCTGCCGTATGGACAAATCCAGCCGCATGAGCATTAATTTATTGCCTTGGCCACATGACCATTTTTTAATGATTGCTAGCATGCATTAATTGTATGGCCATTTAATTAATTGCCTTGCATTTCCCAGCCGCATATGGCCTTAGCAGTCAGCCACATATGCATGTATTATTTTAATGTATAATTAATGCATATAATATTTTAATGCATATTCCAAATACATTCACTAAGGCACTCAGTCGCATGCCTCTTTTGCATTTTCCAAATGCCTTCACCCGCATGGAGAAGCAAGTGAGCCGCATGCCTTCAATGCAATTAATGCACCACAATAATACTTCATGCATTAATGCATTATCAATGCATTATAAATCCTAAAGCTGAGCCGCTTAGGCTCTGGGGTCATTATGTTCCTAATGTATTAATGCTTTTATGCATTTAAAGCCTCAGCATTTTATATTAATGCTTTTATGCATTTAAAGCCCTAGCATTTTATATTTTATGCTTTAAGGGCCTTAAGATTTATATTTTAATGCATTTTTACTAAAATGCCCTTCCTTGGAGAGCCAGCCGCATAAACATTTTGAATGCATTAAGTAATGCATGTCCAGCATGCATTAATGTTGACTTAAGCATTGCATGGCTTAAGCTTTTGCATGTATTATTAGTTAGTGAGCCGCAGGGAAAATTTATTTAGCCGCATGAGATGTCTACGTTGGCCGCATGAAAAATTTATAAGTAGCTGCATGTAATTGCTTTGCTAGCATTAGCTTGTGCATGGAAATATATGAGCCGCATGGCACTTCAATGTTGGCCGCATGGCCCTTTTCTTTAAATAATTGCATGCATTTACATGCAACCTGTTGAGCCGCATGGCCTTAGGTACTTGGATGGCATATTATAAAATAAATTAATTATTGCTTGGCCACGTGAACCATTAAATTAAATGGTTCACGAAAACCTTTCTTACTGCATTAATTGTTGAAGTCCCACATGGCCCCAGTACTTGAGTGGTCACGTGCCCTTTTCTTTTGCTTGAGTGGAAGCTTGCATTTATTGCGGGTTCCTCTCTCCTTGTCTTTTCTGGCTTGCATGAATATTCTTGCTGGCCGCATGGCCCCCCTTCAGTTATTTTCTGGCCGCATAAGCTTTGGCTGGCCGCATGGGTGGCCTCCCACTCTCTTTGGCGCATGTATGTTCTCCCACTTTTGGGCCGCATGGGGTCCACTTTGATTGTTTAAATATTTTATTTGCCTGAATTGTGGTCAGAATTTCTTCCCACTCCCAACATGAAAATTGTAAATCTTTTTCTTGCCTCCAAGAATACGATTTTTAATAATTTTATGCAAGTTTCTTTCATGGAGTTTCTGACTGTTATTGTGCCTTTTCTATTCTTGGCCTAAATTGTGACGACCCCACTTAATAGCTTGCTATTTCTTTAATGAATGAAATTACTTGACACGATGGTGACCTGTCATGGTGCACTCTAACCTGTAACTAGTAACCAGTAACAAGTAACATGACATGATAGTGACCCGTGGTGGTGCACTCTTAACATGATAATTCTTGATTGTGGCCCGCCGTGGCGCTCTCTTGACATGATAAACTTGACATGATACTCCTTGAAATGCTGTTGCGACGGCTAACATGACACGACAAGAATGAATGACCTGGACACCGTGGACGATTGTGCTTGTACAAATAATCCAGTCCTGTCTTGCATCATGTCTAGGAGGGGACTTCTGAGTACCACGGTCAGGAGTACCTACTGAAATGGACTAAGGTTAATGACTAGATTAATTCATTAGTCATGAAGAGATGTTCTCCAGTTACAGGCGATCCCGTTATCCCGGCCGCAAATGTTTGGACTTGTAGCCTGCCGACGAGTAGGGCACATTTCCAGCCCACTGTTATGTGGGGCACTCTCTATTGTCACTCTAATGATTGAACTCTCTAAATTGTCACTATAATAATTGCCTGGATAACCTGGATAGCTGCAGGGCCTGTGACTACTTGGAGCATCTCATTGCATCTTGCTAGTAACTAGGATTGTGATAACCCTAGTTAGTTAATGTAGAAAGCCGTAGGCAATGATTGGCCGTGATTGATTGGATGGAGTCTAGTCCAGTATAGTATTGTCTAGAAGTGATTGATTGAAAGATTGTACCAGAATAATTGCAATGATTGTCACTCTAATGCATTGTACTCTGTATTGTCACTCTCTCACTGTTACTTAATGATCGTCATCTCTAGCAATAAATGATCAGAGACCAAGTTCTGTTCAGGTGAAGGATTACAATCTCGGTCCTTGTTTGGTTTAAGGATTGTAACCTGGCTTCCGGAACAGTGCCTTCGTCCTCTCTTCGTATATTGCCGGGCTCTATTTATTTAGCATGTCTCCAGTTTACTTTATGTCAAATGATGATTTACTTACTGTCTTCCTACGTTCGGGATAAGTGCATTGGTACTGCACGAATCTCGATCCTCCTTTACTTATTGCTTTCTCTCCTTGTTGAATGCTAATGATTGCTGGTTTTAAGTTCATAGTTCGGCCTCCTTTGTGGTACTTGCTATTTGGGGTCTGACCCCACTGGTTTTGCATGGCCAGGTTCTGATAGAAGAGCCCGAAGGATCTACCGCACCATCCACTCGGCGGTGACTAGCCGGAGCACCAGAGTGCCTCAGTGGGTTTCTTCTTCATTCTCCCACTGATATGTAAATTCTCCTCTTGTAACGTTTATCCCCGAGCACGTGTTTAGCTCGTGTTTTGGTATTTTTCTTGATATTATAGCCTACGGGCATAAACATGATATGTGTATTCTAGACTATAGCTAGTCCTTATCATGTACGACTAATACTCTAGCTAGTTATCAGTTCTGTGGTAATGGCTTCATGATCATTCATGTATATATGGTTCGGGACGCCTTACTATTGTATGTATGATGATCGGACTCTTTGCTCTTGTATAATTGCCTGTGATTGAGATACCTAGGATTGTTAAACCATAGGATTGATCGATGGCTTGTAGAGTAACCCCCATGTCTTGACAGCTTATACGTAATTTCAAAGTATTAACGTACTTTGGGATTACGTAGCTGGCTATGTCTGCCCCCGCTCTCCAGTATTCTGGTTCTGGGGCGTGACATGGGTTATCCCGAAAATAGAGGGAATGCTGCCGAAATTTTTATAAAATTTATAAAGAAATATTTTAAATCGAATTTCAGAAATATTTTATAAAGTGGATTTCGGGCGACGACCGTATCGGTCAATGGGCCCTTAGCGAATGCAAACAAAACCGACATTGTTCCGGACGTTGAGGCATTAGCTATTTTATGACAATTGGACCAAGTCTGAGACTCGTATTATATTTTAATTTAATTTAATTTATTAATCTTATTTTTGTAATTAAATTGTAGGATAATTTTTAGAACTAACCAATGTTTCTTCTTATTTCAATTCGTGAAAATGGTCTGTAAGGGCATAAGCCCAGTTTTTTATTTAATATCTGTGGTTTTGTAATATTGTAAATTTTTATTTTATTTCTGGTTGGTTGATTGACGTAAAACGTAAAATGATAATATAATTATTTTATAAAATTTAAATATCATTTTCTCACAATAAAATAATTAGGAAATTACAAGTTTATTGTAAATTCACGTTTTCTTATTTAAAAAAAATATTAATTTTATATATAATACAAAATATAAAGTTTTACCAAGTAAATAAATAATTATGAGTTTTTTTTTCCAAAATACAAAATTAAATTGACTTTTCTTCGTAAGATAGTAACTTACTTCGATAAGCGCGCTCTAAGTAGAGTTGTAAATAACCTAAAATTTGATTAGGACAAATTCTAGAGATTGTAACTAGCACACCTAGATATGGATTGAATATTGGTGCTAAGTCAGGAATTCTCAATTGTAGGGTTTCGAGGACTGTACTAGCATCATCTCGGAACCAACATCGAATCCAGTCATAATCAAGGCAAGTACGGTTATGTTAATGTGCAGTTTAATTAATGTTAGTAATCTTGCATGTTTAAACTACTGTATTACACGTAATTCTCTCCTAGAGTAATGATTGAATCTGATTGACTCGGGATATTGGGGGAGTAGCGTAGTGTTCTATGACCAAAGCCCAAATAGATAATTGATTGTGCGAGCTTATTCTTTTTTCACGAGGATAGGCCAGACCATATCATTAGGATACAATTGAATCATCCCAAACCGGTCATAGTCATTACATACTCGAATCACATTGTTTACTATCATGTAGTTTAGTTGAAAATCATTATTTCAAAACTGTTTAATATTGTAAATTGCTAATCATTAGTGGAATTGTTAATTTTCCTAATTGTACTTTGCTCCTTTCCTGACTGGATTCCCCACCCCCAATAGGTTCCACTGATGAGACAGAGTTACTGATAAGTAGCTACTATGACCCTGAGTTGTATCCAGCTGTGCTACCAGATGATGCTGATCTTGGAGATGACGAGTATATCTTTTAGCTGTTGTCATTTTCTATTTCCAGTTGTTGTTGTTTGAAAAGACTATTTCTATTATCAGTTGTAACTTTTGTTGGACAAGTTTTTAATTATCAAAATATTAAGTTGTGGCAATTAGTCTGTGTTGTTGATTACCTGCATGAGTGATACAGCTTACTGCCGCCGTCTCAACAACGGTGCAGGCTGGGCATGATCCGATTCGACCCAAGAAATTGGAACCGGGTCGTGACATTAAGTTAGACTAGGGTCCCACAATGCTAATCAAGTCACCATAGCTAAAGTCAACATCTAGGTTAGTCTCCATAGTCTCAACTAGCAAAGGTCAAAAATAACAACCATCACTCCAATAATTCAAATTAAATCCAAATTTTCAAAATGACCAAAATACCCTCAAGCTAAAATGTTACAATTAGTCATCCTAATCGCATGATTAGGTCCCCATGGTCATGGTTAGTCTCTAGGTCATGCAGTCTCTTGGGTTTCACTAACAAAACTCCAAATCACCAATTACCAATAAAAATAGTTTTAAAATAATTAAAAATCACAAAAAAAACATATCATGATTTAAATAACATTATTAAATAATAATAAAAAATTCAAAAGTTCAAAATTACCCTTATTTTCGAAAACTGGGTGTTACAGGTGCAAGGTGTACTTGCCTAAAAGTTATTTGAGAAAAATAAATGAAAGAGTGAATTAGGAGAGAGAGTGAGAAAGAGAATATATATAGGGGTTGGGTTGACTCAAAAAAACCCTAATCTTAAGCATGCTCTTATCCATATGACTAATGACATGTTAATTGCTACATGATACAACTAATTAAATTATTTAAATAAAATCCTAACCACAACACGGTCCAGATATCTTATCATCGAAGCAGTGAGCCACGCATACAACCAGACAAGGACAAGAGATGGCATACTAATCCACGACAAGATACTGTTCCATGCCATGGCCAGTTACAAATACATAATACGTATAATCAAGATACAGGTGTCAGATACCATATACAAAAAAATTTAAAAATTTACGTATTCCGGGAACGGGAAGTGACAGGCTCTTTATCGATTTGAAGTGCAGCTGCAGGTGTCTGTTCATCTTAGCATTCACAGAATCATGCTTTAGTAGTTCAATAACATATTTGTTATCACAATTGATAGAAAATACAGGAACAGGAATTTGAGAAACAGGTATATGCGTAATCAGATTTCTAAGCCATTCGGCTTCTGTACAAGTATGCCCAGATCTATCATTTCAGAGTCCATTGTACTCCTAGCTATGATAGTTTGTTTACATGAACTCCAGGAGATTGCAACTCCTCCTAGAGTAAAGACATATCTAGTAGTGGATTTCACATTATATGAATTAATTACCCAATTTGCATCTGAATAACCTTCTATGATACAGGGTGTCTAGTATAATGAAGTTTATAATCTAGAGTACCTCTAAGATATCTAAATACTCTATCCAATGCAGTCCAATGTGACTGGTTTGGGTTACTGGTATATCTACTAAGTCTCCAAATAGCAAATATAATATCGGGTCTGGTCTTATTTGTTATGTACATAAAGGACCCCATCATCTGTGAATATCTATGTTGTTCTATAAGTGATCTTTCATTCTTCTTGAGACCAACATTACTGTCATAAGGAGTGAGGGCAGATTTTTTGTCAAAATACTCAAACTTTCTTAGCATTTTCTTAATTGAATGTGCTAAGGATAGAGTATAGCCCTCTTTGCATTTGGACACTTTTATTCCGAGGATCAAGTTGGCTTCGTCTAGGTCTTTCATATCAAACTGGTTAGATAAATAATTCTTAGTGTTATTTATCAGTTCCAGTGAAGATCCTAGAATAAGGATATCATCAACATACAAACATAAGATGACACAACTTTTATTTGTATTTTTAGAATACAAACATTTGTCATATTCATTTGGTACGAAACCAAATTCTAAAATGACTTTGTCAAATTTGTTATGCCATTGCTTGGGAGCTTGTTTTAGGCCATATTAAAGAGATTTTACTAATCTACATACCTTCTTTTCTTGACCTTTAGCAATAAAACCTTCATGTTGCTCTATATATATTTCTTTTTCTAAATCTCCATTTAGAAATATTGTCTTTACATCCATTTGATGGATTAGCATATCATGAATGGAAGCTAAGGCTAGAAGGGTTCTAATAGAGGTGATTCTAGCTACAGGAGAATAGGTATCAAAATAATCTAATTATTTTTCTGGGTAAAACCTTTTGCTACTAATCTAGCCTTGTATTTCTCTATGGTACCATCGGCTCTAAGTTTTTTTTGAATATCCACTTGCAACCTATTGGTTTACTGCCTAAAGGTAGGTCTGCTAAAAAACAAGTGCTATTCTCCATAATGGAGTTGTACTCATTGTTGATGACTTCTTTCCAGAAATGATCATCAGGAGAAGATATTGCTTTTTCATAAGTTAAGGGATCACCCTCTATCAAATAAGTGAAGAAATATTCCCTAAATTTTTTTCAATCATGCCTCTTTTACTTCTTCTAGGTTCTATATCTTGTTCATCTTGTGAACTTGATGGATGAAAATGAGAACTAGTAGCAGGGGTAAGATAAGAGCTAGTGGGAGTGGAAGAAATTCTATTCTTAAATGGAAATATATTCTCAAATTAAACTGCATCTCTAGCTTCTATAATGGTGTTGTTAGATATCTACTGGCATTGCTATCTAAAGTATATCTATGAACACGGCATCTACAGTCTTAGGTCCAATCTTCCTCTTTTTGGGTTCAGGAATTCCTACCTTGGCTAGACATCCCCAAACTTTAAGGTACTTAAGTCTAGGAGTTCGGCCTTTTCATAACTCATATGGTGTCTTATCATTAGACTTATTAGGTATCCTATTAAGGATATAATAGGCTGACAATAAGGCCTCTTCCCACAGATTATCAGGAGCACCTGAGCTGAGAAGCATGGTATTAACCATGTCTAATAGAGTACGATTCTTTCTTTCAGCAACTCCGTTGGACTGTGGTGAATAAGGAGCAGTTACCTCATGAATTATTCTATGTTCTTCACAAAAATTATTCATTTCATTTGAGGTATACTCTCCCCCACGATCTGATCTAAGAATCTTAATCCTTTTATCTAACTGGTTCTCAACTTCAGATTTATAGACCTTGCATGTCTATAACTTCATCTTTGGTTTTAAGAAGATAGGTGTAACAATACTTTGAATGATCATCTATGAAAGTGACAAAATATTTTCTACCGCCTCGGGTCAAAACCCTATTGGAATCACAAACGTCACTATGGATAAGTTCTAGGTAGGGGTGCAACTCGGGCGGATTGGGTCGGGTTTGAGGTCAACCCGAGTCCAACCCGATAGATCATAAGCCTAGCCCAAGTCCAAGCCCGACCCGACTTCGGGTTCAACATATGAAGCCCAAGACCAAGCCCGGAGGCTCGGGTTGGGCTCGGGTCCATCGGGTTTATCGGACTCTAATATGATATTTGAAATAATTTTAAACAAGAGTAATATTAAATGTATAATCAAATAGCAATCAAGCCTCAATCATTACAAAATAAAACTGAAATGAGATTTAGGACAAGGAATTGAAGAGTTCGGATGAAAAAAATTATAGTTTAAACTTTTTATTTAAGTAGTATGAAACAATATATATATAAATTATATGTATGTCGGATTTCGGGTTCTTCGGGTTACCCAACACATGAACCCAAGCCCAACCCGATTTTTGATCGGGTTCAAATATTTTAACCCGAGCCCAAGTCCGAACCCGAATATCTTTAACCCTAACCCAACCCATTTACGGGTTTACCCGATCGGGTTCGGGTTTAGCCCGCCCAAGTTGTACCCCTAGTTCTAGGAGTTCGAAATTCCTATGGACAGATTTGAAAGGTAATATAGTATGTTTGGCTTGAACACAAATCTCACATTTGTGTTTATCATCAATATGAGTCTTAGGAATAAGATCAAAGTTCATCATCCTTTTAAGAGATCCTAAATTCAAATGACCAAGTCTGCCATGACAAACATTGGAGGATGCAACATTTGTAATAACAAAAGAAGGATTTGAAATTTTATTCATAGTACTCAAAATAGAGAGTCCATCTTTTTTAAATCTTTTTTCCACAAAAAGTTCATTCTTAGAAAAAAACTACTTTATTAGCCTCCATTACAATCTTGTATCCTGAAGCTACAAGCAACCCAATTACTAGATTTCTTCTAACTGACGGCACATGAAGCACATCATATAGGGATAGAATTTTTTTCGATGTCATCTTCAGATCTATTCTTCCTCTTCCTACGATCTGTGCCGTTGAGCCATCTCCTAGGTTACACCTCCTCCACCTGATTCCTGATGGTTTGAAAAACAGGAGCGATCAAACATAATATGAACATTAGCTCCGAAATCCAACCACCAATCATCAGAATGGTAAGAAATGTTTACTACAGGTTGATAGCTTACAGACCTGAAGGAGCTTGATGACCCATTCAGAATCATGTCAGCCTCTGGCTTGCCTTTTCCCTTGAAGGAGGTCTTGACAGGTTCTTTCTTCCTATGGAAGCAGTTGATGGCCATATGGTTTGTTTTACCACACACAAAATAAAATCTTCTTTGATCCTGAGTCTGACTGAAATTTCTAGGTTTTTGAGATTGCTGGTGATGAGGGTTTTGGTAATGAAGGTTTTTGTGATGTGGTTGAAAACTCTGCTTCTTTTTGAAGAAATTTTTCTTGGATTTGAGATGATGGTTAGACGGGTTTATCATGACTTTCTACAAGGTTTACCCTATATTTGGAATCAGGCCTAGCTTTGGATTTTAACCTAAACTCTTTTTCTATTCTAAGTCTTTTCAAATCTTGAACATATGTAAGAGTTCCTTGTAAATAGGTAAGATCTTTGGCAGTGTCAGACCAAGAAGGAGGTGGTTTGTCTATCAAGCATCCTATTTTATGCTTGTCACGCCCCGCTCCCGTAGGAGCGATCGTCCTCGCTAAGACGTGATGCCGCACGGGCCTAGGTTGCGCTCGTGCAAGGCTATGTCCAGAAACGGCCGATTCGAGCTAGGCCACAGAGTCGCACAGAGTATCCCCATTTGCAGCGGAAAGTAAAATGAACACAAATTGAAGCAAATTCAACTCTTTATTGATATTCAAGAAGTTTACAAGCGGCGCTAGACCGATATTACAAATTGCTCAAGCTCTCCCTCTCTGAAACATAAAAGGCGTGTCAAGTGGCTTACAAGATGGAATGATTCATGGCGATGTTCCGATACATTATGTCCTGTATATGGTGCTCCAGCTCCTTGCAACGCTCCAAGGCTCCAGAGATAGCTTCGCGCCTTAGCACGTTCGAGGGAAGCTCCGCACCCGACGACGTCTCCTACATCCTGCAAGCAGACTGTGGGGTTATCAGTACATTGTTATGCACTGGTGGGGAGGCTGGCTCGCCCACAATGCTATCATTACCAAACACGTTCCATTTACTTTTGTGTACCGTCTATCATTCATTGTCTTACTAATCTTGCCTTAGGATCAGTTTTTTGGCATATTCCAAACCTATCTCGTGTTGCCGAATTCAAGTGTCGCATAAAAATACATGCACGACTTACCCACACTTACCGTCCGGCCTTCCCTGTCCAAAGTAAACCAAGTTAGTCAACAATTCATAAGAAATAACTTAGCGTGTATCATGTAAACTTTTAATATCAAGGGCGTGTCCCTGCCTCGGGTCCTAGCACGTTGTAGGCGTATTTTCTAACTCCTTTGCCGAAGTACTCTCGATTATCTGGTGTGTTATATTCAAGCCTGTTCAGAAGGCACTTCATTTAGCTAACTTAGACTACTTTGATTTCAATGCAAGGACTTGCACGTGGATTGCCACCAGCAAAGCCTACTTAATCTATATGCATCGGTCGCTGGCATCACAAGCCAATTTGGACATGTCTTTCCCTTGGTAATTTCTCACCTATCATGGCGTACAGCTTGGTACACCCTGATAGTCTTTTGAAATACCCGGCCTTACGTCCCCTGGTGGCCAAGCCCGCACTCAGGCCTGTACGTAAGCCAAATTTTTTATTTCCGTCCGGACCGGCACGTCCTTCACACTTTGACTGTGCCGCTAGAAATACCCTTATTTCCCCTCTCCCCCGTATACGATGGAGGTGTCCACGACCATTTCGTTTTATTTGTCATTTTAACTTAACGGCTGTCTTCGAGACGTAGGCTAACCCTTAGCCATAATGCGTTATCGACCAGGTTGGCGTCCGTACAGCACGGGTAGCGAGCCCCGTTGCACGTGCCCGTCATACCTGTCGCTAACCATTCCTTTCTTCCTTATTTTTTATTCTTTCTTTCTTTTCTTTCTTTCTTTCACTTGTTTGTTCGTTCATTGATTCATTCACGTATTCATTCATTCATTCGTTTGGTTCATTCATTCACTTATCCATTCATTCTTTTATTCACACATTATGCAACTCCCCGTACGGGAGTCGCCTTGGCGACCCATCGGTCCCATAATCTTTCAATGTTGCTATACTCTACTCGGAACTACTATGTTGATAGCCTTCCCGTTTCATTGTTGTAATCCATTCATTGTTTTATTTTTGAACGCATAGGGAACTCAAATGTAAGCTTGTGCCTTAGCACGAGCGTGGAGCGCGGTGGCGAGAGTTCTCACATTTTTATATTCCTTTTCCATATTCTATACAAGCATACAAAATGGAATTATTTCCTTAGCTAGGTGCGTTGAGTCATTTATTAGCATGTACGGTGTTATCGCCTAGCGATTCTAGCCATAGTGTCCGTATTGTTATGTGTCTAGGCTAAGCAAAGACGGGTTCATCAGAGCCACCCACCTTAGCGATGTTCGCATCGGCCGAGCGATACTCCGAGCGCGCCTTTGAAAGTCTAAGTCTGGATTCATCTTGACGGGCCAATGTAAGCCTTGCATCGATTCTTCATCAGGTTGATGCCAACTCTTTGGGTGGACGGCTCGTTTGAGTCGTTGCACTTGCCGTTTGAATCGACGTTACGCTAGGGCGGAGCGGGTCATTACATAATACACCACTCAAAACAAGTCTCGTCCTCGAGAGTTCCTGAGTGCAGGTCATCCTACCGTTCCCTAACTCATGTCGTATGCATATCGTAGACAATTCTTATCGACTGGCTTTATCGCTCGATGGTATCGAATTATGCTCGGTTATCCTTTCAAGTTTTATGTTGCATGCGTTTGGTGAATTTTATGGAATGACTGTTCATTTATTTTAGACTTGATGGTACTTATTCAATTGTCGTTCATGCGCATCTCAGCACCCACTTGCAGTTGCATTCGACTTCATCATATCGCTGCGTGGGGACTGTGCACATATTCAAGGCGTCCCCCGAATACGTACATTTCAACCAGGCTTAGCGATTAACGAAGTCGGACAAGCTACTCGTGATAGTTTTGATTTGCCGATCATTTTGCTAACTTCAATTTTTAAAATCAAACTCGTGTGCATCTCACTATCATTTATCTCGGTCATCGAGATGATCCGATTGGCTACTCAAGCGTTCTTGTCCACGAAATCAGTATGATTTCTTCTTAACGGGGTCGACCAAGTCTAAGTAATTTCCGTCCGATTCGAGACTAAGTATCGTATTATCATCGAGTACGTCTTCCAATCAATGATTCAATTCGTTATCCCAACTTTACTTGCGCGTCATCCATTCCTATCTTTTCCTTCGTTTGGGGCCAATCTCGCCGTCGTTCACGCACACTCCCAGTTCTCCGTCCTACTCTAAGTCTTGTTGCCTGTAATGCCCGTCGTTCGTATTACGTATTGGGAATACGTGTACGTATTTCGGACTCGTATTTTTGGTTTGTCATAATTAGTTAGCCTTGGATTTTATTTTGCATGTTGTATTAGCATGGTTTATCATGGGATTGCATTGGCTTGGTTTGGTTCGGTTTAGTGGGTTGGCTTGGTTTGGTTTTATGTGGAGAACCACTCCCACCTACCACCACTCCCACCATAAATATCAATCCCACTCTCTCTCTTCCATTATTACTCATTACTTATTCTTCTTCTCCATCTTTACTTCTCCACCTACCAGGAGAGGGAGAGCTTAGGCAAGTGCATCTTGCTTCATGGAGGAACCCCATTTTTTATTGTTCCATTGTCTTCCTTATGTGTTTCTAACCCACTTTAGTACTTGGCATTTTTTATTTCCATGGTTAAATTTTTGTAGATCTAGTTTTGTGGTATTTTTGGTTTCCAGGACTTTTGATCCATCACACTTGCATATTTTTGCTAGTTGATGGTTCCATGTTGTAGAGAATTTCGTTCTACCCTATTTTGACTTATGGAGGTTCGAATTTGGGTTTGGAATGAAGGATTTGTGGAGATTTGAAGCCATGGATTTCATGACTTTTCTTCTCGGACAAGTGGAGAAGTGACAGTTCTCTGGCCGCATGGCCATTCACTAGAATGAGCCGCATGGCTTTATATAATTATATTATTTAATTTTCTATGCATTTGAAATTGCTTGCAGCCGTATGAAGATAATTGCTTGGCCCCCTTAGCATTAAATGCATGCACGTGGGAGCAAGCTTAGCATTAATGCTTGGCAACATTACCATAGCTTAGCATTTAATGCTGGCACCCACAGCATTATTTAATGCGTTAGCCTGGCCTTACAAAAATTTGCTGGCCGCATGGATTATGGAAATTAGAACCTAGCCGCATGCTTATTCTAAGCATTATAATAATGCATCATATCATTAGAGCCAGCCGCATGGGCATCGGAGGAATGCATTTAATGCATTCATTCTTGAATGTATATTTTCCAAGCATAGCCGCATGGCATTATAAGGTATTAATTTAATGCTTATTTAAATGCATTCTCATTCTCTAATGTATTAATGCACGTATGGTATTATAATGCATATTTTAATGCATTCACCAAATGCATTCTCACTCTCAAATGCATTAATGCACGTATTGTATTATAATCCATATTATAATACATTCTCATTCATTCTCATTCTCTGATGCATTGCTTAATGCAATCTCTATGCATTAAATGAAGGGCCGCATGGGTCAGCAAGCTTGGCTTGCTTAATATTAGGAAGCATGGCCGCATGCTTTGCTTGCTTAAATAATTGAATGCTTGGCCGCATGGGTCAGCAAGCTTGCTTGCTTAATATTAGAATGCATAGCCGCATGGCTACATTGGAATGGCATTTATTACTAGCATTATATTAGTCTTGCTTGCATTTGCATGCAACCACAGAGCCGCATAAGAAAATTATTTAATATTAGTTGCTTGTTTGCATTTTCATGCAAGCAAACCGCATGGACATTATTTATTTATTTATTTATTTATTTATTTGTTTGTACTTTCATACAAGTAAATGTGAGGGTGAGCCGCATGGCCTTGGTTATTCCTGGGCCGCATGGCAAATTGCCATTGTGTGCTGGCCACGTGGGTTTAATGTATTGATTACTGTTGGGTCCCACATGGCCACTATACTTGAGTGGCCACGTGCCCATTTTCTTTGTTTGAGTGGAAGCTCGCATTTATTGTCTTTCCACTCTCGGCCTTTTCTGGGTGCATGAATATTTCTTGTAGGCATTTACTCTTGGCCGCATGGCCCCATTCAATTGTTTTCTGGCCGCATAAGCCTTGGCTGGCCGCATGGGTGGCCTCCCACTCTCTTTGACCGCATGTTTGTTCTCCTACTTTTGGACCGCATGGGTCCCACTTTGATTGTTTAAATGTTTTATTTGTCTAAATTGTGGTCAGAATTTCTTCCCACTCCCAATATGAAAGTTGTAGAGTTTCTCTTTGGCTTCAAAATATATATATTATATATTTATTATTATTTAATTGTGCCCGTTTCTCCCCTTCTTGATAAATTAGAATAACTTGACAGTGACCCGTAGTGGTGCACACTTGACAAAGAACTTGACATGATAACTTGGCAGTGAACTTGACATGATATACCTGACATGATAGTGGCCCGTCGTGGCGCACTCTTGACATGATAAACCTGACATGATACTTCTCGAAATGCTGTTGCGACGGCTAACACGACTTGACCAGATTGAATGACTTGGACACCGTGGACGATTGTGCTTGTACAAATGAACCCGTCTTGTCTTGCATCATGTCTAGGACGGGGATCCCTGAGTACCACGGTCAGGGGTACCCACTGAAATCAACTAAGGCTAACAACTAGAATAAATCTAGTAGTCATGAAGAGATTTCCCCAGCTACAGGCAATCCCGTTATCTGGACGCCCCACTTGAGATCTGTAGCCTGCCGTCGAGTAGGGCACATTTCCAGCACACTGTCATGTGTTGCATCCTCTAAGTCACCTAAGGGTACATGCGTTTCCTGGACGATGTACCCACTTGAGTTCAACCCCTATTTGCGTTCGGATAGCCTGGATGGTCTGCAGGGCTTGTGGCTGTGGAATAATCTCGTTGCATCTTGTTAGTAACTAGGCATGTGGTAACCCTAGTTAGTTAAAGTATCAAGCCGTACTTATTGCTTGGCCGTAAATGTTGGATAAAGTTTACCAGTCTATTCTTGCCTTGATCCTGTACAAGATTATTACATGACCTGTTTTCTTATCTTGCCGATAAATGGTGGGAGAAATCCAAGTTCTGTTCAAACGAAGGGTTACAACCCCGGTCCTTGTTTGGTTTACGGGTTGTAACCTGGTTATCTGAATAGTCCCATGGTTATCTCATTGTATATCACCTGTCCTATTTTTCCTTAATTGTTGTCTTTTATTATATATATTATCACTTTTGTGCTGATTACTGGTTTTAGTTCCTAAGTGAAGCCTCCTTTGTGGTACTTGCTCTTTCTGGGGTCTGACCCAGCTGGTTTTGTATGGCCAGATACCAGAGCAGCTCCAGAGGATCTACCGGTTTTCCAGCCCGATGGTGAACACCAGGCGTAACCAGGGCAACGAGTGGGGTTATTTTGCTCTCCCACTCTATTGTAAAATTATTCTTTTGAGGCGTTTAGCCGCCGAGCAAGTGTTAGCTCGTGTACATTTTCACTTACTGTCTGCCTACGGGCTGTAACATGATTGGCAACCTAGGGTTGATCATGTATGACGAAAATCTTGCTAGTCCTCACATTTTGTAACGACTAGCTTCATGATCAGCTGAATATGTAATGTTTGGGACGCCTTACTATTGTATATTTGGTGATCTTACATCTTGTAACATTTACTTATTTGCTCGTGATTGAGACACTTGGCTTCTTGTTGACCTTAAGAGACTGATGGCTTATAGATAAACCCTCATATATCTAGACAGCCGTGACCATATAGTGGAGTGGATCCCATTTCATTATACGTAGCTGGCTATGTCTGTCCCCGCTCTCCAGTATTCTGGTTCTGGGGCGTGACATGGTTTAAGTGGTGGCCCATACAGGTCTTGTAAATCAAGATATGTGAGGGTTTACCGAATAGATGTCTCAATCAGTACTCGCCCTTGATCTCTGCTCGTATCCTCTTGATTCCGGAAATTCTTGTCCTGATCATATGCTTGTAATCATTGATCTGTCCTGGTCCTTCCTTATTGTTCCCATGTCGTCTTCTTCAGCGGCATTGAACCTGGACCTGCCGATCAGCAAGGCGGATCACCTCCCGTGGACCAGCAGCAACCAGAAGATCAGGCCCAGCACTCAGGAGCAGCCTTCCGAGTCGTACTTACTGGAGGAGAGCCGTCAGTTCAGCCAGTCCAGCCTGTAGAGCCTGATGATGGCACTTTGGTGGGTCTCATCAGATCATTGTTAGCTTCCCAAGATCGCCGAGGTGATGCATTGCACCAGGCAGTGGAAGATGCTTTGAACAGAGGCGGTCATCCAAGGAACAGTGCAGCGAACAGTTTCAAGCGCCTGAACCCTCCATTCTTCGACGGCAGCGAAGATGCTATTGCTGCTGATGCATGGCTCCAGGATACTGAAGTCATTCTAGAGGCAGCCAAGACCCCGGAAGATGAGAAGGTGGCCGTGGTGCGCCTGCAGTTACTGGATCTTGCCCGCAGCTGGTGGGCGGCGCAGGCCGTGGGATTAGTGGCCCCTATCCTATGGGCACTATTTAGAGAGAGATTCCAGACTAAGTACTTCGATGCGGTGGCTCGGTATGATCTTCAGACCAAGTTCACCAACCTGAAGCAAGGAGGAGGAACGGTCGACGGATATGCGGCCGAGTTTTCCAGGCTTAGTCGGTTTGCTCCCACTTTGGTGGCGATCGAGTTTGACAGAGCCTAGCGGTTCCAGCAGGGGCTACACCTCGAGATTTTGTTGGCAGTGGAACAGTTTGAGCATCAGACTTTTGATGCAGTGTTGAGGGCAGCTAGGAGGTACGAGTATACCTCCCACAGGATCGTGGACAGGACCGGAGGTCGAAAGCGATCTCACGGCCAGATGACTCAGTCGACAGCACCAGCCCTGGCAGTCAGGGCTTTGACAATTGGAACTCCGAGGCAGGCGGCCTCAGTGACGTCGGTCACGTCCCCTCAGCAACAGAAGCAGAAGCAGTCTTTTGCAATGGGCTGCACTCATTGTGGGAAGCCAGGACACGTTGTTTCGGAGTGTCGCAGAGCAAAGGGATTGTGTTTGGCTTGTGGGGCACCGGACCACAAGATAGGGTCCTGTCCGAATAGGGCCAGTTCATCATCGGCCCAGACTAGTCCCTCGGTAAGGGGACCAGCTCCAGTCCAGCAGCAGCAGCAGTATCCATTGCCGAGGCAATTGTCGCCTCAGGCCCAAGTATTTCAGCAGCAGTACCAGCCTCCGAGGCTATTGCCGCCTCAGGCCCTAGCCTTCCAGCTACAAAGACCCCAGCAGTATGCCCAGGTCCAAGCTCAGATCCAGAACCGACAGAGAGGTTCCTAGCAGGATATCTTTCCTCTTTCTCGTGTCTTCGATTTCCTTGCTTACATACATGATTGCATGATTGATTGCTTAGTATAGCTTGCCTGAGATTAGTATAGCTTGTCTTTGCCACTCTAGCCTCTTGATTGAATTCCGAGGACAGAATTCTTTTAAGGTGGGTAGAGTTGTAATGCCCATAGTTCGTATTACGTATTGGAAATACGTGTACGTATTTCGGACTCGTATTTTTGGTTTGTCATAATTAGTTAGCCTTGGATTTTATTTTGCATGTTGTATTAGCATGGTTTATCATGGGATTGCATTGGCTTGGTTTGGTTCGGTTAGTGGGTTGGCTTGGTTTGGTTTTATGTGGAGAACCACTCCCACCTACCACCACTCCCATCATAAATATCAATCCCACTCTCTCTCTTCCATTATTACTCATTACTTATTCTTCTTCTCCATCTTTACTTCTCCGCCTACCAGGAGAGGGAGAGCTTAGGCAAGTGCATCTTGCTTCATGGAGGAACCCCATTTTTTATTGTTCCATTGTCTTCCTTATGTGTTTCTAACCCACTTTAGTACTTGGCATTTTTTATTTCCATGGTTAAATTTTTGTAGATCTAGTTTTGTGGTATTTTTGGTTTCCAGGACTTTTGATCCATCACACTTGCATATTTTTGCTAGTTGATGGTTCCATGTTGTAGAGAATTTCGTTCTACCCCATTTTGACTTATGGAGGTTCGAATTTGGGTTTGGAATGAAGGATTTGTGGAGCTTTGAAGCCATAGATTTTATGACTTTTCTTCTCGGACAAGTGGAGAAGTGACAGTTATCTGGCCGCATGGCCATTCACTAGAATGAGCCGCATGGCTTTATATAATTATATTATTTAATTTTCTATGCATTTGAAATTGCTTGCAGCCGTATGAAGATAATTGCTTGGCCCCCTTAGCATTAAATGCATGCACGTGGGAACAAGCTTAGCATTAATGCTTGGCAACATTACCATAGCTTAGCATTTAATGCTGGCACCCACAGCATTGTTTAATGCGTTAGCCTGGCCTTACAAAAATTTGCTGGCCGCATGGATTATGGAAATTAGAACCTAGCCGCATGCTTATTCTAAGCATTATAATAATGCATCATATCATTAGAGCCAGCCGCATGGGCATCGGAGGAATGCATTTAATGCATTCATTCTTGAATGTATATTTTCCAAGCATAGCCGCATGGCATTATAAGGCATTAATTTAATGCTTATTTAAATGCATTCTCATTCTCTAATGTATTAATGCACGTATGGTATTATAATGCATATTTTAATGCATTCACCAAATGCATTCTCACTCTCAAATGCATTAATGCACGTATTGTATTATAATCCATATTATAATACATTCTCATTCATTCTCATTCTCTGATGCATTGCTTAATGCAATCTCCATGCATTAAATGAAGGGCCGCATGGGTCAGCAAGCTTGGCTTGCTTAATATTAGGAAGCATGGCCGCATGCTTTGCTTGCTTAAATAATTGAATGCTTGGCCGCATGGGTCAGCAAGCTTGCTTGCTTAATATTAGAATGCATAGCCGCATGGCTACATTGGAATAGCATTTATTACTAGCATTATATTAGTCTTGCTTGCATTTGCATGCAACCACAGAGCCGCATAAGAAAATTATTTAATATTAGTTGCTTGTTTGCATTTTCATGCAAGCAAACCGCATGGACATTATTTATTTATTTATTTATTTATTTATTTGTTTGTACTTTCATACAAGTAAATGTGAGGGTGAGCCGCATGGCCTTGGTTATTCCTGGGCCGCATGGCAAATTGCCATTGTGTGCTGGCCACGTGGGTTTAATGTATTGATTACTGTTGGGTCCCATATGGCCACTATACTTGAGTGGCCACGTGCCCCTTTTCTTTGTTTGAGTGGAAGCTCGCATTTATTGTCTTTCCACTCTCGGCCTTTTCTGGGTGCATGAATATTTCTTGTAGGCATTTACTCTTGGCCGCATGGCCCCATTCAATTATTTTCTGGCCGCATAAGCCTTGGCTGGCCGCATGGGTGGCCTCCCACTCTCTTTGACCGCATGTTTGTTCTCCTACTTTTGGACCGCATGGGTCCCACTTTGATTGTTTAAATATTTTATTTGTCTAAATTGTGGTCAGAATTTCTTCCCACTCCCAACATGAAAGTTGTAGAGTTTCTCCTTGGCTTCAAAATATATATATTATATATTTATTATTATTTAATTGTGCCCGTTTCTTCCCTCCTTGATAAATTAGAATGACTTAACAGTGACCCGTAGTGGTGCACACTTGACAATGAACTTGACATGATAACTTGGCAGTGAACTTGACATGATATACCTGACATGATAGTGGCCCGTCGTGGCGCACTCTTGACATGATAAACCTGACATGATACTTCTCGAAATGCTGTTGCGACGGCTAACACGACTTGACCAGATTGAATGACTTGGATACCGTGGACGATTGTGCTTGTACAAATGAACCTGTCTTGTCTTGCATCATGTCTAGGACGGAGATCCCTGAGTACCACGGTCAGGAGTACCCACTGAAATCAACTAAGGCTAACAACTAGAATAAATCTAGTAGTCATGAAGAGATTTCTCCAGCTACAGGCAATCCCGTTATCTGGGCACCCCACTTGGGATCTGTAGCCTGCCGTCGAGTAGGGCACATTTTCAGCACACTGTCATGTGTTGCACCCTCTAAGTCACCTAAGGGTACATGCGTTTCCTGGACGATGTACCCACTTGAGTTCAACCCCTAATTGCGTTCGGATAGCCTGGATGGTCTGCAGGGCTTGTGGCTGTGGAATAATCTCGTTGCATCTTGTTAGTAACTAGGCCTGTGGTAACCCTAGTTAGTTAAAGTATCAAGCCGTACTTATTGCTTGGCCGTGAAATGTTGGATGAAGTTTACCAGTCTATTTTTGCCTTGATCCTGTACAAGATTATTACATGACCTATTTTCTTATCTTGCCGATAAATGGTGGGAGAAATCCAAGTTCTGTTCAGACGAAGGATTACAACCCCGGTCCTTGTTTGGTTTACGGGTTGTAACCTGGTTATCTGAATAGTCCCATGGTTATCTCATCGTATATCACCTGTCCTGTTTTTCCTTAATTGTTGTCTTTTATTATATATATATTATCACTTTTGTGCTGATTACTGGTTTTAGTTCCTAAGTGAAGCCTCCTTTGTGGCACTTGCTCTTTCTGGAGTCTGACCCAGCTGGTTTTGTATGGCCAGATACCAGAGCAGCTCTAGAGGATCTACCGATTTTCCAGTCCGATGGTGAACACCAGGCGTAACCAGGGCAACGAGTGGGGTTATTTTGCTCTCCCACTCTATTGTAAAATTATTCTTTTGAGGCGTTTAGCCGCCGAGCAAGTGTTAGCTCGTGTACATTTTCACTTACTGTCTGCCTACGGGCTGTAACATGATTGGCAACCTAGGGTTGATCATGTATGACGAAACACTTGCTAGTCCTCACATTTTGTAACGACTAGCTTCATGATCAGCTGAATATGTAATGTTTGGGACGCCTTACTATTGTATATTTGGTGATCTTACATCTTGTAACATTTACTTATTTGCTCGTGATTGAGATACTTGGCTTCTTGTTGACCTTAAGAGACTGATGGCTTGTAGATAAACCCTCATATATCTAGATAGCCGTGACCGTATAGTGGAGTGGATCCCATTTCATGATACGTAGCTGGCTATGTCTGCCCCCGCTCTCCAGTATTCTGGTTCTGGGGCGTGACATTGCCCCAAGTCTATCGTCCGTCCAGACGATACTGTAAATGCCATCGTACAGGTTCAATCACTCGGCATAGGGTCGTCCGCCTATCCGCTAGGTTAGCTCACAAGGTCATAGTTACACGTCAAGTCCGTTGCTCATCGTGCAAGGCCGTTGCACGACGCTCACCCCAATTCCTATGGTCAAACCATTTGTTCGCTTGTACGGGAGTTTCTACCCAAGTTCGTTTCACTCAAATTTCTAAACATCAAGCAGCGTTCACCCTATTCGCATCAACACATTCTCCGCTCCAAGTTCGAGCTCGTAGGTTATCCTCAACCAATCCTCGACATGTCAATATCGTATGTCCACACTAATAATTTTCATAGTCTATCTCTTCAGTATGTTTGATACAATCTACCTATCCAATTCACATAGTCGATCATAAGGTCGTCTAGCCTTGCAATATGTCGCGCCCCGATCTCACGCAAGTCTGATTATCCACGACGGACATGAATCACCATGTCAACATTCCCGCAGAATAATCGTCCTCATCGGGACGTAACTCTTGCGTTGAATCTAGACTTACTCGTTTTCGATACGCAGATTGGGTCTACTCAATCATCAAGTTTTCTTATTCTTCAATCGCAAGTCCTAACAATCCTCGAATTTATCTTCACTTCAAACCACAAGTCGAAGCAATCAAAATTGCCATGTCAAGGTATTTCGAGTTCGATCATTCCCGCTGGACATGAATCACCATGCCAACGCTCACGCGAAATGATCGTCCCAAATCCGACGTGACACATGTGCGAGGCTGGAGTTGCGCTTGCGCAAGACAAGATCGTTGTCGTTGTGGTTATCACCGAACAATCAAGTCACTTCCCTCTCCATCCCACATTCATTTCTATCCAATCCCCAACATAGCATCCTTCAAAACAATAACTTCTAACACGGTCATCATTCATCGAATCAGAGTACCCCCGAGTTATCGTACATCGATCTTTGATACGCCTCAATACCATCGATGATGCACATAACCTGACGATCTTCCTTTTGCAACAAATTTCGAGTCGTGCAACTTAATTCCTCAATTCACATTGTCGCGTGCTAACTCTTCATCGAGCAACATCAATTTCAATTCCTTAGTCATTCTCCTATCTCCAAACTAACGTTTTCCATGCACGCTATCTTCCGATCGTGCTATCTTCAATCTCGTCTATGGGTATTTCACCTCAACTCAAGTTTCTATCCCTTCGACTAAATTTAAAATCGTATGCACGATCTTCTATGTTTCTTCGACCAAGACCTCCATTCGTTTCATCGTTCCGACTCTCTATTCAATCGTTTCAAAATTCGCACTACGCATTCTTAATTCGTCCGAACGATATCTCGTTTGAGACTGTCGAAGTCAAAACCAGCTAAGCGTTACTCATTCTAAGGCTTTGCGCGATATCATCGCCAGCCGACGTACTCGTTCTATCCGTATATCCTTCAGTCTCGCTCGAACAATTTCTATGTCGTCCATACACCACTCAGGGTTCGAGCCACTCGACTAGTCGTCGACACTCATTCTTATTCTTCCTCGAAGCTATCACATACACCGCTCGGGTTCAAGTCACTCTACAAATCCTCAAAAGGTCATTCGATTCCCAGTCGATATATTAAATTGCGCGTTCGTCCATTCCTCAAAGTCTAAGAATCATTTTCCCCGCGTTCGTTTGAGCGTTGGTCAAGTAGCGTCTCTATCGACATACGTTCTAAGTCTCACTTATTCTCGTCCGAGCGATAGTCGGTCTCGCTCGCAAACTCGTTTGCACCAAAAGGTCTAGGTGCGCGACACTCGGCACAACATCGCCAAAAGGCTGCGTGCGTAACCATCCCGTTCGAACAATACTTCGGTCTCGCGTACTCGTTCGCTATTGTCAGCGTAAGGTTATTCAAGAACGCCTTGCATTTTGCTAACTTTTTAGCATACGTTCCTTCCAACTCGAGTCCGTCGTGGTTCGGCACAAAGGCCTTCGCCTATCGATCCCGTTCAATCGAATACTTGTACGAGCTTTTGAAAATATTAGACTTATTGTATGGAACATCCCAAGGCACAATGAGAGAGAGCGTACACTTAATTTGTTTCAAAACCGAGCTTTCAAAACTAAGAAAATCGAAATGAAGTCCAAGGACGTAAAGCCGTGCTCTGATACCAATCTATCACGCCCCGCTCCCATAGGAGCGATCGTCCTCGCTAAGGCGTGATGCCGCACGGGCCTAGATTGCGCCCGTGCAAGGCTATGTCCAGAAACGACCGATTCGAGCTAGGCCACAGAGTCGCACAGAGTATCCCCATTTGCAGCGGAAAGTAAAATGAACACAAATTGAAGCAAATTCAACTCTTTATTGATATTCAAGAAGTTTACAAGCGGCGCTAGGCCGATATTACAAATCGCTCAAGCTGTCCCTCTCTGAAACATAAAAGGCGTGCCAAGTGGCTTACAAGATGGAATAATTTATGGCGATGTTCCGATACATTATGTCCTGTATATGGTGCTCCAGCTCCTTGCAACGCTCCAAGGCTCCAGAGATAGCTCCGCGCCTTAGCACGTTCGAGGGAAGCTCCGTACCCGACGACGTCTCCTGCATCCTGCAAGCAGACTGTGGGGTTATCAGTACATTGTTATGCACTGGTGGGGAGGCTGGCTCGCCCACAATGCTATCATTACTAAACACGTTCCATTTACTTTTGTGCACCGTCTATCATTCATTGTCTTACTAATCTTGCCTTAGGATCAGTTTCATGGCATATTCCAAACCTACCTCGTATTGCCGAATTCAAGTGTCGCATGAAAATACATGCACGACTTACCCATACTTACCGTCCGGCCTTCCCTGTCCAAAGTAAACCAAGTTAGTCAACAATTCATAAGAAATAACTTAGCGTGTCTCATGTAAACTTTTAATATCAAGGGCGTGTCCCTGCCTCGGGTCCTAGCACGTTGTAGGCGTATTTTCTAACTCCTTTGCCGAAGTACTCTCGATTATCTGGTGTGTTATATTCAAGCCTGTTCAGAAGGTACTTCATTTAGCTAACTTAGACTACTTTGATTTCAATGCAAGGACTTGCACGTAGATTGCCACCAGCAAAGCCCACTTAATCTATATGCATCGGTCGCTGGCATCACAAGCCAATTTGGACATGTCTTTCCCTTGGTAATTTCTCACCTATCATGGCGTACGGCTTGGTACACCCTGATAGTCTTCTGAAATACCCGGCCTTACGTCCCCTGGTGGCCAAGCCCGCACTCAGGCCTGTACGTAAGCCAAATTTTTTATTTCCATCCGGACCGGCACGTCCTTCACACTTTGACTGTGCCGCTAGAAATACCCTTATTTCCCCTCTCCCCCGTATACGATGGAGGTGTCCACGACCATTTCGTTTTATTTGTCATTTTAACTTAACGGCTGTCTTCGAGCCGTAGGCTAACCCTTAGCCATAATACGTTATCGACCAGGTTGGCGTCCGTGCAGCGGGGGTAGCAAGCCCCGTTGCACGTGCCCGTCGTACCTGTCACTAACCATTCCTTTTTTCCTTATCTTTTATTCTTTCTTTCTTTTCTTTCTTTCTTTCACTTGTTTGTTCGTTCATTGATTCATTCACGTATTCATTCATTCGTTTGGTTCATTCATTCACTTATCCATTCATTCTTTCATTCACACATTATGCAACTCCCCGTGCGGGAGTCGCCTTGGCGACCCATCGGTCCCATAATCTTTCAATGCTGCTATACTCTGCTCGGAACGACTATGTTGATAGCCTTCCCGTTTCATTGTTGTAATCCATTCATTGTTTCATTTTTGAACGCATAGGGAACTCAAATGTAAGCTTGTGCCTTAGCACGAGCGTGGAGCGCGGTGGCGAGAGTTCTCACACTTCTATATTCCTTTTCCATATTCTATACAAGCATACAAAATGGGATTATTCTCTTAGCTAGGTGCGTTGAGTCATTTATTAGCATGCGCGGTGTTATCGCCTAGCGATTCTAGCCATAGTGTCCGTATTGTTATGTGTCTAGGCTAAACAAAGACGGGTTCATCGGAGCCACCCACCTTAGCGATGGTCGCATCGGCCGAGCGATACTCCGAGCGCGCCTTTGAAAGTCTAAGTCTGGATTCATCTTGACGGGCCAATGTAAGCCTTGCATCGATTCTTCATCAGGTCGATGCCAACTCTTTGGGTCGACGGCTCGTTTAAGTCGTTGCACTTGCTGTTTGAATCGACGTTCCGCTAGGGCAGAGCGGGTCATTACAATGCTCAGTAGAGAAGATTGTACCTTTGGCTTGAATATGTCTAAGGTGTTCTTGAAATTCATGAATTTGGTCATTGATAGGTTTATTATTTACCATGACATATTTGTTGAATGTGGAGGAATTAAATCTTTCAATTCCAGCATCATCATAACCATATTTATCTTCCAAAGCATCCCAGAGTTCTTTAGCGCTTTTATATTCAAAAAATATGTCATAGAGAGACTCTGACAAAGCGCTTAAGATTCTATGAAAACAGTGGTAGTCTATTTCCTTAGGGGTCTTAGGTTTGGAGGAAGAGGATGACCTGGTTACCCCTATGTCAGACTCAGTATCGTCAGAATCATTTGTGATGGGTATGGACCCACCAATTGTAGAAATCAGACCTAAAGTGGTTAGCCAAAATTTTATTTGGCTCTGCCACCTTTTGAAGTATGTGCCATTGAACTTTGAAGGTTTGGCAGTAAAGGTCTCTTCCTTGACAGTCGTGATCTCTAAAGTGCAGAAATTTATATTTACTCAATAAAAAAAAATTCTTTAAGTTAAAAAATAACAGTTTAGACGATCTTAGTAATTCACCTTTAAAATTTTAGTTTTCAAGTTTTGATCAGGTTGGATTAGCTGTAGAGGCCGGATCCCAGCAAGCGAATGTTCACTAGGAATGCTTAAATACCGGCCGCTTAGACGGTTAACGCCTTGTTGACAGAAGGATCATTTCGGCTTGTACCCAAACAAATCTCTACTTTAGAACTTTAAAAATAAAGGAGTAATTTACTAGATCAATAAACTGTTTACTTTAAAATATTGAGTAAAGAAAACTAGGATTGACAAAATGTATTAATACAATCTTGTTTTAAGGGAAGTGTCAATTCCTAGAGATGGTCTTGTGAAGCAACACTTGTTTTATGACTAATGAATATCAAGGTTGCTAAGAAGAATTATGATAAGCAAATTATTAAGTATGAATAACAATTTCTAATAAAATTTAATTTTAAATAAATTTTGATACTATATGCAAATATAGCAAACTTGTAGAAAAGTTGGACAAACTTGGCAAAGTTGTTAACAAATTATAATAGTAAATATATGTATGTTAACAGTAGCAAGTTATTTCGTCTAATATATTGTTAACAGTAGCAAACTAAGAATATATTGTTAACAGCTTGAACAAGAAAGTTGTGAATAAATTTAACAGACCGAACTTTTGTAAATGCAATTGATAAGAAAATTGTAGAAACAAGAATTATTGTTAGACAATAAAAATGTTTCAACTCTTAGATTGTTATTGTTTCTTCAATTTTCTCGCTTTTAATATCTGCAACAAAAATAAAATAGTAAATTGTTACCGGCCTCCGGGGAAGTCGCGCACGTAGCACTGCCCTAAGAGTTGATTCGGGTTTATGTGCAGACTTATTCCGAATGCTCCTAGTGGTGAAACCTCCCGCTCTACCGATATCTCCTCGTCGCACACAACCGAAAAGAATGACCTTGAACTTAGCCTTGCCCAAATATTGAAGACTAAAATTTGTTGTTTGTAGGTGAGAGTAGAAGGAGATATTTTTCTTGTAGGAGATTTACACACAAGAAAACAAAGTTGTGCTCAAGAAGAAGAAATGAACATCATATATATAGCGATCGAGCCCATCCAATTTCCTATTAATTGCCACATATGAATGGTGCTCCATTAGAAAAGCACAAAGTTAAGGAGCAAAATAATAGGACAATTGAAGACTTGGTTTTGTGTTAACATGTTCAAACGTATACAACAAGCACCACTTTGCGTCCTTCGTCGCACACGGATCCGAGAACAATTTGAACCTCTCCTACCGTACTAACAACTTGAGCTAACATAGTACATGTGCATGTATAAGTCAGTAAATGAGAATGACCAGATATTGAAATACACAAACATAAAATGTGTTCCAAAATAGAATGGTGGAACTGAGTCAATCTACTAATAACCCCAAGGATACCAACTCACATCCAAGGGCGGCCCGGAGGAGGGGCAAACAGGGCTTGTGTAGTAACCCTAGAGGGGGGTGAATAGGGTCAAGCTAACTAATCAAGCACTTAGCACAAGCTAATGGGCAATTTAAAAATATAAGTGCAAGAGAAGAAGCAATAACAATACCGACACACGATATATCCTGGTATCCTCCCAAGTGGCACTCCAGTCCCGGAACTCTCTCCGGCTTTAATCCACTATTTGAGTAAATAGTTACACACGAGTTTGGATCCGAAGAACTCGCCAACTTCTTACACGAGAGCTTTAATCCGAAGGCCTCTCCGACTTCAACCGAGAGTTTGGATACGAAGACTCTCCAACTTCAACCGAGAGTTTGGATACAAAGACTCTCCAACTTCAACCGAGAGTTTGGATACGAAGACTCCCCAACTTCAACCTTTCACAATAGGTTTTGATCTCCTTATATAATAAGATGAAGATCTTACTTTTCAACTCAATAACTATAATACAATTCGTGGATGGCAAATGAAAGCTTTATAGAGTTGTTTGTGGATAGGCTTTGGTGGTATAGAAATTTTTAGGCTCAAAGCATCAACCTTGAATGAAGGGGTTCAAGGCTATTTATAATCAAAGCATTGAAAAGAGCTCAAGGCAACTTTTCAGTCTGCGAACCGGCATACCGTCGGTATGAACCGGCATACCGGCGGTATACCGGTCTGGAATACAACGGCTAGAAATATAGCCGTTGGGATCATTAATTGCTCGAATTTTCGACCGTTGGAATTTTAACGTTACTAAACCGGTATACCGTCGGTATGCACCGGTATGCCGTCGGTATGCCGATTTTGTAGACAGAAACTTTCTGTGAACAAAAATCGGTATACCGTCGATATGGACCGGTATACCGTTGGTATGCCGGTTTTCATCCGAAAATGATCATGGGCTAATTTTTACCCTAGCTTTCGATTTTGCCATCCATTTCTTGTGTTTACAATTATTCCTAAGACTCATTACAGACTCCAGATATACTGTAGCAGGTGCAGGCTTCTTCAGAGTCTTGAAATGATGATGGCATGGCTTGGCTTCTTCCTTTGATAGGTGCTGGCTTTTTCCCTTGGCGGCAGCTGTCCAAAGATATCCAGTTTGTGAAAACTGAATACCTTTCGGGGGCTTCGCCCCCGAACCCCCGACGAGGGACGCTGCCCCCTCAACCCCCGTCCGTTGACCGGACAGCGGAACCCCCGAGTGCGTGGCTCCGGAGATGTCGTCGGGTGGTTCAGAGAAATCTTGTAGGATCCATCGTCTTTGGCCCACCATGATTTTTTCATTGCATATGTCCACATTGATTTTGCTTATTGCTTTTCTGCATGTACATGTTAGACGAACAAAGCAATATACATGTAGCAAGAATGATAAGATAAAAGCACATTAGGACTATGCAAAGTTTAAGTATCAATGCTATAGTGATAGCATAAATATTAGTGATATCATAATGTTAAACTTAATTGAATAACCATAATCAAAACATAGTTCTGATTTTGGTAGCTCAATTAAATTTAAGATATATATAATAAAAACTCATATCCCTAATATGTAACACAATAAGCACATATCACCAAAGGTATATGTATAAGTAGAAATGCTATAGTGATAGTATGAAGATTAGTGATAATGAAATGATAAACTTAATAGATTAACCATATTCAAAAATATGATACAATCATTGGGCCAACAGCTTGCGCCCTGGGCCCAAATTTCAAGGGGCCTCAATTTTTTTTTAAATGTTAGTAATCATAACAAATAATAAAACATTGTTATTCTGATTTCTTCTTCAAAGTCCATGGTCGAAAAAAAATTATTATAGCAATTCAACAAATAGGACATGGCGCATAGGAATTGGATAGCCGTCCGACTCTTCAATTTCAAAGAAAAAACTAGTCTTTTCATCACTTCAGATTTCTTTTGCATTTCAGAGGGGAAAAAGTTCTTCATGTCGCCTTCGATTTCAGATGACCAGCAATATATATTTTTTTTGAATTGTTCATCTTAATTCTCTCTTCATTCTCTCTTTTGCTTATAATTGAAACAAAAAATTTTAATTTTCTTCAATTTCTTCTCCTAGAATCCTTCACAAGGATTCCGCGAAGTAAGACTACACAAAGAAGGCCACGGCAACAGACAAGCTACTCACACACACACACACACTCTCTCTCTCTCTCTCTCTCTCTCTCTCTCTCTCTCTCTCTCTCTCTCGCTCTCTCTGGCCTCTGCTTGAGCCTTGACCCGAAGAGGAGACGAAAATGTGAGATAGAGGTATCAATGCGAACCTGATATTTTAGTAAGACTTTCATTTTGAGAATTAAAATATTTTGTAACTTTTGTTCCTCATGATGTTTGCTTTGTTATGTTTTTTGAGTTCCCTCTGTCGTCGATGATTGAAGACAATCCTCTTTGCCTCCATCTTTTGAATGAGGGGTTCTATTGATGTAGTTTTTTTTTTTCGAAAGTTCCAAGTTATATTTACATATAATCGATCTACTTTGCACAGACACAAGCACAGACTTGAAATTTTGCATCTTTTAAAAATTAGGATATATATTGTTTGTAGTAGATCTTCGGTCTTCCTTAGTAATATCTCTATTTATGCACGTTTTCATAGTAACTAAGTTTCAATCAGCTTCTGTAGTATATTTAGCTCACTACATGTTGTGAGTTGTAGTTGATCCCACGTTGGTGTTGAATACCGATGAGCCGATGGCGATAAGTCTTTTCGTTTATCTTTGCACTTAAGATTTCACACTTAAAATTATAGGTTCCTAGTGTTGAATATCTTTCCGTAAATCTTTGCACTTAAGATTTCACAATGATTTCGTTTTCAAACTGAAATGTTTTGTAACTTTTGTTCCTCTTGTAGCTTTTGTTCTTCCTGATTTTGGCTTCTTCTTTTTTTATGTTTCTTGAGTTTCTCCATTGTTGATAAATTAGGCAAACAAGCCTATATATCTCAATCCTAGTATTGAAAAAACATAAACAAGAAATGTTAAATAACATATTTCATCGAATTTTTTTTCTAAACTACGGGAGTAGTATTACCATTTGCCAAGATATATTCATGCAAAATTTAATGTTAGTTGGCATGTATCAGGCCCCAGTCCAAAAGAGTTCACTTTGATTTATTGTATCATGCAAAAAAAATTTGATACTTTATTTTCAATATATTTTTTGAAAAAAGAATATCATTTTGTATTTAGTTCTGGACATCAAAATGTTCCATGCCGGCCCTGCTCACATCAAGCGAGGTTCAATCACCATCGATGGGTGAAACCCTCTTCAAACATATATGTATGGAAGGAGAATCCGAATAGAATGGTGTTGGTTTATTGTTCCTCTAGTGAGAATGGAACCCAAAGAGAAAGGACATAAAACAGCTGATGCCCATTAAGGGCTGAACATAGGGACTTCTCTTAGTACTTTTGAGACGTGTTTGTAGCATTTCCAGATCATATGAATGAAAATTTGGTACGGTTCCACTGATATAACTTAGTGGACCTTTTCTAGAATCTTTTTTTCTCCAATGGGTGAAAGTGAACCAACGTAGGTCATACCCACGACGACTTCGTTGACTTAAGACGAGAGCAGAACTAGAAATTGGATATATGGTCCAGATCGGAAATCTTATCTACAGAGTCACGGGAGCTCCAACGCTCTCGACCGTTGGATCGAACGGATGCATTCGGGTCCCACGCGGCCTCCCATCCGTTGGTGCAGGAGAACGGAACTTTTTCAGGAACTTTTGATCCATGGCCTCCCATCCGTTGGTGCAGGAGGACGGAACTTTTTCAGGGACTTTTTCAGGAACTTTTTCAGGGACTTTTGATCCATGTCCTATATATACTAGTAAAAGCACGTAAACTTATTTTTCTTTCTTTATAATTTTATTAAAAAATAATTTAAATTTGATTTGTTATATATATATATATATATATATATATATATATATATATATATATATATATATATATATATATATATATATATTCCGTAAAAAAATGATTAAATTTTAATTATAATTTGTTATGGATATATGTGGATAAAAAAGAAAGGGTATTTGGTTATGCAGAAAGAAAAATGAGAGAAAGTTTAAAAGTATAATCTTCCATAATTTTTTATGATAAAAAAGATCAGTTATGCGAAAGAAAAAGGAAAATTTTAAAATTATATTATTTCGTAACTTAAAAAAAAAAAGGATTGATGATATGATATAACTAATATATATATATATATATATATATATATATATATATATATATATATATATATATATATAATTGATGTATTGATGTGCTAGAGTCCATTCCAGTCCGCAACTACCTAATTTTGGACTGCCAAAAAAAAAAACAGAAAATTGCAAGAAAAGCATTAAACTTTAATAGAATTGTACAAAAGGTATCAAGTTTCGGCAAATTGTATTTTGAGCATCGAAACGACATTTCAATTGCCGTTTGATGATGTCACCCTCTGTCAGCTTCACTTAACCGTTAAACCAGTTAAATTAAAAGGTTGGGGAAAGGATTAACAAAGGAACGGCAAACCATTAGCCGTTCGCTGACGTCAGATGACGTCAGCATACGGCAATCCAATTGCCGTTTGATGGTAATTTTTCTTTTTATTTTTCTTTCTATCGTCGTTTGGGTTTTTTATTTATTTTTTTTTCATTTTCGGGCGCTGACGTCGGCTGACGTCAGCTTACGGCAAAGGAAATGCCGTTTGGGTAAAAAAAAAAAAAAAATTTACTGTGGGCGGTAGTGGTAAACGTGTGTAGTGGTAAATGTGAGAAGGAGGAGTGCTGCTGTGGACGTAGAAGTAGAAGGAGAAAGTGAAGGAGAAAGAGAAGGAGAAGGAGAAGGAGGAGGAGGAGAAGAGGCAGGAGAGGTAATTTTGTAGAAATTTTTTGTAAAAATTTCATGTAATTTGTTAGAAATTTGTTGTAATTTGCTAAAAAATTTATGTAATTTGTAGTGATTGTTTTCTATAGTAATTTTGTACAAATTTTGTAGAAATAATATTGTAGAAATAATATTGTGGGAAGTAGTGGTAATTTTGTAGAAATAATTTTGTACAAAATTTTGTAGAAATTTCATGTAATTTGTTAGAAATTTGCTGTAATTTGCTAGAAATTTTATGTAATTTGTAGTAATTGTTTTCTATAGTAATTTTGTACAAAATTTGTAGAAATAATATTGTAGAAATAATATTGTGGGAAGTAGTGGTAATTTTGTAGAAATAATTTTGTACAAAATTTTGTAGAAATAATTTTGTAGAAATAATATTGTAGAAATAATTTTGTAGAAATTTTCTAGAAATTTTGTAGAAATAATTTTGTAGAAATTTTCTAGAAATTTTGTAGAAATAATATTGTGACGTAAAATAATATTGTGGGCGGTAGTGGTAAATGTATAAAATAATTTATAGAAATTATTAGAAATATTTGTTATGCATAAATTAAATTGTAGAAATTATTAGTAATATTTGTTATGTATAAATTAAATTTGTAGAAATTATTAGTTCGAAAAATTTGTAGAAAATATTGTAGAAATATCGTACGACAATTGAAATGCCGTATCATGATGTCAACACAAAACGATGGCAACACAATAAGCTGTGGTTAAATTTAGTTAAATATAGTTTTAATTATGACATATTTCAGATGTCAACACAAAACGATGGACGTATTCCTGGTGGACCAACAACACCAACTATCCGTGAGGAGCGACGGTCCCATATTTCAGACCACGTATTCTCAGGATCGGTAATTTTCCTGCTGAATAAATTTTGCTTCTTAGAAAAAAAAAACTTATGAATTAACCAAAAATATTTTACAGTTATATGACTATCCTCCGGAGGTTAGATTCCGTGAGCATGGGGAATGGCGTCACGGTTGGGAGCTATCATTTCTCCAAAAGCAACTTGTGGAGTCATTTGGATTTTTTCACGTCGACGCAGTTCGTCTCAGACGTCACGATAGGGATCACATTTTGAGTTTGGTCGAGCGGTGGTGGCCGGTACGGAACACATTCCAGTTTCCGGTTGGTGAGATGACGATTACCTTGGCCGACGTGGCGATGATCTTGGGGTTACAGATTAACGGTACCCCTGTCTATTTTGATGAGAGTGCAAATGTGGGTGACCTCATCAGGACCTATTTAGGACGTGATCCAGCACCAGATCAAGGTACCAGTACTGGTATCAAGCTTACTTGGCTTCGTACCAATTTCCAGCATATTGACCACATCGGCTCGGAGTTTGTTACTCCAGATGACGCGCGGGTACGTAATACATATTTTGTACACTTGAATTGTAATGTACAAAATTTAATACCAACAAATTTTCATGTAATTTTAGGTAATATGCTGCACCAGAGCCTACTTATTAAGCCTATGTGGGTGTCTTCTATTTCCTGATGGCACGGCAAACAAGGTTTCCGCTTACTTTCTTCCATTTTTCGAAAACTTGGGCCAGCCTTCACCATATTCCTGGGGTGCAGCAGTCTTGGCCTATCTCTACAGTTCGATGACTACCTTTGTTTCTGTTAGAGAAAGAAAAAGTTTGCATCGGGGTATCCGGCTGTGTGACTCTCATACAGGTACAATTGATAAACCGAGTGAATTTACAACTATGTCTGTTACACATTTTTAATGTTGGCCCATATTTCTGATATGCAGCTATGGTCATATGAACATTTTTATATCGGTCGGCCACTTAGCCGCATCCCACTAGGCCGGCGGATCTTTCCGGCAGGAGTTAGATGGAACTCCGACGATACGGATCCCGCTCACTGTCTTACAAGAGTGGTATCCATTTATCGAAACAATTTCGATACACTAGTTGCCACCGAGGTAAATCTTTTATCTTTATTACATTTCACTTTTATCATTGTCGATACAATATGAACTGTAATATTTAAATGTGCCATAGGTAAACTGGACTCCTCAATCGTGCCCGCAGGAGGTGATAGATGATGTTATTGAGAGTAGTAGACATAGATATTATGTCATGTACAATTCGTTCATTATGTTTCATCCCGCTGATCGTGTCCTGCGACAGTTAGGGTTGAAACAAGTTGTACCGTTAGACCCTCTGCCCTCAAGTATTGGAAGATCACGGAGAATGGCGCGAATTCAGCAACATTATTTAGGACGGGAGCACCGATATACCACACATGACGTGACCCACATGTCGGCCGTTGTGGATGATGACAATGACTGTAAGTTTCAAATTATAATACTTATAGATAAGGTCAAATTTCTAGTAAAACTTATATCTTAATTGCACAATTGCTGCAGTCTTTGGCACATATCACTTCTTGAGCTGGTACGGTGTTCCGCGCATCCAGAACCGCCAATATGTCTTTGAGGAGGCTCGGGTTACTCAACGAGCAATGGATGATTATAGTCATCGTGCCAGGACCTTACAAGTAAATAGGATGGTATGTGCATAAATATAAATCAAATAAATAATGATATATATATGTCTAAATTCACTGGTACATGCTTAAATCTAATACATTTTCTATTTTAGCTGGACCAATGGGAAGCCGCTTCCCAGGATCCCTCAGCCGATCTACAATCACTGGTTCAGTCATCGATGCAAACGCTCCGTCGACCACATTTGCCCCCTGTACCACCGTTGGAGATCCCTGAGGATCAGCCTATTGGTCATGTCCAAAGGAGACGCCCACGTCGTTGGGGAGAGGGTTCGACGGAGGGCTCGTCGTCTCCATTTTTCGGGGAGGGCTTGTCGCCTACAATCCAATGTAAAAAGTTACGATTTTCATCGTTTGTGCCAACAATCCAATTAAAAACATCAATATTAGCAGATTTAATCTTTTCAAACTATTTTGTCGCATCAACGTCATTATAAGAGCGGGCAAGTTTATCTAACCATACTTGATATTGTCGTGTACTAGTACATTGACTTCTCATATTCTATTTAAAATGTTGAATACAAAAAAAATGTGGAGAGCTAGGAAAGATATCATGTATTCCACGAATTAAACCTTTTTGCTTATCAGATATAAATGAGATAGCATCCCACCGATCAAAACAAGTTTCAAATGAAGATTTTAAACATTGTAAAAACCATGTCCACGATTCAGTATTCTCATTTTCAGCAATACAATAAGCAATTGGATATAATTGATAGTTAGGATCATGAGCACATGCTACAAATAAATTACCTTGAAATTTAGATGTAAGAAAAGTTGCATCAACACTAATAACGGATAAGCAACCTTGCAAAAAACTATCTATGCATGCCTTCCAACAAATAAATATTCTTTGAAAAATATTATTTCCTACGGTTTTTTAAAAATACTTCGTTCCAGGATTTGTTTCCATAATTGTAAAACCATATTTTTCAAGACTACCGTAGGCATCAATATAACTACCATTAATTTTGAATAAGGCAAGTTCTTTTGCTCTCCAAGCTTTTGAATACGTAACGCATACTCGAAATTCTCTAAGAATATCCTTTACAATATTACAAGCGCTATAAGAATTATTGTCTCTAATTTTACCTATTACCTTTTCACAAATCCATTTAGCAGTAGCTTGTCGATGTTGTCCTTGTGGTAACATACCTGTGCAAGAATGTTGTGATACAAATGTCTCAATTATAAAAGTGTCGCTTTGACCAACTGCTTTAGCGTATACTCTCCAAGAACAATCTGAAAATTTACATTTGTATACAATTCTTGTCGAATTGTTATGGTTGCTTTTAACACTAAAATTATGACGAATTGCAAGATCTCGAACAAAATTTCTAAATTCATACGAGGAAGAAAACTCTCTATGCAAAAATAATTCAGGAGTACTACCTTGTGAAGGATCGTCGTCTTTCTGTAAATAATAGTCTAGATCTTCTACTAGGTCTGCACTATCATCACTACTTTCATTGTCAACATTTATTTGGTTGGAAGTACTAGCTCCAGAAAGTAAATTTTGGCTATTAAAAACAGGTGCACTAGTATGAGTAATATTTGTGCTAATATTCCTCAGTGCTGCGGTAATATAAATTTTTATACAAGATGCATCTACATTATTTTGAATAATAAATCTCCAAGATTCTTCACTATCTATTACTAAATAGGTATCGATAAAAAAAAAACTAATTACGAAAGAATAGTTAATAGAATAATGTTCTATAATAATATTTCTTATATTTTCAAATGAAATACTTTGATAAGTAGAAATAAGATTAGTTGTGCCACCTTCGTACGATAATCCGTTTAGAACACCTCCGTGATAGCAGATTAATGTGAGTGTCTGATCCATGAATTTTTTTGGATATATCAATAATTAAAAAAGAGACTATAAAATTTTACTATTGTTGCTCCAGAAAGAAGTACCCTGCAAAGTATATCGTTGATCCTCAAGTTGGAAGTAGGTTAAAATTGACGTCTTTGTTGCATCCAAAACGAAAGTAGACTACTGCTGTCGAAGAGTGCCGGATGAGATATGGGAGAGAAATTTGATGGACAAAATTTTTTTGTGTAAGATGAGAAAAAATGGTTCTGACTACCACCACTATATATAAGTTTTTTTTTTTTTAAAAAGAGCCGTTGGCAAAAGACCCGTTGCCAACAAAAAAAAAAGAGCCGTTAAAAAAAATAGCCGTTTAAAAAAAAGAGTTGTTTCCCTAAAAACACAAAAAAGGACAATTCATATGCCGTATGCTGACGTCAGATGATGTCAGCATAAAATATTCTTTTTAATTTCAAAAACAAAAACAGCAATTGAAAGAAAAAGAAAAAAAATTCAAATAATCAAACGGCAGATGAATTGCCGGATGCTGACGTCAGATGACGACAGCAAACGACATTCCATTTGACGTCCCCCCTAATCCTTTCAACCATTTTTAATCCACTTGTAATCCTTTCTGGGTTACGGAGAATGCCGCTGACATCATGTAACGGCAATTGAAATATCGTTTCGATGCTCAAAATACAATTTGCCGAAACTTGATGCCTTTTGTATAATTCTATTAAAGTTTAACGCTTTTCTTGCAATTTTCTGAAGAAAAAAAAAATGTCTGCAAGTTAGTAGCCTATCGATACGTTGTCATGTTGTCCAAATCTTTGACGTGACTCTTTATATGATTAATTTGAGTGTTCAGCACACGTGATAGCATTGTGTGTGATTGGAATTTTTCTTTAAGGAGTGTGTTATTTTTTCGGACATTTTAATTAGGTTTTCTGTTGATATGCATTAATAATATTCTTAACATGGAACTTAATTTACAAAGCTCCAGTGTATAAATTTTTTTGTTATTATTTTTTGTATTAAATATAAATTTGCTGAAATAAAATAAACTTTCATTGATTTTTCTCAGAAACTATAATTCTAGTCGGATTGATAGAATCTGTGCATGTACAGAATATGTCAGTCGGTCTGACGGAAATCAAGTTGGAAGTCCTCCTCAGCCTAATGGTGAGCAGCTGATGTGGCAACACGATTGCTTACAGTTCGACACCATTGCTTCTGCAGAATTTGATTCTTCCTTATGTGATAGCTGATATGACATATTTAATTTTAATTTTAATTTTAATTTTAATTTAATTTTAGATTTTGTCATATTAGTTGTCACATCAACCGCTACGTCAGCTGTCACATACTCGTTTGGTTCACGGAAAGGAAATCAATTCCCATGTATTTTCCATGGGGATGGGAAAGTAGAATTCCTATCAAATTTCCTTTCCTATGTTTGGTTGGTGTAGGAAAGGAAAGAAAAAATATATCATTGTTCCAACAATATCCAATGCCAACATAATTATAATGAAGAGTTAATTGGTAAAATAGGTAATAAAGCAAGGCTACTTTTGTCATAATGTTTGTAATTAATGTTGGGAAAGGAGGAGGGAAAATGAATCCCATGGGTCATGAGAGGAACCATTTTCCCTCCTATTTTCTCCCATGTTAGGAAAGTGTTTCCCAAATTTGTGGTTACCAAACAAAGGAAAGGAACAAGTTTCCTTTCCGGATTCCTTGAATCCGTGAACCAAACGAGGCCTAAAGGGACACTTTGGAGGAATGAATATATTATTCATATATATTTAACTAGAATATCTAAGAGCATCTCCAACCCTATTGTGAGTTTGAAAAAAATGGTTGCCACATAGGAATGACAACTATTTTTTCCAAAAGTACTTCTCCAATACAAATGTGAAATAAAGTGTGGAGTTGACATGGCAATGACATGGCAAAGACAATGTGAAGTTGGTTGTCTAGATCTAGACAATGCACTTCACAATGACTTTGTCTCCACATCATCAATTATGAATAGAAATATTTATAAAAAAGTTGAAGAAGTGGAGGAATTGCCTTGGAAGTTGAAAAAAATACTTTTTATTGTCCCCTCAATACTTTTGTATTGGAGAGAGTTTTTCTATCTCATTGTCTTTTGAGATATAATTTTGCCACATAAACAAGACATTGTCTTGTGGCTCATGCCACATAGGAGCCACCTAAGACTCACAACACTTAACAAGACAATAGGGTTGGAGATGCTCTAAGGTTTTATGCAACTATCCCCTTACTTAGGTCCGGACTTGATATGATGCCTATAAGACATTAACTCGGACCCAATATTTTAGAGGACACCAATTTTTTTAATACTATTTAGTATATGTAAGCCTATTTCTGAACAAAAGCCAAACAAATTCATTCTAATCCTTTTAGGTTGCGTAGGGAGATTTTCGTTTAAGAATATCTAAACTTCATATACTAGAATACCAAGAGACAATTTCTCTATCATGGGTATAATGATTTCGTCCGTCTTCTGCTCAAGGAATTAGATTGGTTGGAAAAGAAAACACCATGAGTGCAAGCAGCTTATGAAGAAATTTTTTTAGTTAGTCTGACTAGTTGACTTGTTGACTAGTACTATACTAATCATCACAGACTAATCATTGCTTTATCAATCATATTGGAAAATTTGAAGAAATTATCTCGTAAAGGAAAGATGCAACTTCAGTTGATCAAAAGAATTATCCTTACTGATGTACTATAGCAAACTTCATGAATTGATCATACCAAAAGCAACTGCAAAAACTTTATGCCTGAAATATAAACATCACCAAATCTCCACATCATAACTAGGTTGAACAAAATCATGTAAGAATGCACACATCAAACATGAGATATAAACAATATAACTGATTGTACTTCTAGGTCAAGGAAGTCATACAAGCAAACACAAGAGGACATTAGATCAGTACAATAATACACATTTATATGCTGCATATGCATTAGAAACAGACACTGATGAGAGAGTTTTCTACTTGCTCACATGCCAACAGCGAAAGCTCGAGTTTTCCTCTGCTACCATTCATGTTGGAAACTCCTACTTAAGCTGGTACCAACCATCCCTTAATTTCCCGTTGGCGTCTGTTGTTGTACTAGTCAGAAAAGATTTGTACTAGTCAGAAAAGAAAAGAAAGACGACTAAGATGTAAAATGCTGCAGTAGGTAGCTTCATTTCTCTTGCCACTACCGGGAAAAAAGTCAGTAATCCAAACTGTTGCCCTAATTGAGAAACGAGTTTTTGAGCATACTACAATACCACCAGTCAGTGACACTAGACGAAATAATTCCTTTCCATTTCTTATGTTCCCCTATTCTTCTGCTGTTAGAGCAACTACATGCCCTGTAATCACACATCTGCAAGAAAAGTAGTAGAGAGCATGTTACCTCTTTTGGCCAATCTATCATTCTAAATCCGCTAGATCATGTAAAAAGATGCGTATTAGTTTCAATACTCGAGAAGTAACAGATAAAAGACGGAGTGAGTAATCATATGCAAAAGATTAGATCACCAATATTACCAACATAAACAAATTCAAGAAAAAACACTGGCTACTTTGCACCATAAACTATTTTTATCAGCATGTTGCTACCATAAACTATTTTTGCAGTTTACTACCACGAGCATTAACATAAAACATGAAAAGACCTTTTTGTCCATCTTCTTCCTTTCTTCTCATCCTATCTCAAATTACGGTGGCCCTTGTCCCCCAGCCCTACTCCTACCCACCATTGGAACAACCACAGACAACACGAGTGTGCACCTGTGCAATGGTTGCATCTTCGGTGGATTCATGACTTCATGTGATGTATTCCACCATAGAAGCCTTCCTCCTCTAGTCATTGTAATGGGAAATTCGAGTCTAAATCAAACAGATAATATGACAAATTGTAGAGAACTGGGAGTAGAAGATTAATGTGGAGAGATTAATATCAAACATACCACCTCTTCTAGTCTCCAATATTGATACTTCACCTTCTTCCTATTTGAACATTTTTAAGGCCATGAAACTTCCTCTTACTGGGATAGCACTCACAGGCTAAAAGAAGTTAAGTTGCTTTAGCTTCTCATGCTTTGGAGATAACTCACTTCCTCTAGCTTTATTTAGAATTCCGATCTTTTTAAGTCTTCGATAAAATAGCAATTAACAGTTCCGTAGTCAGAATAGAGCTCTCCTCTCCTCTACTGTACTTTACATTGAAACTTGTCTCAATGGCAATAGCCGAGTGATTAGCCTCATGGCATATTAAATGTGTGGCTTGTGCTTCATTAAACTACTGATACATTTCTTGCTGATAGCATGTATGTTTTGCTAACCTCATTAGTTTGCCTCTTTAGACCAAGTTACCATGGAGAAGTTAAGATCTCTAAGCTGCTCGAGTGAACTGCTAACATGTTGCTAGCCTGCTACATGCGTGCATGCTCAAGGGGAGGGAACCGCCGGTTAAAGATAGATGGGCGGGTTAGGAGAGAGTTAGTTTGGAAAAGAAGGTACATTTGGAATATCTTTGGACTCAAGGGCAAAATGGTCCAAAATTAGTCATGTGCAAGGCACATGACCGTTAAATCAGACAGAACGGAGGGTAGTTAAGTGCAATTTTGTGAAAGTTCATGGTATCATATCGCTAATAAGAATAGTTCATGATAGCAAGTTGCAAAAACTTTATAGTTGATGGTATATAAGTGCAAATTAGCCAAAAAGCACTTCAACGATAGTTGCTTCCAGTCAACGGCAAGATAGATGAAGTCGAGTAAATTTGGGAGAACATAGTGGAAGTTGGAGGATTTCATGAAAGAATGTTCAACAAGCTGAGCAGCTGATATTATGGCAGCCAACACTAGCTTGTTTAAATATGCCTAAAAATGATAATAACAAAAGGAGATTGACAACCAAATTTGGCAGCTTTAAACCTCCAAAATGATCAAAACTCATAAACTGTTTTTTTAGCTACATATACATGGCAAACATGTTGATATTACAACTAACAAAGAACAGGCATATTAATACGAAAAATTATCTCAGTTTAAGAGTTAACAAACCATCAAGTATCTTTAAAGCACAATGATAGTGCATAGTACTTGTAGGTGTTTGAATACTACATTTATGCTAACTGTAAAATGACTAATGATGTGAAACGAAAAGGACAACCCAACTGGTGGCAAGAGCAAAAAGTATGCCCTATTTGACTTCCTGCAGAATAGAAGAACAAATATGTGAAAAGATAACTTCAATAAGATACACATATATATATATATATATATATATATATATATATATATATAGGGTGATGTTATTGACACTCCTAAAATGTCATCTTGCACTCCTCTTTAATTTTCTATGATTCAAATTCCATATCTACCCCTGCATTAAATCTGACATTAATTTGTGCATGCATGGAGGGAGGAGTGCAGGATAACATTTTACGAGTGCCAATAATCTTAATGCAGGGACAGATTTGGAATTTGAATAATAGAAAATTAAAGAGGAGTGCAAGATGACATTTTAGAGGTGACAATATATATATATATATATATATATATATATATATATATATATATATATATGTTTTTTTTTTTGGAACCTGGAATCGCTCCCACTGGGATTCGAACTCCTGACCACTCGGGCCGCATGCATCTCTTAACCACTAGGCTAGAGGTCATCTGCTATATATATATATATATATATATATATATATATATATATATATATAGGACTAAAATACCTTTGCAGCTACTTAACATGGCTACTACATGTGGAAGTCTTTCCTGAATTATACGCTATATAAACTATAAAGTTTGTAATCTTTTTCTATTATATATCCATAAAAACTGTATCAATAAAGGTTCTTTACTACTACAAAAGAAGACAAGTTGCTGCCAATTGGGTAAAAAGTTGAAAAGCTGCAATTAAGTTCTCCAGCACAAGGAACATGATCTTCTTCAACAAATAAAGAGTAAAGAATTTTGAGATAGTGCCCACACCAAATTTCAGCTGCAAATAATAAAGTTGATTTGAACAGATGGAATATAGTAATTAACCTGATCATTATGTGTTAGGATCGTTTTAAATGGCGTGACAACATCTCTGATATTCCCAAAGCAGAAACTTTTTCACATCCAAACAGTTGCTGAAGCTTAGCATCACATGCTATCACCATTGTATTCACTGGGTCCTAAAGCAAGCCACATAAGAAAGTGGACAATTTAGAATGAGAATGGATGGATGTTAAAGCTGGAGATTGAGCAAGAATACGCATATGTCACAAGTAACTTCGTGTTGGCATCATTGTTGTACAGCAGCTAATATAGCAGTTCTAGAAGACTTTCTAATATTTTATTATAAAAATGGTGCAAGCATAAACCATGTTTGAAATGAACAGTTCCCAATAAATATCAGCTTATCAGTTGAAATTTAGTATATTAACAATTCTCTCGTTGTTAAGTTCAGAAGTGGGAAGTGACCAAAAGCCAGTGACCTAATTAAATCGCATGTCAATGACTACAAAACTACATCATATGCTCTATAGGTTGGTAGTCACTAGTCAGCAAAGAGATACCTTGAGCATAAATTGTAGTTAATAATATAGAACATCACCACCAAGGGGATGGTCCAGTGGTAACACTAGTAAGGAAGGGGAGGAGTGGGTGGGGTTCGAATCCTAGACCAGACAATAATTAGATGTGAGGGGATCTTGGGGATAGTAGCCCAGGACAAGGACGGTCATTAATGATTGACCTTATCATAAAAAAAGTAAATATTAATATTAATATCATAACAATATTAATATTAATATTAAGAATAGTATAGAACATCCTTCTAACATTAAAACCTCTGAAGATTAAAAAAAAGGAAGAATATTGCAGATTCAGCTGTATTTATTCAATCAACTATCAAACAAAGACATTTCCCACAAAAGTATTGTTGGCAGAGGTGGCTGCCAGTAGTAATGCATGACCAACAGCATTCGAAGTCATCTATACATTTAAAACATCTGTTGGAATAATTATATTGAACCCTCAACTCTCACAATAACTCTGTAGTAATGTAGTGGCAGGTACTTTAACATTATCACAATAACCCAGGTTCGAATCTCATCTGACATGGATTTTATAAAAATTAAAAATAAAGCATTTTTATTGCTGTGCCAATCCAGCTCTCAGCTCCAAAATGGGCATTCAACCTTTGTGTGTGTGTGTGTGTGAGAGAGAGGATGGCATCATGTTAGATTAATTAAATATTTAACCCTCAACCATCACAATAACTATGGTGTTTGTGGTGTAGACTGTAACATCTATAAAAGAACGAACCTAGTGGTTGGATTGAGTATATCTAACTGATCCATCAAGTGGTCTATCTTCCTTCATTGCTGAAAAAAACTCTTTATTTGCCATGCTTGATCGATGTGATAGAAATGTTCAATCTATGAGTGAATAAAATGTAAAACCCAGATACCAGCATGATATCAATTCTCAAGTAATGACATAAGTGCAACCAACGTATCATCAGGCAAATTATGTATGCCTCTTTAATCTAGATATTAAATTTGTTCATACAGAAGAAACCTATGAGAATATGAGTTTGTGGACAAGCAAGGTTTATATGTAGACGTAGATGAGCCCATGATTGGTTAAAAGAATGACTAACAATAGTCTCAGACTGGCTGCACTAACCTGCAGAGTATTGGCCTTTATGTAGTCCCACACACGCCTTAAAGCCTCAGATTCAAGCATCTCCCTTTCACCAGTTCCAAAAAAATCAGCCAGTGCAACAGATACAAGCACAGGAGACTGGATAGCATCTGGGTTAGTAGCAGGAGAGACATCAGGAGCTGGAGCTGGAGCTGGAGCAGGAGCAGTAGTAGTCTTTAATCTTTTAGAGTCAGGACCTGAATCTTCTGTAAGGAGAAAAATAGATCTGATGTTATCTAGGATCAAAATGCTCTGTTAAATTTTTGAAATGACAAAGAATTACTGACTTCTAGGTTCAAGTGGTAAAATATGTTTTGCTAACAGCTTATTCATCTGGAACATGTCAGTGGAATCTGTCTGAAAGAGCAGGCGCAGTTCATCATTGCATATTATCTTCCTCTTGTTAGCAGGATCTTGGAGATTATTTTTTCTAATGTAAGCCCATAGCTGCTTCACAATCTGAAGGAATATAAGGGCATATTCAGAATCTTTAAACTAGCGAAGTAGGACATAAATGTTAATATTTACTGAAACAATGAATTGATTGTCTCGAAATAAGAAAATCCAGAGAAGTCTGACAGAGGTACCATAGTCCTTGCCATGGTTGGTTCACCAACAATGGTCTGCAATTCTGGTGAAACACCACATACTTTACTTAGGCCCCCTGTGCCACCTTTTCGTTTGACTACAGCAGGTGAACTGCAATATTAAAAATATGTCAAATCAGTTTAACATCACTTAGCAGAGGATATGCCTAATCAGAACGATAAGCTAATATGCTGCCAGTGGTACTAAGATTCCGATAGTAGTTGGTAAAGGACCTCCGACTCAAGTATAAATTGCAAAACAAAGGTTGTGGTTAGAGCTCAATGACTGTGCCAGAAGAGAAAATCTTCTTACTACTAGTATATTACTAACCATGCATAGGTGCAGATAAATAGAATTTGTTGTGCAAATTATCACTTGCTGATTCCCTACCTTTTTGCTTTACATTTTTTTCATTGAAAGCAGGAAAAAAAAATGATATGTGGTGCTTGAGAAGGTGGAAGTAAATGCACAAGAAGGGGCAAAACAAATAGATGTGATAAGCTAAAGCCAGGAGCAGCAAAAGATACCGAGATAAACATCACTAAAAATCAAATAACATATTTTCTGAAAAGCAGATAATTTCAGAATCTAGTCTGAATAATATTGAACTCATATGACTCTTTCTCCAAACCTACCAAAATGAGTTAAAATTTCCTATGACAAATGAAGGCAAGGTCACCCTCTCGGTATTCCACCAAACAAGATCAGAGCTAAATTCTCCTCGTCTCATACTAAATGAGTAAATCTCTTGAAAGCACATCAAATTACAAAGTTGTGTTTGCATGTCAATATCACTCTCATCCTCCTACTGTCTTTGTGGCGGTATCTCATGATACATGTGTAGCATGCTAACCTTGACTAATAAAAGCATTATATTTGGTTCTTGATGGCTTCTTTTAGTTGAAGTTATAATATCCATAAGACATTATTTCTACAAGAACTTAAAAGCCAATTAGTCTATATCTACCTTCAATATATTTGGTCCACATAGTATTCTCTAGTCTCAAGTCTTTAAATCAATTGAAATCCATATGCTTGACTCTCTCCTTTAGGTTTATGTATTACAGAAACTGACAACGCATTTTTAATTTTAAACTACGACATTGTTTGAGGTACTGTTGGAAGTTTCATTAATCAAGTCAAATGAAAACTGTCAAGATTATCCCAAAAATAACGAAACACCAACTACAAGTGCATTTTTCACTACAAGACAAGTCACAGATTTTCAACCAGCACCATGAAATCAACAATTTCGAAATTAAGGCTAACAAGTAAACAAAGCCAGAAAAGTAAGCACCTTTAAAATTTAAATGCAATTTATACTTCAATTGCCACCTTCTATTCAGACATTCTAAAGTAAATATTAGAGGTAAAAAGTTTCTCATAACCATAGTATTTAAACACCACAATTTCTCACAAAAGAGAGTTTATGTTCTCCCTTTAAGTGATCATTTATCATTCAAAAATATGCGATGGATCTGTTTCCATTTGTAATATCAGAATTCAGAAGATGAAAACAGAGCATTTTTGCAATTACTAAAATCTTGAAATCAGTTCCTATCTCCCTATCACTGTCATTTCATTATAGGCCCTTCAATCAATCAAAGTAACCCAACAGCTAAAAACCTTAGTTTTAAATGGCTCTCAATATATAAACAAGCCAAAGGAAACATTTCCCATAGTCCAAACCTTACTTCTAAAGAGCAAATTGGTGCCGTTCCTAATTCAAATAAAGAAAGTTCAAAATCTATCTAGCACGGATACGACAAAACACATTACTAACGTATCAAGACAGACAAAACCCATATTTTGGCATGTCTTAGTGTACTTTGGAGTACCTGTGTCACGTCCAACATGTGACGGACAGGAAGCAACGTGGACACCACCAACTTTTGACTGTATGTGACCTTGGTTCAAATAAATATACACAACAATCCAAGTTGCACTAAATCTATTCCACTATAATATTATAGCATGCACAAAGAAGGCAATTTCTTGTTGTAACACAAGCCACCAAGATTCAAATCTACATGTTAGAGTCATTGAAATAAGCCAAAATTATATGCTCGTATTTCTAACCAACTCTAACAAGCTACGCACTAAATTCCTCGACAGCCAAAACCCTAATTCTCATATTTACATCTAAACACCCTTCCCTCTAATAAACAACTATCCCCAAATAGTAAAAAGCAGTGCCTACCCAAGACCCTTTTTAGAAAAGTAACAAGAAGGAGCCAACTACTCCAAATTAACTCTGATGCTCAAATTTACATTCTAAAAACTGTAAATATGCAAAAAGGAGACCCCCCCCCCCCCCCCCCCCCCCCCCAAAAAAAAAAAAAAATAATAATAATAATAATAATAATAATAATAATAATAATAATAATAAATCACGGAAAGGGCAAACTCAACCACCAATCAAAAAAAAAAACTTAATACCAAAATGAAATGGTAACAGAAACCAAAAGAAGCTTTGTTACAATCAATGGTAAGTGCTAAAGTACAAATCAGAACCCATTTCCATACCCAGACAATCACCAGCAAGAAGAAAAACGAGGTAAGAAGCAAGAAACAAAGTTCTTTTTTCATACCAGCCCCTACTGAAATCAAACCACAACTGACCAGAAAGGACCCAGACAGTGTCATCCGTGCCACAGGAACCAAAACCCTAATCCTCAAATTAATTATTGACCATCCAAAGGAGCCACCTTTCTTAATTCTAACCCAACAAAGCACGGAAACTTGGCACACCAGAGTCATTCAGCTATAAACGTTTTGATCCTACAAGAAGAAAGGAGGTAAGAAAGAAATAAAAGGAAAACTTTCGTATTTCATACCAACCCTAACAACCCAAACCCTAGTCTTGAAATTAAACCGCAAATGGCCAGGAAGGAGGCAGCTTTCTTAATTCTAACCCACCCAAACATCCAAATTTGCACATTAAAGCCATTAAACAACATATTTTGCACCTACAACCCAAATTAAAAAGAACATTTCAAATTAACAAAAGGCGCAAGCTTTCGTATTTCGTACCAACCCCAACAACAAACAAAAAAACCCCTAATTTTGAAATTAAGACAAGAATGGGCAGAAAGGGCCCACCTTTCCTTGGGGGAAGCGACCACAGCCACCGGTCTCAGCACCCCCGGCGAGCTGGCCACCGGTTGCTGCTGCTGGTGCTGGAACTGGAACATTTGGGGAGCCGGCGATGGCGGCTGAGGGTGTCGGTAACAGAACTGGGGGGTCACCGGACCCTGCTGCTGCTGCTGCTGTAGGTGGTGCTGGTGCTGGTGCTGGGGGTGGGGATAGTTCTGGAAGGGGTGGAACTGGGGGCCGAGGGCAAAATGGTCTTTTTGCTGCTGCTGCTGCTGCGGCGGCGGAGAAGGAAGAGGAGGAGGCTGGGGTTGGTGTTGTTGGTGGTGTGGGGAGAGGAGGAGGTGGATGTGGTCACGGATGAAAGAGGCCTTGTGGGAGAGGTCGAGGCCGAGGGAGGACTCGAGGTGGCGGACGACGGATCCGACGGAGGTGACGGCGCCGGGAGGGGAGTGCCGGAGGAGCGACTCCACGCACCGGCAGATCTCCTGGTCGCTCACCATTCTGCTGCTCGCGGCAGCAGAAGCGCTGGCGGTGGCGGAGCTGGCCGCCATTTCACTGCAGCACTGGAATTCTACTGGCGCTGGAGTAAAAATTGTTTCTTTTGGATATATTCCTTTAAAAAATTAAGATTTTCCTCTCTCTCTCTCTCTCTCTCTCTCTCAGATCTCTCTGTCTCTGTCTCTGTCTCTGTCTCTCTATCTTGTGGATATTTCCTGTCTTTAATAATAAGGATTGACATAAATACCCATGCGTGGAATGACCTAATTACATAGGGTGTGGTCACCTCTTGTGACCATGTGTTTCTATGTGTAGGGGGTGTCTTATTTGATTTTGGATCGAAAATCGAATTAACCAAAGATTCGACTTGATTTGAAAAAAAGTCGATTCGATTTCGATTTTGAAATTATTAAAATTATTCGGTTTCGATTTTGAATTTCGATTTCAATCAAAAACTAAAAATTAAATAATACTTATACAATTATGTAAATATTCACAATTTTATGCATATTTCGTGATTAAATATGTATATATTTTAAAAATAATAATTCTATGTATATGTTAAGTCCAACTTTGATAATTTAGCAACTAATCCAACTTTGGACTTAATTTTGAAATACAGCAAATGTGTGTATAAAAATTATAAAACTTTAATATAATTTAATCACGGTCTCAACTTTGCACTCGACCCACGGGGGAGGAGTCAGAATTTAATTCATGAGGGGGGGTCGTTTTATATATATTTTTTTTAAAAATTATCATATTAATTGAACTTCAATAGCAAAAAAATTATATTTAAAAATTCAAACAAAAATGAGCAAAATGGAAAAAAAAAAACAAATGAGAAACCCAATTTCGGGGTTGGGTTGTATGAAAAACCCACCCGCAGGATGGATTTTATGAAATGCCCAGAATTATATAATTCCACGTCAAATATTCAAAGATTCCCTTTAGATGCTCTGTATTTACAAAATTAATACCATAACTACTGTCACGCCCCAGTACCGAAATACGGAGACGGACTAGGCCAGCTACTCCATATGAGGTACGTAACGTCATACGGCGATCGTGGCTGTCGAGAGACTAGGGGGTACATGCTACAATCAAGTCTCCTATGGTCCCACAGAGTTCTATGTCTCAATCAATCAAATCACATCAGCAATTAAATGAACATTAAAGATAAAGCAGTAAGGCGTCCCCGACGCTTCATCAAAATGGTCATGAGAGTGTCACTCCCCGTTCCCAGTATACGTATTTTTTTAAGACATGTACTGCTTAAATGTATTTATTTAAATATTTATCATGTATTGTTTCGTATTTAAATCTCTTTAAATTCATGTTAATTAAATTCCTGCAATTAATCTTCTGTATTTTACTTTCTGCTTTTATTTCTCTGCTTTAGCTAGACTTGGGTTCGGCTTGGTTTGGTTTAGTTAGTTGGTTCATCATGAACCCAATACCCCCACCTACCACCACCTTTTCATTTAAAGCCAACCCCCATTTCTCTCTCTTCATTATTTTTCCTTCACCATTACTCTTCTCCTTCTTTCTCATTACTCTCTCCACCTACCAAACCCATAGGCAAGTACATCTTGCTTCTTCATGAGGACCCATTTTTATGGTTCCATTCTCTTCCCCTTGTGATCCTAAGAGAGTTTAGAACTTGGCATTTTTCGTTTTGAAGTTTTATTTTTAGTAGATCTAGAAATTAGTTGTTTTCAGATTTTGGTGGTTTTGATCTATCAAACTTCTTTGTTTTCAAGTTTTGATGGTTCCATGTTGTAGAGAATTTTATTCTACCCAATTTTGACCTTTGCAAAGTTGGATTTGGACTTATTTTGACCGAGTTATGGATTTTGAAACTTTGGGTTCAAACCATGGAGTTCTTGCTGTTTGGAGAAGACAGTGAGCAGTGTACGCGAGCTTTTTAGCTAGCGCCACTTAGCTGTGTGCGCTCTTTAGCGCAGCGCAGTCTGCCTCATACGCTGCCTTTTGGCGGCGTATGGTCTTGTATACGCTACCTTGATGAGGAGTCGTATGGAGTTCATACGCTGCCTTTTGGAAGCGTATGACTTGCGTACGCTGGCTTGGTTAGTGAGGAGTCGTATGGAGTTCATACGCTGCCTTTTGGAAGCGTATGACTTGCGTACGCTGGCTTGGTTAGTGAGGAGTCGTATGGAGTTCATACGCTGCCTTTTGGAAGCGTATGACTTGCGTACGCTGGCTTGGTTAGTGAGGAGTCGTATGGAGTTCATACGCTGCCTTTTGGAAGCGTATGACTTGCGTACGCTGGCTTGAGCGTAGCTTGACTTGAGCGTAGCTTGACCTGAGCGTACGCTGGCTTGAGCGTAGCTTGACCTGAGCGTACGCTGACTTGAGCGTAGGCTGACATGAGCGTAGCCTGCTTACCCTGGATCTTCTATAGCCCTGTATATTGATATTTTATTAGATATTTAACGTCCATTTTATATCCTTACGCCTTTTGGCATAAAACTTGATATAATCATGATATGCTAATATTTCTGTTAAATATAGATTATTACGTGAAATGTACCATGTGTCGTGAATTGAGTTATAGATACCCCGATTGACTGGAATTAAACCCTGAGAGTTGTAGACTCGACCCCACTGAATACTAGTTGACTTTCATGCCTTGTCACCATTGATAATGATTGTGACCTTGACTAATAATTGATCATGTGTTCCTAGTTGGAACTAAGAGACTGGCTAGTCGTCCTTTGAATTGAATGAATGAGACACGTTCATATGAACTATGAACTATTGAAATCGACTGGCTAATCCCGAATATTGGCATACAGGCACATGCAGGCTTCAATTCATTTATTTATTTATCTTACCAAAGAAGCATGTGTACTTTATGGTCAAGGCATGATTACTCCGTGGTTAGTTTTGATTGTTGCATTACGCTATGTAAGACCTACAACCTGACCGCACTGGTATCATTATAGAGTTGTGCATATCGTACCTCGTACGAAAGTACTCATCCTGAATGACCATGATCCACGGCATGGTACTTCACTCAACGTAGAGACTATTAAGTTAAATAAAATAATGATTGCATGGAGAGAATGGATTCCCGAGTTCTTACATGGCAGTCCCCTTGGGACAAGTAGTACCCGACGGGCCGGCTGGTTCCCACAGATACTGTAAACCTGCCACACGGACAGGGAACAGTATCTGCTTATATTATTATTGTATATTGTATATTGATGACGGGCATCCTGCTAGGAATCGTCTAAATCATGCATGGCGCACATGATTAACTGGATCGACTAGCCTTGCTCGCACATAGTAAGAACTGAGGAATCCCTATTGCATAAATTCCAGGATAACTTGGGACTCAAAATAGCAAGCCGTAGGATTTGATTGGCCGTTCAAGATGATTTGTTTGTGCACTGTACCTACTCTGTTACCTAACTGGGATGATCAGAATGTCAGGACATGACGGGCCAACTTCTGTCCTTGTTTGGTTGGAAGGTTGGTTCGAAGTGTCGTGATGTGATGTGAATCCTAGTGGAAAGCATAGATCTATTATTATATTTCTCATTACTGGTTTTAGTTCTCATGTCGTGCTTCCTTGTGGTACTTGCTATTAGAGGTCTAACCTCTCTGGTTTTGCATGGCCAGATTTAGAGCCGGTCCCCGAGGATCCAGCTTACTTCTACCTCCAAGATGGTCAACACTAGAGGGATGATCGCAGGAGGACTCGAGTGGGTTTCTTACTTCCCCGCTCGTTTTGTTATCTACTTTATACTTTGCCGTTTGGCACCGACATGTTAGTCGGATTATCTTGTACCTATTTTTGCATAATTGTAACTAAGTCAGACTGCAGCTGCTAACAATTGTGTATACTTACTACATCATCTGGCTGTATTTTGTAAAGCCAGATATCAAGAACATTTTGACTGAGCGTTTGGGACGCCTTACTGCTTTATCTCACATGTTCTCTATTTCTGTTTCTTGTTTGAATGATTGAGACAATAGAAGTAAAGAGACCATAGGAAGACTTTCATGTAGTATGCACCCCCTCGTCTTGTAGACAGCATTGATCGTATTATACGGTATTCATCTACCCGTAATACGTAGCTGGCTGAGTCATTCTCCCGCTCTCCAGTATTCTGGTTCTGGGGCGTGACAGAGAGACTAGCTTTATAATTTAGCTATCTCAGAGAGTCAGGAGTACAAAATTATACACAGCTGCAGTCTGTTTAATTACAATGATGTACTGACACAAAATATCAAGTAATCCGGCTAACAGGTGCCGGTTGCTAAATGCCGCACAAAATATAAGCAGGAGTGGTGGAGAAGAAACCCACTCGAGTCCCCGAACCGCCATGCTCCTAGTATGCACCATGAATGTCAGGGAGGAAGATCGTGTCCTCAGGCTCTGCTACGAGATCTGGCCAAACAAAACCAGCGGGGTCAGCCCCGAATAGCAAGTACCGCCAAAGGGGCACAAGAGTTAAGATTAAAAACCCAGTCAATAGAATGATTGATAATAGTAATACTTATGCTACTATTATAGGATAGCGCTACATCTTCGAACCCATATGGCACCCTTACAACCAAACAAGGACAAAAGGTGCCGCATGGAGTCGGGACGTGTCGTACTCTATAACTTCCGCATAAGTTAAAAGGTATAAACAATAAAATCTCCTGATCGTGACTTCGGTCGATAGCCTATCGCAGCGCAATAACCAACCCAACAATCAAACAAGAACATGGATTGGATCATGTACCATGATAGACCATGTTCCTCAGTCATTCACAGAAGTAGCACTTCACAACCAGAATAAGTCTTCCGTTCATAACTTCGGTCTACAGCCTGTCATAGTACGATAACCAACCCAACAATCAAACAAGAACATGGGTTGGATCACGTACCATGACAGTCCGCTTCCCTCAGTTATTCACGGAAGGTAATAGGATACAAGCAAGTCGTTTTCACGGCCAATCAAGTCTACGAGTTTCTAGTGGGACGAGGTTATCCTCGCGTCATGTTATTTGGAAATCCTCAGATCGTATCTTTCCAGCAAGGCTAGCCAACCCAGGGGTTCGCGTAGACAGGTGTCATTGAGCACACACTACAACAAAAAACCCTTTTAATAACGCTCGATAAGACGTATTTATGACGCCTGATACCTAAGCGTTATCAAAGTTCGAAATACCTTTATTTCTATGACGGTTTTTACTAATTCTGGGCTTTTTATGACGTTTATAAAACAAAGCGTCATTAATTGTTTAGAGCGGTGGCAAACTTGTAATTAATAAACTTCCAACAAAACCCTTCACACCCGATCATTTTTAGATCTTCCATCCTCCTCCTCTTCCCTCCTCTCCCTGAACCCTAAAATTTTCCAAACCCCTTTCAATTTCTTGCTCATTTCCATCTCCATGAACCCTAAAATTTTCGGTCCAGCGTCCTCTTCCTCCGCTCCTCCTCTTCTTCTTCCTCCGCTCCTTCCATTTCCCCTCTCCTCCTCCTCTTCCTCTTCCTCGTGGCTAGGAAGTTGAAGACCAGTCCCCATACCTAGACCTGGCTGCCCCTCCCCTTGTACGGGAACTCCCACACGATGAGCAAGGTCTCCACCCGGAGCGGGACGACGAGCTGCGCCTCCCTGGCCTCGACGAACCCCCTCGAGCGCGTCTTCACCTTCCAGGAGATCATGGACGCGACGAACAAGTTCGACGAGAAGAAAAAAATGGCGACTATCAAGTTGATCAAGGCCAGGCAGATCTTCGACAGCCGTGGAAATCCCACGGTCGAGGTAATCTACTCGATCCAAACCCTAATTTTTTTATTCTCCGTCTCGAAATCTCAAGTCTTTTGTTTAGATCCGTGGGTCTAATGCTTATACTCACGAGTTTATGGTAGTTCTGATGGTGATTCAGAACGAAAACGCTAGATCGGTGTAGAAATAGAGTTAGATTTGTTAACGACTTTATAATTACATTTTCACATGATAATATCGAGAATCCAAAGGAAAAACCCTAGATCGGGGTGGAAATAAAACATCTCTCCTGGTGTGTTAGAGACTTTACATTTTCGCGTAATATTGATATATTTGGTGTTGATTAAGATTTTTAGGATCAGAGAACCCGAAGGAAAACACTAGATCAGAGAAGAGTAATTGTTTTGATGTCTTTTATAACTACGTTTTCATGAACTGATATTAAGAACTCATAATGTGATCTGAATAAAAAGATCAAATCTTTACAAAATTCCTAGAAGCTTACATAAAAAAAGGTCGTAGAGTCTAATAGTAGCTGTCAAACATTCGATTCCGTTAGATAATAGAGTTTATGCTGAATTTTTCAGCTAACTTATTCATTTCTTTTCAGGCGGAATGTTTCCTCAGTGATGGAACTTTTGCGAGGGCAGCAGTCCCCAGCGGTGCCTCGACTGGTATGGTATCTCGATCTAAGAACTAATTTATGTTCTTTTTTTGACTAATAATTTCAAGGCTTACTTTTGGGATTAATTGATAATGTGTTTCATTTTTACTTTTTACTGTTGTTTAAATAGATTACGTCAGATAAGTAAAATAGGTAGTTCTTTTTTTCATGATAAATTGGGACATGTAAGTTTTCAGTATGATAAAATTGGGATACGTAGCGTTTTTGTGCCTTAAGATCAAGAAGCTATATTAGCTAGTGGTAAAAGACTGCAAATAGCTAACTAATTATTAGTTTAAGGAGATTTGCAGCTTACATTTGCGTATTTCGTATTTTTTATGAAGGTGTTTATGAAGCTCTGGAATTGAGAGATGGAGGTTCTGATTATCTTGGAAAGGGTGTGGCCAAGGTTAGTGCCTCATTGCTTGTTTCAAGTGAACATGATTTTTTTTTATTACTTCGTTGTTTTTTTTATGTCAAACTGTTATTTATGTAAAATGTCAAAATCCCATGTGTTGGATTTATTTGGCGTTCCTAGTGTGTGGGTTTCTTTCCCTACTTGTATTAGATTAAAATCCCATTTATTGGCTAGTTTTGAATTTTCAATAGCACGGCGTATTATTGCCAATTCTAATGCCTCTTACTTAAACCGCCAATTCTAATGCCTCTTATACTTTAACTACCAATTGTAATGCCTCTTCAAGTGTGATATGAGTTTCAACTTGAAGTACATACAGACTAGCAATATTGCACTTGGCCTAACTTTTTATGATGTTATTGAATCACTCATCTAAAGCACTACACATTACTTTCCATGATCTCCTGGAAGTACATACAGACCAGCAATATTGCATTTCGATCATTTCAGATGAAGGCTTGCTTCGGCTTTGGATATCAGACTGCTTATCTTGCTGTGACCTACTTCGATCGTTTCTTCCTACGTCGAGCCATTGACGTGAGTATTGGTTGTTCCGATTTGATTGTTTGAAGTTTTGGAAGGAAATAATCATAATAAATACTCCTTTTTTATGGTTAATCTCTAAATGTAGCATTAATTTTTATTGTGCAAGTTCACTAATATTGCATTCAATCATGTTCTTCTTCTAGCTGATAATTATTTGGGGATGGGTTGCTTTTTCTTTTTTACTGGGTATTGTTCTGTTGCACTAAAAGATGCAATCATATTAAATAATTTTTTTGTGGTTAACCTATAAATGTAGCATTAATTTTTATTGTGCAAGTTCACTAATATTGCATTCATCGTGTTCTTCTTCTAGCTGATAATGATTTGGGGATGGGTTGCTTTTTCTTTTTTATGGGTATTGTTCTGTTGCTTTAAAAGATGCAATCTTTTTCTTTGTTAACGAATGATCAAATCATTTGCAAAAGAGAAAAAAGAGAGAAAGAAATCACCTTTCACTATTTCTCCAAATGTAGCAGTGTGTTTGGATTCATTCTGTTCTTGTTCTTTGCTCTAAATGTCACAGCAAAAATAGTAGATTTGGCTTTAAGCTTCATGCTGGTATCAATCTATTCATCAAAATGTCATCTTGTTCTTGAGGTCGGCATCAGTAAACAATGAAAGATTTGCTAAATGTGCAGTCAAGCATAAGCTTCAACACCATCTTCAACATTCATCAGGGTTGTTTGTAGAGCAAATAACAGAATATGTCAAGAAACTGGAGGAATTACAAGAAGTCGAGTGTCCACTTGTATCAAATGCTTCGTCCAAAGGCTACAAGGTAAAGTTTTTTATGAAAGCCTAAACATCATATAATGATGACTGAGAAATCTAAACATTATGTATGATGATTTTTCAGAGTATCTAGCATTGCTTTTTACGGTGTTATTTACTTTGTATCATTTTTGCTGTCGCAGGTTCTGGCAGACATTGTCGAAAGCATAGCATGTGCTATATTAATTGATACAAGGCTCAACCTACATAAGGTTTGGGAGGTATTTGAACCATTACTTGCTCCCATTGTATCACCTGATAGTCTTGAACTGCCCCCTCTGAGAGAATTGTTTGAGTTGTGTAGTCATCTTGGCTACTTCTTTAACACAAAGTGTATGATGGAGGGAGACATTTTTCAAGGTTTTGCTACGTGATGCCGACAGTTTTGATGTGCTCAAAGTTGAAGCCAATGTACTAATAGTTTTGAGGGTCTACTTACTAGTAGTAGTTGTAAATATATGTATTTGGATGTCTTATTTTGAAAAAATGTAATGAAGATGGTGATATATGTTATGTATATATTTGTAAATAGATTAAATGGTACTTTATAACATTTAGATGTTTTCTTGTGAATATGGTTCAAAATGAATGTTTTGAAATTGAATTGAGCAACATTGAGCATTGATCTATAATTTTTTGGAAAGTAATATATAAATGTGCAGAATTGAGCGTTATAAATGTGCTGAATTGAGTCTATACAGATTATCTATTCATAACGCTTTCAAACTACGCTGAAAATAAGTGTAGCAGAAACTCATCATATTCATGACGGTTATTTTATGACGCTTTTAAAAAATATTTATAACACCCGTTTTCATGACGGTTGCTGTGGAAAAAAAAAGCGTCATGGTACGTCATTAATGACGCTTTTTAGCCGTCATTAAAAGGGTTTTTTGTTGTAGTGACAGGTCCCTCGTAAGGCCACCTTGCCAAGACATATAATATATAGCAAGAATTAATCGGATACAGTCATCCGCTCGTTGCGGATGACACAGTATCCGTGGAGACCAGCCGGCGCGTCAAGACAATATCTCAAGGCGGCTGGTGTAACACGATCTCGGGATTTTGCCCTCCCCATGCATCTAGTATATTTAGTTGCCTAATTTAACCCTAGGTGAAATCTTGAACTCACATGCTGTGGCTTGCATGATCATCCTCCTAAAGTCGTACCTTAGTACGAGTATCCCAAAGAGGGTCCATGTCAATCAGTATGTCAACATGTTCTACCCTCCTTAGTGTAATGCATCATTGCAAATACGCCACGTGGAGTTACGAGTCATTTGTTGAGCATGAACAAGGACTGGGACATTCAAGTACATGTATCAGGTGGGAACACTTTGTTCACCGAGGTCACATTAGTGCTCATATCATGCTCAGGACAAAAGGCGTAAGGATATATAGCACACACAAACATTCACCTATATATATATAAAAGCACTATAATATAAGAAAATATAAAATATAAAGAGAGCCCAGGTCAGAATGCGCATGGTCAAGATGCGCAGGGGATGGATTGCGCAGGATCAGATCGCGCAGGGTCAGGTTGCGCAGGGTTAGACTGCGCAGGGTCAGGCTGCGCAGGGTCAGACTGCGCAGGATCAGATCGCGCAGGATCAAATCACACAGGATCAGATCGCGCAGGGTTAGACTACGCAGGTTCAGGCTGTGCAGGGTCAGACTGCGCAGGATCAGATCGTGCAGGGTCAGATCGCGCAGGGTCGGATGGCGCTGGAGCAAAGGAGCGCCAGCGCAGTTCAGCTCAGCGCAATGTGCTGGCCGAGGGGTTGCACAATTCGTCAAGAGACGAGTTGCGCAGTTCAACCTTGCGCTAAAGAGCGCAGGCTGAAGGGTCTTCTCCTCCAGGCCGAGAGCATCCTCAAGAACACCAAAAACTTCCAATTCTCATAACTTGACCAAATCAAAACCAAATCTAGGTTTTCAAAGTTCTAACTTGAGTAAAATTGAATTCTCTTCCACATGGAAGCATCAAAACCCACAAAACCCCAACAAAAATAGATCAAAACCAAGGAAATCCGAAAATGATTAATACTTAGATCTACAAAAATCAAAGCTTCAAAATAAAAATTTCCAAGTTCTAAACTAGTATAGGTTGAGGAGAAGAACATATTTTGACAAGTAATTTTGTAAGAAACATTGACAAAAATTTATGGATCCATCTCTTGAGCAAGTTGGTACTTGCCTTGGTTGGTGGAGAAAATAAATGAGAGAAAATAAATGAGAGGAGAGAGAATGAGATGAGTTATATATAAAGATCTTGGACCCATGGGTTCATGATGAACCAAAGGGTTCATGATGAACCATTGGTGAACCAAGAATAGGTTACCCAAATGAGCCAAAACTGTAGGCCCAAATGCAGAAAATAAATTAGGAAATAATATTTTGTCGAATATTTTTGGGAAATGCATGAAGAAATACTGCATAATAAATATCGTATAAATTTAAGGTAAATATAATTTATCGGTTTACGTATTAAAATACGTATTCCAGGATTGGGGAGTGACAACTACCCCTCCGTACAAACTCAGATCTGGATTGCGATTCTCTTCTTCTTCTTCTTCACGAGAGATCTGAATTCCATTGCTCTCATCTTCAGTAGAGATCGCAAAGATCGTTCATAGTTCACCATGTTTTTTTTTCAGTCGAACTTCGATCATCGCTCATCTTCTTCTTCTTCTTCTTCTTCTTCTTCTTCTTCTCCGACAATTAGGTCAATTATGGAGAGAATATCTTATTCTTCTTTTCCATAAGAGTTAGCATCGTTTTGAAAGAAGAACGAAAACTCTTGAATCTTTATTCATGTCAAATTTCTTTCCACAAAACAAAAAAGTAAAAAAAATAGGTTTCTGTCAACTGTTCTCCGTCGATATCACACGAAGAATAGTCATTTTCCTGCATTTTTAACAAGAAGAATGTCATTCTCTGTGTTGAATGGCATTCTCCGTGTTTCTAACATGGAGAATGGCCATTCTCCTGTGTTTTAACATTTGAATGACCATTCTCCGTGTCATTTAACACGAAGAATGTCATTCTCCGTGTTATTTAGCACGGAGAATGGACATTCTCTATGTAATTTAGAAACAGAGAATGCCATTCTCCGTACTAAATTACACGGAGAATGGTCATTCTCCTACGTTTTAACACTGGAAATAACCATTCTCCGTGTAAATTAACACGAAGAATGTCATTCTCCGTTTTAATTAAGACGGAGGATGCCATTCTCCGTTTTATTTAACACGGAGAATGACATTCTCCGTGTTAATTTACACGGAGAATGGCATTCTCCGTGTTTCTAACACGGAGAATGTCCATTCTCCATGTAATTTAGAACGGAGAATGCCATTCTCCGTACTAAATTACACGGAGAATGGTCATTCTCCTACGTTTTAACACTGGGAATAACCATTCTCCGTGTAAATTAACACGGATAATGTCATTCTCCGTTTTAATTAAGACGGAGAATGCCATTCTCCGTTTTATTTAACACGGAAAATGACATTCTCCGTGTTAATTTACACGGAGAATGGCATTCTTCGTGTTTCTAACACGGAGAATGGCCATTCTCCTGCGTTTTAACATTATAATGACCATTCTCCATGCTAAATTACACGGAGAATGACCATTCTTCGTTTTATTTAACACGGAGAATGTTATTCTCCGTATTTCTAATACGGAGAATGGCCATTCTCCTGCGTTTTAACACTGTAATGACCATTCTTCGTGCTTAATTACACGAAGAATGGTCATTCTCCGTGTAAATTAAGACGAAGAATGGCCATTCTCCGTTTTATTTAACACGGAGAATATCATTCTCCGTGTTAATTTACACGGAGAATGGCATTCTCCGTGTTTCTAACACAGAGAATGACTATTCTTCGTGTAAATTAAGACGAAGAATGATATTCTCCGTGTTACTACACGGAGAATGGCCACCCTCATGCGAAATTAACATTTTTCGTGTTCTAACACGGAGAATGACCATTCTCCTGCATTTTATGGTCAGTTGAAACTTTGAAGGGCCATAAATTTTGACTGGGAGGTCGAAACGAGGCCCGGTTTATCTCAAAATGAGCGTATCTTCGAGGAGCCTGAAAGTAACAGCTTTTTCGTTAGACGACCTTCCCAAATTTTAGATTAGTAAAAAAATGATGTTTGGACCTCCGTTTTGGCACTTTTGCCGTTTGTCTCGGTCTTTTCAAAAATTTTCGACGAGTTTTAGAAGATTTTTGAGGAGAAAACCTAGATTCGTAAGTGAGCAGCGTATGGAAGAAGATGAAGTATCGAAACGTTTTTTTTAAGAGTAGTTTCGTGGGTGTTTTCAATAAATTAGAAGGAAGGGCAAAAAGGTCATTCGGAACCCTCTTTATATATTTTTTGCTAATTCTGGGCACGCGATGAAATATTATTGTGCGGTGGGTTTTTCATAAAACTTTTTCGTTTTTTGGGCATTTCATAAATTTGGAAGTCAATATTTCCAAAATTTTAGAAAAGAAGAAGGAAAAATTGTACTTAAAATATTTAAATATTTAGTAAAGACAAGTCTCAAATCCTTCCCTCTGTTTTAAATGCTTAGAGCACCATCATTTGAGCTAACTTAATCTTTGTACATTATAAGGCCAAACTACTATATATTGTAAAATGGCATAAATTTTCTATGTAGTAATTGACAATTTTAAAAAAATTGGGGAGGCCGTGGCCTCCTTTGACTCTTATAAATCCGCCACTGTTGGTCCATTAAATAATAAAAATATTTTAGTCAAACAAATCGAATTGATTATTCGAAAACTTTAGCATTTATTTTTTTATTCATTTCGGTTCGATTTTAATTTTGGATTTTTAAAATCTCGATTTATTCGATTTTAATTATTTGGATTAGGTTGAAATCGAACCCTCTGTGTCCCACATAAATTCAGGCACGATCTTTCTTATGTGTCCTACGATCAAAAATTGATAATGAAACTATTCATGGAATCCCTTATCATGGCTATTTATATTATTTTAAAAATTGTTCTAAAAGTTGTTTGATAATAATATCTTGTCAAAAAAATTTAAAGAATCGTTTTAATTTTAGATAGGTTTGGAACGCAAAACGAAAACTTGCTATAAAAAATTTGATTCTGTTGTCTATTGAAAAAAGAGAAATTTTGAGTTGCATCTCACTTTGTTACCCCTATTCAAGGTGCACATCTGTGTTTTGCTTAATGTAAGTTACCCTCCACTTTTGACGGAAACAGTCCAACATTGACGGTCAACGCGTTTGATTGATAATTTTGGACGAAAATACCCTCATCTTTTTTCTCCACAAACCCAAATCCTAATCATAATCCCTCCCCAGCTCCCGCTCCGCTGCCGCATCCCCGCCCCGTCACTGCCACGCTCCCGTCCCGCTGCACCACCACCACCTTCACCATCACCACCACCACCTTCACCATCACCTTCACCAATACCACCATCACCACCACCACTCCCCCGCCCCGCTGCTTCTGCTTCGAGCCCATGACCCACCCCCTCCCCGGGCGCGCAACCGCTGCCGTTCCCCCCCTTCCCGCTGCCGTTCCCCCTAGCCCTAACCTGAGCCCCATGTCGAGCCGGAGGTGAAGGTGGTGGGGGAGGGTGTAGTGCCCCGTCCCGCTCAGTCAATCGGAGAAATCAAAACGCTGACGGCGTTCGGACTTAGCCTTACAACGGCGACTCGAAGACATCTCGGTCAAGGCGACCGCTCGCTCAGGTGGGATAGTTTTGGTGAACTTGCCTCATCTTTGCCATCACATAATAAATTATGTTTTCAACTTGCACAAGTAGGCTTAATAATAAAAGAGATGAATCCACATAGCTAAGGGAATAATCCCGACGGGTCAAAATGAGTTAGAACATGGAAAAACGTCCCACGGTCGGCTTAGAGTTGGTGCACGGCGTGCTTTGAAAATAACACTCGATCCTTCGTCCCGTGGCTTGGAAGAAGGAAAATTGGTCTCCGACACAAAGTTATGAAATAGCCTAAGTCATAGGCGTCGCCTGCGTGAATGCTTGTTAAAGTATACACGTTTCCATAATGCAAGGCTTGGCATAGCCTTTGCTCGTCCCTTGAGTCAAGTTATAGGCTCGATTAAGTTAGGCAAAGTTATGCCGATCGACCTAAGTCATTTCTAGTACTGTCCCGCTCTTTCTGCGGTTGTCAAGTTAAATAGTCCCACGATCCCAAGGTCCATCATATGAAGTATGACTTGGGCGATAGCATCGCGTAGATCGAAAGTCGGTTTAAGACACGATGGCACGGTCCTAGAGTTTTAAGGCACCGGCCACGGTTGATTTATTGAGTTTGGAAAGTGTTGTGAATAGTTGTTCTTGAGTTGAGTAAAATGATAGGGCAAGAAAGAAGTATGCTCGCGGCTACATGTCGGCGAGGCCTCGCGGCTACATGTCGGCGAGGCGGTCGCATAAGAAAGAAATATTGAACTTGGCCCTGAAAGAAATGGTAACACTAGAGGTAGCATGATTGTGTGAGACGTCAGTTTGTGTCGAGTCTTGCATGGTCATTGGACAACTTGTCGACAAAGTGGGAGTTTCCCCGCACGGCAACCCGAGGCCTCGGGACCGCTGCGGGCATTGGGAGACAAACAACTTGTCGACAAGGTGAGAGTTTCCCCGTACGATAACCCGAGGCCACGGGATTGATGCGGGCATTGGGAAACAAATGATTAGCTGTGCTTTGCACGGGTTAGGCGGGGACTTGCAGCGGGGCTAGCTACCTTGCGCTGAAAGGGACGCCCGTCTAATAAAAAGAAAAAGAAAGAGAAGTCCACGATGGCTTTGGGAGTCAGTGACCAAGTTCATATAGATGTCGGCAAATAGCGGCTAACCGCGTGTACGCCTTTGGATTGAGTTGAGTTGAAGGCGTGTACAGTTAGAACACAAAGTTTGGGCCTAAGATTGGGTTTTAACATAGGCATCGTGCTTCGGCACGAGATGTGGCGTCAAGTCTTGAGTTGTCGGCATATAAGTTGCTTATGTTGGTTGAGTTGTTTGAGTTTAAGTCGGGAAAACCGCTGCAAGGCAAAGTTGGTTGAGTGACACTAACATTCACAAGTCTTGATTGGGTCAGTTGGTGGTCAAAGTAGCAAGGGCCACGAGGCGGCGATATGGTTAAGTCTCACTGAATTGTGAGGCATGGCCTCAATATGGATTTCGTAGCACGGTTACATGGAAAAGGAGCCTATCGTGTAGCTGCGTCTCTGATTTTCGCCGTAAGGCAAACACGACTCGATAGGTTAACGTTGTTGGCAGGAGAAGTGGTCTAGGGATAAAGTATGAGTTAACGTTGACATTGCTAGCACGGGATGGTTCTGATACACAAGTTGCGCTAAGGCGTCGGCCCTAAAACTGATCCTAAGGCAAGACTAGAAAGACAATCGATAAGAAGTGACTATGTTGCACAAAGTAAATCAAACGTGTTGGGTTTGTATGGGTGGGCGAGGAGCTCATTCCACCAGTACAGTTGAGTACTGACACCCACATAGTTTCCATCTGCAGGCACAGGTAGAAGCTCGTGGCGCGGAGCTCGCTTGGATGCGTCGAGGCACAGAGTTCCTTGGCGATTCGAGGTGTGCGGTCGCATGGAGTAAAGACTTATACAGGACATAATGTATGGACATCGCCTTCCGAAGCTTCCGCTGGATCAAGACTTGTAATTGAGAGATGAGAGAGAGCTGAGTGAACTTGTAAAAATGTGAGAAGAGTGAGCTTGAGTGATTGTAATCTTGGCCTTGCGCCCCCAATATAATCGTTGTTTCAATAAATAAAGAGCTTCTTTGAATGACTTGTGTTTTGTTATAATTTTTGCTGCTATTATTCAATGTCTCTGCTCGGGACTTCTGTGCGACGACCCCGTCGCAGCCGCTGAAATCGGCCGTTATGGAACCCGCCTTGTACGAGCGAAATCTAGGCTCGTGTGACATCACGTCTTAGCGAGGACGATCGCTCCTACGGGAGCGGGGCATGACATAATGGTATTAGAGCACGGCTTTACGTCCTTGGACTATCGATTGAATTCTTTAACTCCGTTGTTTCCGCAAACTCTGAATCGTTGCTTCTGCAAAGTTGATATGGTTGGTGTGCTCTCTCTCAAATGTTCCACCGGATGTCCATACAATAAGTCTATCTATTTTGCAAAAACGTAGGAGAACAGTTTTTGATAACAAAACAAAAGATGGTTTACGTAAGCACGGTTGGCTAAGTCGGGCTGGGCATATACACCAAAGTTGCGTCGACCTTAGAAAAGTCGAGTGCGGGATTCAAATTGTGTCGGACTAGAATGAGTTGAACTCGATTGAGTAAGTGAGATGACTATCGATAAGGGTGCTATCGAGGGACGATAACGTCGATGCGATATAGATGAGCGTGCTTGGAAATTGAGGAATGGTTCGAACGAAAAATTTGAAGAAGTAGATTTTGATTCGAATGATAAGTTGAGGATTTGTTGAATGACTTCATCCCTGAGTGGTGTATGCGATAGCCTCAGGGATGTCGATCGATTGATTAAGGAAATTGATGTTGTGAATAATTCGAGGGATAACGATCGAACTTGAATTGAATGTCGAGGAGATTATCCAGTCGGATGATAGCATCATTCGTATGACTCTGAATTCGTTGCAAACGAAGATCGTCAAGTTACGTATATCGTCGATGGTATTGAGGCGTATCAAATATGATATGCGATAACTCGGGGGTATCTGACTCGACAAATGACAATCGTGCAAGTATTATTGTTCGGTTGGATGTAATACTTAGGATTTTGATCGAGATGAATATGGGATAAAAATGATCGTATCTTGATGGTTATGCGGATAACCACAGCGTCGACTTTCTTGTCTTGTGCGAGCGCAACTCCAGCCTCGTACATGCGTTGCGTCAAATTTGAGGCGATCGTTCCGCGTGAGCGCTGACATGGTGATTCATGTCATGGAAATGATCGGACTCAGAAAATCAGGACACGGCAACTTTGATTGTCTCGACTTGTCGGTTTGATGCAAAAAAAAATGTGAAGATGTTAGGACTTGCGATTGATGAATGAAAGAAACTTGAGGATTGAGTAGGTCCAATCCGTGCATCGAGAATGAATTAGTCTGGACACAAAACAAAAATTACGTCCCGATGAGGATGACTATCCCGCGGGAGCGTGCATGGTGATTCATGCCCACCGTGGATAATCTGAATCGCGTGAGATCGGAGCACAATATATTATTAAGCTAGACGACCTCCTGATCGAATACGTGAATTGGGATGAATGACTTAGGGAATATGTGTTTGCCATTGATTGTAAAAGAACAGAACAATTATCGGAGGACTGAACTTAGACTCACAATACAAACTCGCTCGTACAAAGAAAGCCTAGGAACGAAAACCTAGGTACAGCAGACTAAGTACGATTGTTTATTTTTGATTCTGGGGGGTGACGATAGAGGCTCGGGAAAGCGACGACCGCTCTGCCTTACTCCTTGGACGATCAGTATGTAGCCTTGGCTCGGGGAAGATCTGCTCGACGTTGATGAAGAAACGCTCTTCTTGCTCTCCTCGGATTGCTCTCCTGGCTTCTCTCTTTCTGTGATTATCAAGAAGAAAGGGGGATCTCTCTCTGTGTAGATCTCTCTCCTCTTATTTTTTTTTATTCTTTTGTTGCCGACCTCTCCTCTTTTTTTTTCAAGGGAATGATGCTGGCTATTTATAAGAGTAGGGGGTGATCATTAGGGTTTGCTAATGATTATCTGTTTGAAATGTCGGCGCTCCTTCATTCTATCTGAACCCTTGATCATGATTACAGTGAATCTCGGCCATTAACGCGGATAGCATCGTATCTCATGAGCAATTAATGCTAGCTGCTTTAAATCCTCGTGATTGATTATGCCAATGTCTGATTGCTCGCCACGTGTCCCATTAGCTTGATGATAAATGATATGTCCTGATCTCAGTAATTATGACGATGATGTCAAATATATTTGTTGAGATTCGGTTAAATCTCTTATTGATCCATGCCACGTGTCTTAATTGTGAGTCCTGTCAGAGCCGCATAGGATTGACGATCCTCGAACCGTAGAGAGATACTCTTTGTAAGCCAAATAGGACGATGCTTCATCGAGCCGCATAAGCGTAATCTTTGTGAGCCGCATGAGCTGGTGTTGTATTGGGCCGCAGGGAATATATTCCTAGGGAGCCGCATGAGCTAGCGTTGTATCGAACCGCATGGAACGGGTTCTCAGGGAGCCGCATATGACTGATTGCCATGTGGCAATCTGGGACTTCTGACGGATTTGGTCAGAGATTTTCTTCTTTTTCCGAGGAGTCAGTCATTATGGCAAGGCCATTATGAAACTTTATGTCAGGGCCGCCACAGTGAATCGTGCTGGAACAATAAATGAGGCCACTCCTCAAACGACCAGCTGTAGGGAAAGATCACACATGGCGTCCATCGAGCCGCATATGCTTGCTGAACCACATACGCTTCCGAGCCGCATGCGATTTGTGAGTCTTCTTTGAACCGCATAGGGCCGCTCCTGGGTGGGCCGCATAAGCTTCTTACTCAGAGCCGCATGGATCATTATTCTAATATTTTCCATGCTTCTACAGGACCCCCTTCAAAGTTTTCAATTTTGTAAAAATTGGAATACTTTGAACAAGAAGCATGGCCCCGTTCATGCCGCATAGGATTTTTCTTTCTGCCTGAGCTTCCTAGCCGCATAAGTGCCTTAGCCGCATAAATTCATATGGTCGCATAAACTTGTTGCCACGTGTCTTGAACATGTGTGCAAATCTTCATTAAGTGCCATTGATTTGATTTAACGCCGCTTTTGGGGGAGGATCCCAAGAGTCGGTTTTGCCTTGACCGAAGCGTTTTGCCTTTATTCTTTGGGGGCGGCGCGTAATCCGAGGCATACTTCGAGGCGTCTGTTCGTTTCGTGAGTCTCTTTTGCCTATAAATAGGAGTCTTTAAGCCTCTTGGGGCTTTTCTTTACCTTCTCTCTTTGCTCTGATTCTCTATTTGCCGTCTTTGCTCTTCGTCTTTTAGCAACCGACAATGGCTCCCAAGAAGGCTGCAGCATCGAAGGCCGCCTTATCTTCTGCGGCAGCGAAGGGCAAGAAAGCCGCATCTTCATCGACTGCGGCGGCGAACATGGCGGCTCCTCCGTTGACTGATGTACCCGCTTTTCACCCCGACGTCCACCTGCCTATCGCTGGTAAGGATCCCTTAATATGAACTGTCATGGCTACGCCGCATATTTTATGCGCGAGCCTATATTCCAAAGCACACTGTGTGTCCGACTCATGCCTGGGCCGCATGGGGTATGACCCAGGTTTGAGCCGCATGGAAGTGGTTGTGTAACTACTTCTTTAACAGGGCCGCATAAGCTCATCCTCGCTGGACTGCATAAGCTCATCCTTGCAGGGCCGCATAAACGTTTTCGAGCCGAACATACTCCTTTCGGACCGCATAAGTTCCTCCGTACTGAGTCGCATGAGTGCCCTTCGAACGGCACCGCATGAGTTTATTCGTACTGGACCGCATGGGCTCTTTCAAACTGAGCCGCATAGACTTATTTGAACTGACCTGTATAAGCCGAGCCGCACCTATGCTGAGCCGCATAAGCATCATGTGTTTTTGTCGTTTCAGCTATCATTTTGACCTTGTTTCTTTTGCCTTTCTTCAGTGACTCTGCCCGTGAATCCTGCTGGGGAACTTATGGTAGGCTCGCGTCAGTTTGCCTCGGGCGTTCATCTGGATGACTTAGTTCGTCAAGTGTCCGAACAGCTACTTGTTGATGAACCTTTGGAGCGACTAAATGCTATCAGGGTTCAATCCTTTCAGTTCCTTGTTGATATGATAAGCTCTGGACAGTCTGACGGGAAGTATCTGAAACCGGTCTTCCTCTTTGGGGATGCGTTGGTTGTAGAAAACTCCCGAGTGTTAGATGTTTCAGAGAGTTGGGATTTTGACCTGGACGGGATGCCGATTCACATCCCTATTATGAAGCGCCATTTCCCTTTTGAGTGGTTCAATATGATCGTTCTGGATAGGCAGATGCCGGACACCCTCACTCCAACCAGAGCGGGGATGTTTGTTGGTAATATCCGTTATAACAGAGCCACTGGGTCAGTACGCGCAGTCAAAGATCCGGCCAGTCGGTCCGTGATAGGGTTAGTTCCAGGTACCTTCATCAACACCCCTGGTCCTAACTTTTCATTCTTCCAGGCTGATACCTTCCTGAGTCAGCTTGCTCGCAAAGGGTCCTATCCTATTGGTAGGTTGGTCCTGCCGAGCTGGTTACACCCCATTCCTCCGTGGGCTAATCTGTCCTCATGGATCCTACGAAAGTATGAAGAGTTTTTGCGGGGAGTCAACCTTTATGACGCCATCCGGGGTACCAGCCACGGGTTGCCCGTTAATAAGCCACTGTTCATGGCCCTTTTGGAGATGCACAATCATCAAACGGGGACCTTTTTTACCCCTGTTGGAGAATTAGGGCTCGCTCTTCACGAGATGTATGCTGTTTCCAAGCTCCCCTGGGGGGATGAGCCCTTCGAAGTGTATACGCCGACAAATGAGGAGCTCCAAGATTTGGATCAGCGATTCCCCGGTTTCGTCACCGTGTATCAAGAATTATTATGCCATCATAGCACCTGTCACCGGACGACTATCCAGAAAAATGACAGCTCGGAGGGGGATTCTCCTCATACTAAATCTTGGGTTGCATACCTTTTCAAATTTAGCACGGCTGGCCGGGTTACTTCCCGAGATCGTTTAACTCCTAAAGAAGTGGAGGTCTTGATGTCGACTGCCAGGAGGTCGAAGTCTCAAAGTGACAGGTTCGGGAGCCAGATTGACTCCTCTAGCTACTTTCGTTATGGTACTCGGCGGTTGTCAGAGAAGGCACTCTTGGCCGGATTTCTAATGGTGTGGCTGCGCAACTGCGTGGTCTCAGGAGGGGCAGGCTCTATTGAGAGGATCAGTCGCCACTTCATTCTTCCTGCCGTGAAGTTGGCCTTTGGGGTCAGGCTGGCCCTCCTTCCTGCCATGGTGTGCAGTATTCAACATGGTCTTCGCGCCTTCTCGTCCAAGGTCATTGCTCGTGACGTGGCTATGGATTTTGAACGTGTAGAATTGCCTTACCATTACTTGCTGGGATGGCTATTGTTGCATTATCAATCCTTGATGAGACCCGGGACGGGAGATGGCGTTACAGGTGATGACGCATTTCTTTTCAAGTATCACCACCAGCCTTGGGAATGTAGTACCATACCGGCGTGTCGGAGGATGCTGGCGAGGGTGGATGGGTACAATTTCTTCGTATCCGTTCCTCGTTTTACTGATCAAGAGGTGAGGAGTGTTCATGTTGATGGGGTCGGACCTCCTCATTTCTTGCCTGAAAAGATGCGTTTCTGGCTGCGCAACATTCGTCCGGCGCATCTAGTTTACCGGAATCGCACCACTGTGTATTTGGAGCCCTACTTGCCTAGTAGGTTTGCCCGTCAATTTGGGTATAGTCAGCTATTCCTCGGGCGCCCCAGTTCTCTCCTGGGATTTGAAGGCAGCATTCTTGATGGTATCAGAGCATGGAGCTACTATGACACCTGTCATACTCGGACTAGCTTCTTGGTCCCTGCCGCAAATATGATGGATGAAATCCTGCATATGGCAGCCCTGTATCATGTCACGGCGAATCCTCCTCCCCTCGATTTTGACTTGAGGACTAGCTTCATTGTAGGCACTCGCCTAGCAAAAAAAGGCTATGACGTCGAGAGCAAAGAAGAAAAGGACGAATAGGGTTCCTTCGCCCGATTCCGAATCCTTCGACATAATTGAGGAAGATAATGAGCGGGACGGCGAAGACTCCTTTTCTTCGGGTGATGGGATAATGGCAGGTCAGCCTCCCGTTATGGCGGCTGAGATGGCAACGGAACAACCGTCGGCCGTATTTGACGAAGCAGTGGGCCCGTTACCGTCTGCGTCGGAGGAGGTACGGGTAGATCTATCGCCCGCCATGCTTGGTCCTTCGCGTAAGCGAGGCAGGCATGAACCTACCGGCGGAGAGGTAACTTTTTCTGTAAAGAGAGCGGCTGTCGGTCCCCGTAGGCTGCTTATTACGGAGAAGGGTGAAGGTGTAGACGATGTTCCGAAGGTAAGTCCAAGTCGGAGTTATATCTTTGTTGTAGCTTTATTTCCTTTTGGGGATATGACTTGATCATTTTTCTTTGTAGGCGTCTGACGAACCAGGCTCTCCTGAACCATCTGCTGCCTCAGTAGTTGATCCGGCCCTTGCCACTTTGATTAGCGACATGTGTGCCGCGGTCCTCTCTGCGGGGGCTCTCTCAGCGGCGGCTAAGGACTCCCAAGCTGCTGAGGCCCCAGCCCGGGGTGACGAAAGTTTCCTTAGGCCTGTCTCCGAGATTTCCGGACTTCAGCGAGATGACGCCATCCTCGGTGCATCCCCTCCCGAGGATGCAAGGGCGGATGAGTCTTTTATTCCTGACTCGGAGGCTGTTGGTGAAGAGGTTGTGATGGCTGTAGGCGAACCTCAGCCTCCACATTCCTCCACTGGTAAGTTGAGCCACATATTGACCACCGAGGGGGCTTATTTGCTCTATCAGCATATCCTTCGGGTCAAGTCGATTCATGGTTGCCTTGGCCGTGCAGGTCCTGACCCTTTATCTCCTGCCGCTGATGTTCTTGGGGAAGGCCCGGTCTACCGTGATCAGGGGGAAAGGAGCGTTTCCTCTCCTTCGTCATCACATGTTGAGGGACATCCTGCCAGCTCTGGGCAGATGGGGATGGAGTTGGTGCTGGCCCCGGCCTCGTCTTCGGCTGCTTATACGGCTCCGGAGATTGACTTCTCGACCCTGCCGAGCATCCAAATTCTGCGGGCCGCTGAAGAGGAATTGACAGATGTTCAAGCGTCCTTCCGTGCGGAGTTGGTTTCTCTTGTGGCAGGAGCGGCAGATTCCGTCGCGTCTGCTTCCGTGCTACCAGCCACACTGCCGTTGACACCGGTTTCCTCGGAGGCTCTGAGCGAGGTGACGCAGGATGTGGTCGACAGCTTCTATCGCCACTTAGGGAGGGGTGTAAACGCTGCCGTGGAACGGGGGGTCCCTTTTTCTCTGTCTCTACGGGGAGCTCGGGGCCAAATTAACACTCTGAAGGGTCTTCCTGGCGGGCCGGGGTTAGCAGCGCTCCTGGAGCCTAAGTTGACAGAGGCTGATCAGCTTGTGACCCAACTGCTGGCAGTACGGCAGGCTGGCTTGCCCGCCGCGACTGAACGGGAGCGGAGCTTCCTGGTCGCTGCTAGGGACAGGATTAAGCTCGCTCGGGAAACTGCCGGACCGGCTGTGCAGGAGGACCTTGAAAAGTTCTCCGTCTCTTATGACCGACTAGGTCGTCGGAGTCAGGCTTGTAGAGCCCGAGAAGAATCTGCCTCTCGTGGAGTAGCTGATACGAAGGAGCGGATTCTCGCACTCCAGAAGGAGTTGGCCTTCTTAGAGTCAGAGCGGGAGGCTGCTCGTGCAGAACAAGAGTTGATTGCTCGAGAGGCCGAGAGGATTTCCCGATCCTCTGCCAACCTGGAGCGGGCCTTCAAGAAGTTTGAGGATAACTGGCGAGCCCATGCTCATCTGGAGGATGCGGCGGTGTTGGATCAGGAAGCGGAGCGCCGAGCCAAACAGAAGCTTGAGCGGTCGATTGCCTTGATAAAGGACCGTCTTACGGCGTTATGTGTTCCAGAGCAGTGATCGACTTTTTGTTTTCTTCTTCTTCTTCTCTTTTTTTTTCTTTTTTTTCTTTTGCAAGGGGGTGTGATCCCTGCTGATGTAGCCTTTTGATTTTTGAATAAACGAGCATGTTTCAACTCATCTTTTCTTTCTTGCACTTGTGGTGTTTATGGAATTTGGACTTGCTGGGGGATTATTTGTGGACCTGTTACCCTAGGCGTACCTTGGTTTTAGGTACGGATAACAGTTTAGATAGGATGTTTTGAGCAGCCATGGCAAAGTGGTCATGGGTGTTCTTGGTGTTGGGAAAAGGAATGCCGTAGAGCAGCTGGGCTCCCGGGGCATGGTAAGATGGTGGATTTATGCTAAGAAGCTTAGCAAGGGATATTTGTGGGCCTATTATCCTTGGCGTACCCTGGTTCAGGATACGGATAATGGGATAAAAGGAAACCAATCACATTTGCTCAGAGGTTATGATGACATGGCAAACGTGAAGGTTTTATCGTGAAATCTTCCTGTTCAGCGGTAATGAGAACATGGCAGGGGAGACTTTACGGAAGCTATTTGTGGTCAACAGAGGACATTTGTGGTCAACAGAGGACATTTGTGGTCAACAGAGGACATTTGTGGTCAACAGGGGACATTTGTGGACCTATTATCCTTGTCGTACTCCGGTTGTGGGTACAGATAATAGGTTAAAAGAGGATCGACATACTTGCTCAGAGGTAATATGGACATGGCAAATATGACGATTTCTTCGACGGAGCCTTCCCACTCAGAGGTAGTGAGGACATGGCAGGAGTGGGCTCAATGAAGATTGGGTACATAGAACGACTCAGAGGTAGGAGAACGTGGAAGTTCTATGCGAGGGGGCGGTTTGTTTTTGGTGGAAGTGAAGACGACTCAGAGGTAATGAGGACATGGTCGTTTCGGAAATTGGTGGATCGACTACCCTTTTTGTGCACTGGGAGTGCGGATAGTGAATCCTGAGGGAGGATCTCTGCCAGGAAGAAAGTTCAGCGGTATGATTATACATGACTCACTATCTGAAAGAGTGACCGGAATATAAGTTCAGAGGCGCCGGCTGGTACATAACTTGGTAATTTGGACTATTGAGGGAGTGAGAGTTCAGCGGCACCAGCGGGTGCATGGCTCGATAATCTGAAATGTGGTGGGTTCAGTGGTACTAAAGTGTACATGACTTGATGATTTGAAATAGGGTGGATGAGAGTTCAGTGGTACTAAAGGGGTACATGACTCGATAATCTGGAGAATGATGGATGAGAGTTCAATGGTACTAAAGGAGTACATGACTCGATAATCTGAAGAATGATGGATGAGAGTTCAGTGGTACTAAAGGAGTACATGACTCGATAATCTGGAGAATGATGTTCAAACATAGTATTTCTTCAGGAACTTGCCGTTGGCCGGCAACATGAGCAAATCTCCGTTCTGCTTAGCGAGGCGGTAGGCACCGTTGGAGAACACGGTCTCGATGACAAATGGACCTTCCCATTTTGGCTGGAACTTATCGGTGGTCTTGTGAGTCATGACCATCGGCCTCCGGACTGCCAGAACAATATCACCCACTTGGAATGTTCTGATTTTAACTTTCTTGTTGAAGGCTCCGGAGATGCGTGCTTGGTATAGCTCGATCCTTTGCTGAGCTAGGAGACGCTTTTCATCTAAAGCCTCCAACTCTTGTAGTCGTCGTCGGTAGTTATCATCCGTCATCAATTGATAAGTGAGGGCGACGCGAAGTGAGGGGATCTGAGTCTCCAAAGGGAGGACTGCTTCGCTCCCGTACACCAGAGAGAATGGTGTATTCCCGGTGGCTGTTCGAACCATGGTGCGATAAGCCCATAAGCACTCGCCGAGCTTCTCGTTCCAGTCGCGTTTGTCGGAGGAGACAAACTTCTTGAGGAGCTTGATGATTGTTTTATTGAATGCCTCTGCCAACCCGTTTGCTGCCGGGTTGTATAGTGTCGAAGCGACATTCTGAATGCGGTGCTTATCGCAGAATCGGTAGAATGCATGGCTTATAAACTGTGGACCATTATCATGGATGATTCTTCGTGGTAGTCCGAAGCGGTAGATAACGTGATGCTTAAGGAAGCTAATCACGTTTGAAGTTTTAACTTCTGCGAGTGGGACAGCTTTCGCCCATTTGGAGAAATAATCAGTGATCGCAAGTATGAAGCGATGTCCTCGGGAGGAAGGTGGGGTGATTGGACCAATGATATCCATTCCCCATGCTTCGAATGGCCAGGACGCTACTGTCGGATGTAGAAATTTGGATGGTTGGTGAATGAAGTCTGCGTGGACTTGGCAGGCCTTGCATTTTCGGGCATAATCTATTGCATCAGCCACCATCGTGGGCCAGTAGTAGCCCATCCGGCGAAGGTGGTCTTGCAGCTTAGGGCCAGGCTGATGGGCTCCGCAGACACCGTCATGAGCCTCTCGTACGGCTTCTTTGGCTTCTGCGTTCGACAAGCACCGAAGTAGTAATCCGTCGTAGGAGCGGCGATACAGCATTTTCGTCTCTGTATCGTAGAAGAACCTGAGAGAACGCCGTCTGACAGAAGTAGCCTCCTTCGGGTTCTCGGGCAGGATGTCGTAGACCACGAAGTCTATGAATGGTTGTCTCCAGTCTGGCGCTTCGTCGATCATCTGAGCAGAATAACTCGCCATGGCTTGAACGTTGTTCTTGGGGCAGACCAGCTCATGGCCGATTACATCGACCGAATGATGAGAGTGATTTAGCACTGCTAGGGAAGCAGCCAGGCCTGCTAGGGCATCAGCTTCGATATTTTGGAGTCTGGGGACGTGCTCGATGAAGAATCCCTCGAATGATGAGATAATGTTGATCGCAATTTGATGGTAGGGGATCATGTCTTCATGGCGAACCTCGTATGAGCCCCTGATCTGATTGACGATTAGTTGGGAGTCGCCGTATGCTTCAAGGTATTCTACCCCCAGCTCTTTTGCAAGTTGGAGGCCAATGACCAGAGCGTTATATTCGGCCACATTGTTGGAGCAGGGTTCCGTGAGGGAGTAGGCACGATTGATCACCAGCCCAGTAGGAGAAATTAATACCACTCCGACCCCGACGACGATGTTTCCCTTGGGTCCGGTCCTTGAGGCGCCATCGAAGAACATTCGCCATATGTTATCGTGGGTGGCTGTATTCGAATCGGCGACCTCGTTTGGGATCTCCTCATAGATTCTGGATGACTCCGATCCTGGATGGGCTGCCAAAAAGTCTGCTAGGGCTTGACCCTTAACAGCCTTTTGTGGGACGAAGATCATATGATAGGGGGACAGTAATATTACCCATGTGCCGAGGCGAGAGCTGAGGGCCCCTGGTTTAGTCATGAGGACTCTGAGGGGGTTGACTCGCAAGATCACATGTATGGTTTATCCTGTGACATAGTGCCGCGTCTTTTGAATAGCGAATACCAGAGCGAGACACTCCTTCTCTACGGCGGTGTATCGATGTTCTGGCCCGATCATCATCCGGCTGAGATAATATATGGCCTGCTCGTGGCCTGCATCGTTATTCTGTGCTAGCAGGGCACCAAGGGAGTGTTCCATTGCTCGTACGTAGAGCAGAAATGGTTTTCCGGGGACCGGGGCCACCAGAACTGGGGGATTCGACAAATATTCTTTGATGTCGTCGAAAGCACGCTGGCATTCCTCGTCCCATACGAATGAGACTCCCTTCTTCATGAGATGTGTGAACGGTCGGCATCGCCCGAAGAGGTTGGAAATGAACCTCCTGATGTAAGCTAGCCTCCCTTGGAGGCCTCTGAGTTCGCGGAGATTTTTCGGGGGACCCATCTCCATGATTGCCTTCGTCTTCTCAGGGTCTACATGGATGCCCCGTGCCGTGATAATGAAGCCTAAGAATTTTCTGCTGGATACGCCCAAGAATGATTTCGTAGGGTTCATCTTCAGGTTGTGGGCTCTCATCAGGTCGAATACTATTCTCAGGTCTTGCAGATGATCTTCCTTATGGCGACTCTTGACGGCGATGTCGTCGACATAGCATTCTACTATTTTACGTAAATGTTCTCGGAAAATGATACTCATGGCCCGCTGATATATAGCGCCAGCATTCTTCAGACCGAATGGCATGACTGTGTAGCAGTATGTACCAATCGGCGTTCGGAATGATGTGTACTTTTCGTCGTCGGGAGACATCTTGATTGATTATACCCCGAGAATCCATCCATGAATGACATACGTTCGAAGCCGCATGTGTTGTCGATCATGATGTCTGTGATGGGAAGGGGAAATTCATCTTTGGGGCATGCCTCGTTCAGGTTGCGGAAGTCGATGCAGATTCGAATCTTCCCATTCTTCTTGAGGACGGGTACTATATTGGCGACCCAATCAGGATGTTGCTCTTCACGAATGAAGCCGCTGGCTATTAACTTGTTGACTTCAGTTTCGATCGCATCCATGACACCTGGGCGGAAGCGTCGTTGTTGCTGCTTGACTGGCTTTGCATCTGGCCGTATATTGAGTTTGTGGAGAGCGATGTCAGGATTTAATCCCGACATGTCTTCATAGCTCCAGGCGAACACATCAATGTATTCTCTGACGAGTACTAACAGCGATTCTCGTTCTTCGTCAGTTAGGCTTTTACTGATAAAGATCGGTTTTGGGGAAGATTCGCTGCCGAGATCCACTTGTATGACCTCATCTTCGGTAGGAGGTTCTCTCAGTTCGAACCGCTTTTCCCATTGCACGTCTAATTGCTGGGCCCATGGTTCTAGCTCAAGGATTTCGGAGATGTCTTCGTCTTCCTCGTAAGCGTCGGTGAATGCCATGTTGACTGACATGACTTGTCTGAACACATCTCCGATGCTGGTATCTGAGTCGGAAGTCGGTGATCCGGTTGAATGTGACTGCCAGTCGCATTCTTCATCTGAACTTTCAGGGGTCGTAGTAGGCGTTACATACCCTAAACCGCATCGGGTTTTGTTATAGCAGTTCCGTGGTTTGCCCGCCGGGGCTGGCGTCTTCAAAGGTAATCGTCGTCCAGTGCCGTAGTTCAGTCCTGGCGTTGTCTCTAGATCATACCCCTGTTTCTGCATGAGATATTTGGATTAAGGGCTATAGAGATACAGAGACAGTCTTCCGGCATCTGACCCGAAGTTGACTTCTTCCATAGCGGGGGGATGTGGGTTGTTTGTCCGGCCGAAGATGATCGGGTGGTCCCCTCCCTTGACTATTCGGTAAGTGACTTCTGCTGGAGTAAGTCGGATGGCGGTGTACACGTTTGTCACCGTGTGTATGTAGGTGAGTGCCTATACCGTGTTCCATAGCATACATTGTACATAGCTTATTGAGCTCGGTGTAGTTCAAAGATAACCCTTTATTGATGAAGTAAGATATCTTTTCTAGAGGGATTACATCATCTGCGGAAGGGGTATCGGAGTGGGCAGCCACATACTTGGCCAATTCTGGTTCTTCTTCGGCCACCCCCTGTATAAATGAAGACTGAGAGGACGACCTAGTCAGCTTGATCTTCAGAGGCTCAACTGGCGGAGCAGATCGTGGAGTTGTTGGTAAACTAGCAATCCCCTGTTTGGTACTTGATGTGAGGCGAGGGGTGGCTGGTTCGCTAGAAGTGTCAGACCTCGCATCGGGGTGAAGAATCTTCTTGGGAAGGCGTATTGTGAGCGGTCTGTCGGAGGGATTGGGCTTCTCCGTTTGGAGCTGACCGACTCTCGGTAGTCTGATGGTAAGTGGCCCTGTTATGGGTCTCGGCGCTTGGCCGGACCTTGGCAGCCGGATTCTCATTTGTTCTTCTTGTGCGGAGAGACTGATTGCTTCCTTACGCAGAGTGGCCGTAAGAGGTACGGAATTGCCCGGTTTGCGAGCCTGAAGGTGGATCGTTAGAGGTTCTTCTGATCCTTTAGCCGTTTCGTTGTGAGCTTGCACATCTTCTTCGACCAGATGCTTCTTTGATTTTTCGTACAGACAGGAGTCTGAGTAATAAGATTCGACCCCCTTGAAGGGATCGATATCGGCAAACTCTGTCCTCACGAAGTCGTGCTTATCGACATATTTGAAGCACTGGTGTAGCGTGGAAGGCACGATCATGTAATCATGTATCCAAGGCCACCCCAGAAGGATATTATGAGAAGTGTCGGCATCTATGACATAACAGGTGACTTCTGATTGGAGATCGCCGATCTGACACTTCAAACGGATCTTCCCTATTGGGTAGCTCCTGCCCGAATTAAAACCGCTAATGGCGGTGCTTGTAGGTGTCAAACGATGCATCGGAATGCGAAGATGATGTAGCAGACCCTTCGGAATGATGCTTATAGAGGACCCAGGATCAATGTGCATTCGGTCCACCTTTACGTCGTCGATGTATCCAGTGTAGTATAGCGGGCGATCATGCAGGTTAGTTTTGATGAGCATATCTTGCGGAGAGAAGACGATATTGGGCATTGCTCCCGTACACGTACTATCTTGGAGCTCTGCAGGTTGGTTATCTCCCGTGAGGTTGACCTGAGCCAAGTATGCGTCGGCATTTTGGAGCGCCTCACTTAAAGCCGTGCGGACATCCTTTGAGAGCCTGAGGAGTTCATATAAAGACAACTTGGCCGGGGTATTAGCTAATTGTGCTAAGATGTCGAAGTTGTAGGGCCTCTCCAGCCCCTGAGGTATCTCCTTCCGGAGGGACTTGTCGAAGCGAGTCTCCTTCGGCCTAGGCTTGTCGGTCGTCGAAGGCTGAGCCGGTCCCGGAGCATCAGTTGTAGTGGGCGGATGATCATCAGTCGCACTTTCGGTTACCGGTTGGGCTTGTGTTCCGGACCGAGTAGTGACGGCCGAGACTTCCTCTTCTTCCGCCGAGGCAGTGCAGCAGGATCTGACTTTTTCACTTTTTCTTTTAGAAGGTGGAGAGGGCTGAGTTACCTCGTGGACTAGGTCCGGATGGACCCACATGATTTCCTCTCGTGATGTGGTGAGGGGTATTAGACCAGCGGCTTGATCGCGAGCAGGCGGCAGATTAGCAATCTCCATTGTTGCCAGAGGGATAGGTATAACCCCATCCTGAGTCTCTGTTGGAGGGAAGCTGCCGAATTGTACGGACACCATGTTGGCTGCCACGGTTACCTCTTCGAAATCGATGGCCAGGGCGTTCGAATCGATGAGGTTTTGGATATACCGTTTCACTTGGTAGCAGTCGTGTGTAGCATGGTGGACGTAGCTATGGTAATGGCAGAACTTTGGGTTCTCCAGATCAGCCGGCCGAGGCTCCCGTCTTGGTGGAGGAAGCTGAATCCTATCTCCTTGTATAAGCATGTCCAAGATAGGCTTGACGTGGCCGTCTTCAAAGGAATAAGTGATTTGAGGCCATTGTTTGTCTGCTGGCTGTGGCTCGGGCTTCTGGGCTGTATCGGTTACCATAGCCTGCTTGCCTTTGTTGTCCCGGTTGTTGGAGGGGCTACCCCCATTGTCGTTGCTGGTGTTGGGACGCTTGCTCTTGTTCTCTCCCTCCGAGATATGCAACCCCAGTTGGCGAGCCTTCTTCAATCGTTCTTCAGCACTTGTAGCACTGATGATAAAAGCCTTCCAGTCCTTGAACTGACTTTCGCCCATCCAGAGACTAATTGTTGGAAGTAGTCTCTTTTGGCAAATTTCAATCAAAGAAGAGTCCGGGTTGCCAGATGGTAACTTCATTGCGGTTTGACGAAACCGCTCAATGTAATTTCTCGTCAGTTCTTTCTCTCCTTGAACGACGTCCATGAGGGTAGACATCGTCACGTCCTGTCCTACCTCATAGAACCTCTCCAAGAACAAGCGTTTGAAGCCAGCGAAGGAGTGGATGCAATTGTCTGGCAGATTGCGGTACCAATCGAAGACGACTCCTTCCAGTGCCCCAATGAATAACCGCGTGAGGATAGCGTCATCATAGGGCAGATGGTCGGTAGTGATCTCAAAGTAAGTGATGTATCGACTTGCTGAAGTCTTACCATCATATGGGTTGATATTGAACGGCTTATATCTTGGCGAAAAGGGAACATCCCTCCATTCAGCAGGATATGGTTGCCGTATTCTGAGGTCTTGAGAGTTTTCTCGGGCGTGGAACATTGCTCGGAGCTCCTGAACCTCTCTTCTTACTTCTCGGGCCTCATCTGTCGCGGTAGGGGCCGTTATCTCGGGAGGATTATTGCCCTGGTTTGGCGCCGCTGAATTTGAATCTACGTTGATTGCGGGACCCGTGCTTGTCTGGCCAGGTGTCACTCCCTGCAGGGTAGGAAGTGCCGCTTTGATCTCGTCTACAGACTTGACTAAGGCATGCAATATGGCCTCCAAAGTGTCGATGCGCTGGCGATCGCTGGAACCGCCTTGATTGCTGTCTGTCATGAATACCGTCTTTACGTGAGAAGTGACGGAGGGAGTGGTGGAGGATGTACCCTCCGAGTCGTACCCATGCGTCGAGAAATCATCTGGATATGTGGGGATGTTCTCTTCAGGTTCGGACTCGGAAGGAACACTACCCCCAGCTTCGGAGGTTGCTTCGTCTAGAGAATCATGGATGTCCTCGGGGACATCAGCATCTGTTATACCCGATGGGAGGGTTGTTTTTCAGGGTTTGTCTCCTTGAAACATTGGATTATTGTGGACGTTCGAAGGAGTACTACCTCCAGCTCCTACGACCCTCAGGGTCGGGGACGATGAGCCTCCTGTTGTAGCAGATTTTGTCTTCGAACGGGTGTGTTGGTATACTCCGGTGGAGGGTAACCGTTTAGCCGACAACTTCTTAGCTGTAGTGGCTGATATCTTTGGACTGGAGATGCTTGTCTTCTTCCCTCTCCCCTCGGCGGGGACCTTCTGAGCGGAATTGTAGGAGACAACAGGAGGTGCCTCATCTTCTGAGTTCGGGTGCTGTAGTCTGTGGAAGACGGACGGACGATCTTCCGTCACTGCTGCGTTGTTGCAGCAGCAGTTGACGATGATCTGGGTGCAGTGACGTCCATGTGAGGATTCTTTGCACGCCGAGGCCCCTTCTCTTTTCTTGCGCTTGTGGAGGATCGTCTCCCATAGGTCAGAGGGACCACTCTGTCCGTTCGCCGCCGGGGATTGGACTCGAGCGGTTCTGTACAACTTCCCATCAGAGGCCCGTGTGATAATCAGCGGGACGCCCTGATAGTCAGAGGTTGGGGCAGCTGTCTGGGCTTGATGAGCCCGCGCTGCCCTAGACTTCTTCTTTCTAGCATTCGTGGGTGCATAATAGGAAGAGTCCACGTTGAACATCACAGAGTCTGGCTTATCATCCAGAGAGTCATCAGGGTTCGGACCGTACGAGAGACGGTCGAAAACTGATCGAGAGGAGCATGGAGCAGATGCTATGCGGCTGGGAGCAGAAACCGTGCAGGCTGTCTGCATGCGGTTGTCTCCTGTCGTCGGACGAGTTCTTATGCGGCTAGGGGTCACGACCGTGCAGGCTGGCCGCATGCGGTTGGCATCTGTGGCCGCATGGGTTTTCTGTAAACGATTGACTTTACTGGCCGTATGAGTCTCATCCATGCTGTCGGGAACTGTAGTCGCATAAGTTATGCGGCTGACAGAAGTAGCCGCATGAGTTTTCTTCATGCGGTTGGCGGATGTAGCCGCATGGGCTTTCTCTTTGCGGCTAATATTTTTCTGCGGTTCGGTCCGCGTAGAGTCCCTCTTTGTCCCTGCAAGTCCAGCATCATAATGTTTTCTTCTGCCGGACTTGGGGACAGCAGAGTTGTCTATGATCTGACGTGGGACCGCAGGAGAATCCTTCTCGCCGTCTTGAGCAACAGAGGGCATCCCATCGAGGGCTTGAGGAGGAGCAAATGACTTCGGTCTCCATTCTTTGCGAGCCTTCGTGGTGTGGGTGCGCTTCTGGACCGGACCAGCGCTGCCTTCAGAGAGCATCTCTTCGAACGCCTGTTGGTCGAAGCGAACGACCATCTTCTTTTGTGTGGAGCCAAGTTTGGCTGCATCTGATTGCGTCACCAACTCCTCAGCCGTAGAGAAGTTAGTCCCCAGCAGAGTCGCCATCGTGTTTGCTATTGATTGTAAAAGAACAGAACAATTATCGGAGGACTGAACTTAGACTCACAATACAAACTCGCTCGTACAAAGAAAGCCTAGGGACGAAAACCTAGGTACAGCAGACTAAGTACGATTGTTTATTTTTGATTCTGGGGGTGACGATAGAGGCTCGGGAAAGTGACGGCCGCTCTGCCTTACTCCTTGGACGATCAGTATGTAGCCTTGGCTCGGGGAAGATCTGCTCGACGTTGATGAAGAAACGCTCTTCTTGCTCTCCTCGGATTGCTCTCCTGGCTTCTCTCTCTCTGTGATTATCAAGAAGAAAGGGGGAGCTCTCTCTATGTAGATCTCTCTCCTCTTATTTTTTTTTTATTCTTTTGTTGCCGACCTCTCCTCTCTCTTTTTTTTTCAAGGGAATGATGCTGGCTATTTATAAGAGTGGGGGGTGATCATTAGGGTTTGCTAATGATTATCTGTTTGAAATGTCGGCCTTCCTTCATTCTATCTGAACCCTTGATCATGATTACAGTGAATCTCGGCCATTAACGCGGATAGCATCGTATCTCATGAGCAATTAATGCTAGCTGCTTTAAATCCTCGTGATTGATTATGCCAATGTCTGATTGCTCGCCACGTGTCCCATTAGCTCGATGATAAATGATATGCCCTGATCTCAGTAATTATGACGATGATGTCAAATATATTTATTGAGATTCGGTTAAATCTCTTATTGATCCCATGCCACGTGTCTTAATTGTGAGTCCTGTCAGAGCCGTATAGGATTGACGATCCTCGAACCGCAGAGAGATACTCTTTGTAAGCCGCATAGGACGATGCTTCATCGAGCCGCATATACGTAATCTTTGTGAGCCGCATGAGCTGGTGTTGTATTGGGCCGCAGGGAATGTATTCCTAGGGAGCCGCATGAGCTAGCGTTGTATCGAACCGCATGGAACGGGTTCTCAGGGAGCCGCATATGACTGATTGCCACGTGGCAATCTGGAACTTCTGACGGATTTGGTCAGAGATTTTCTTCTTTTCCCGAGGAGTCAGTCATTATGGCAAGGCCATTATGAAACTTTATGTCAGGGCCGCCACAGTGAATCGTGCTGGAACAATAAATAAGGCCACTCCTCAAACGACCAGCTATAGGGAAAGATCACACATGGCGTCCATCGAGCCGCATATGCCTTGCTGAACCGCATACGCTCCCGAGCCGCATGCGATTTGTGAGTCTTCTTTGAACCGCATAGGGCCGCTCCTGGGTGGGCCGCATAAGCTTCTTACTCAGAGCCGCATGGATCATTATTCTAATATTTTCCATGCTTCTACAATATGAAATGTAAATTATGGGTTAGCGAGGGATTGTGTCGTAGCATGTTTGACTTGGAAGGGATGATATGAGGATTATGTCAAACGTGTTCGAATGGATTGACTATGCGAAATGACTTGTTGAACGAGTGAGATTGATATGTTAAGGAATTGGTCGAAATGTAAGTTGTCATAGGATGGCTTTGCTGGATGACTCGGACCCCATGCGATGAATGTTAGGATGTGCGTATAGAATCGATGCTCGATGTTTAAAAATCGGAGTGATGCAAGCTTGGGTAGAAAACCTGCACTATCAACTTGGTTTGACCTTAGGATGGGGTCAGTGTTGATATTGTTGATTGAGAATTATGATTCCAATGCTGACGAATAACCTTAGCCAAAAGACATAGCCTAGCGGTTAGGCAGACGTCCGAGCGCGTAGCGATAGGAGTTACGGAGGCACCACTCGCGAGTCTCGGTTGACATGCACGTATATTATGGGCGCCCGAATATGTGCACGATCCGACTCGAGTGGTGATGGTCGATTCTCTATCATGAGGCTTGGCTGAAATACATGTATTTTGGGGACGCCTAGAATATGTGCACGATCCAACTAAGTGATATGTTGAATCAAGTGAGACTTGAGGAATGGGAAAGTGTCGAGGATTTTGAGATCGTGAGTTTTGAAGAAAGGATTGAGGATAGTGCGAGCGTGGCTCGGATTGAGGAAACGCATAGGCGTAGTGTGTGCGAGAGTTCTTGAACGTTGAGTAAAAGTGATAAGTCAATAAGTGTACTCAGTTAGTTTCGAGGACGAAACTTTTTCTGAGTGGTGTATGATGTAGTGCCCCGTCCCGCTCAGTCAATCGGAGAAATCAAAACGCTGACGGCGTTCGGACTTAGCCTTACAACGGCGACTCGAAGACATCTCGATCAAGGCGACCGCTCGCTCAGGTGGGGTAGTTTCGGTGAACTTGCCTCATCTTTGCCAACACATAATAAATCGTGTTTTCAACTTGCACAAGTAGGCTTAATAATAAAAGAGATGAATCCACATAACTAAGGAAATAATCCCGACGGGTCAAAATGAGTTAGAACATGGAAAAACGTCCCACGGTCGGCTTAGAGTTGGTGCACGGCGTGCTTTGAAAATGACACTCGATCCTTCGTCCCGTGGCTTGGGAGAAGAAAAATTGGTCTCCGACACAAAGTTATGAAATAGCCTAAGTCATAGGCATCGCCTGCGTGAATGCTTGTTAAAGCATGCACGTTTCCATAATGCAAGGCTTGGCATAGCCTTTGCTCGTCCCTTGAGTCAAGTTATAGGCTCGATTAAGTTAGGCAAAGCTACGCCAATCGACCTAAGTCATTTCTAGTGCTGTCCCGCTCTTTCTGCGGTTGTCAAGTTAAATAGTCCCACGATCCCAAGGTCCGTCATATGAAGTATGACTTGGGCGATAGCGTCGCGTAGATCGGAAGTCGATTTGAGACACGATGGCACGGTCCTAGAGTTTTAAGGCACCGGCCACGGTTGATTTATTGAGTTTGGAAAGTGTTGTGAATAGTTGTTCTTGAGTTGAGTAAAATGATAGGGCAAGAAAGAAGTATGCTCGCGGCTACATGTCGGCGAGGCCTCGCGGCTACATGTCGGCGAGGCGGTCTCATAAGAAAGAAGTATGCTCGCGGCTACATGTCGACGAGGCGGTCGCATAAGAAAGAAATATTGAACTTGGCCCTGAAAGAAATGGTAACACTAGAGGTAGCATGATTGTGTGAGACGTCAGTTTGTGTCGAGTCTTGCATGGTCATTGGACAACTTGTCGACAAAGTGGGAGTTTCCCCGCACGGCAATCCGAGGCCTCGGGACCGCTGCGGGCATTGGGAGACAAACAACTTGTCGACAAGGTGAGAGTTTTCCCGCACGATAACCCGAGGCCACGGGATCGATACGGGCATTGGGAAACAAATAATTAGCTGTGCTTTGTACGGGTTAGGCGGGGACTTGCAGCGGGGCTAGCTACCTTGCGCTGAAAGGGACGCCCGTCTAATAAAAAGAAAAAGAAAGAGAAGTCCACGATGGCTTTGGGAGTCAGTGACCAAGTTCATATAGATGTCGGCAAATAGCGGCTAACCGCGTGTACGCCTTTGGATTGAGTTGAGTTGAAGGCGTGTACAGTTAGAACACAAAGTTTGGGCCTAAGATTGGGTTTTAACATAGGCGTCGTGCTTCGGCACGAGATGTGACGTCATGTCTTGAGTTGTCGGCATATAAGTTGCTTATGTTGGTTGAGTTGTTTGAGTTTAAGTCGGAAAAACCGCTGTAAGACAAAGTTGGTTGAGTGACACTAACATTCACAAGTCTTGATTGGGTCAGTTGGTGGTCAAAGTAGCAAGGGCCGCGAGGCGACGATATGGTTAAGTCTCACTGAATTGCGAGGCATGGCCTCAATATGGATTTCGTAGCACGGTCACATGGAAAAGGAGCCTATCGTGTAGCTGCGTCTCTGATTTTGGCCGTAAGGCAAACACGACTCGATAGGTTAACGTTGTTGGCACGCGAAGTGGTCTAGGGATAAAGTATGAGTTAACGTTTACATTGCTAGCACGGAGATGGTTCTGATACACAAGTTGCGCTAAGGCGTCGGTCCTAAAACTGATCCTAAGGCAAGACTAGAAAGACAATCGATAAGAAGTGACTATGTTGCACAAAGTAAATCAAACGTGTTGGGTTTGTATGGGTGGACGAGGAGCTCATTCCACCAGTACAGTTGAGTACTGACACCCACATAGTTTCCATGTGCAGGCACAGGTAGAAGCTCGTGGCGCGGAGCTGGCTTGGATGCATCGAGGCACGGAGTTCCTTGGCGATTCGAGGCGTACGATCGCATGGAGTAAAGACTTATACAGGACATAATGTATGGACATCGCCTTCCGAAGCTTTCGCTGGATCAAGACTTGTAATTGAGAGATGAGAGAGAGCTGAGTGAACTTGTAAAAATGTGAGAAGAGTGAGCTTGAGTGATTGTAATCTTGGCCTTGCGCCCCCAATGTAATCGTTGTTTCAATAAATAAAGAGCTTCTTTGAATGACTTGTGTTTTGTTATAATTTTCGCTGCTATTATTCAATGTCTCTGCTCGGGACTTTTGTACGACGACCTCGTCGCAGCCGCTGAAATCGGCCGTTATGGAACCCGCCTTGCACGAGCAAAATCTAGGCTCGTGCGGCATCACGCCTTAGCGAGGACGATCGCTCCTACAGGAGCGGGGCGTGACAGAGGGGGGGTGGCGGCGCGGGAGAGTGGGGGGGCAGCGGGGGTGAAGGTGGGGGAGGGGACGGGCCTCGATCAAGCTTAATTTGCTGCTAGCTGCTGTAGAAGCTATCGAATAGCTAGCTAGCAAACAAGCTAGGTTTTTATAAGCTTAAAAGTGGAATAATGCTTACAATCTCTCCACTGAGGAGAGGCCATGGTCATGAGGAGGAGAACACATAAGGGTGGTGAAGGTGGTGGTGGTGATGGTGGTGGTGTTGGTGGCAGAGAGCTGAGCGGGGCGGGGGAGGGGGGGCGAGCACGGCGGGGGAGACATGTGGCTGCATGCTTGGGAAGAAGATATGGATAATTTGGTCCAAAAAATTGGGTCAAACGTATTGACCGTCAACGTTGGACGATTTTCGTCAAAAGTGGGAGGTGACTTACATTAAAGTAAAGCACATGGGTACACATTGAGTATGAGTAACAAAAGTGGGGTGCGATTCAAAATTTTTCTAAAAAAAATAATAACAAGTCCGAATCAGCCTAAATATATGACTACCTCATACTGACCTAAGAGGCTGTTTGCTTGACTATTGCAACTGTTGCAGCATTATGACCAAAATTCGTGTTTGTTTCATTTAAAATATGGCTAAATTTCGACTTGCCCTCAACTATCCATATTTGGCACCTTAATGTATTCTTATAACCAAATGGATTCTTCATAAAGCCTCCATCCTGCAGGAGAAATATGAAGCTTATAACCAGGATTCATCCTATAGCAGTCCTTCTCTTGGCAGGGTTGCTCTTAATGCGTCTTGTAGTCCACCTGGAGACAATAAATGGAAAATCAATTATGATGGTGCATACCTGGATGGGAAGATGGCCGCTACAGCTATCTTGAGAAATGAAGATGGGCATTTTATGGGTGCTTTATCGAAGAACCAAGAAGGAGGGTCTCCTGTAGAAGCTGAAGCATTGGAAATTCATCTAGCTCTAGTACTGATAGAAAGGAAGAATCTTCATCAAGCCACAGTAGAGGGTGACTGTAAAGCTCTTGTTGAATCCTTCACCTCTCGAGTGGCACCTACATTATGGCTTGCTCGACATACTATCGTTGATGCTAGGAAACTCCTTCAAACTTCAAAGGAGTTCTCGTTTTGCTTTGTTCACAGAAGTGCCAACCACTATGCACATCAGCTAGTTTCTCATGCTCTCTTCCATAATCCTATGAACTCCCTCATAGTTCATGTTATCATTCCTGAATGTATATATGCTCATGTCCTTCGAGACATGCCCTCTTGTAATCATTTTGACTTTTAAATGAAGTTTGTCTTCCTCAAATTTTTTTTTCTAAACTTTCAAAATAGTCAACTTAAAACCATCAACTATTTAATATTTTTAACTTCATATAAAAAAAATCTAAAAATACCATTGTCCTCTCTATTCTCCCTCTCTCTCTCTCTCTCTCTCTCTCCGACAATCCTCCCCACTCTCTCCGGCGGGAAGAGAAGACGGCGGCGGCAGCACAGGAAGTGCGAAGGAGGGGTGGAGCGCGGGCGGGGTGGCGCGCACGGGCGAGACGTGCGAGCGGGACAATGCGCACGAGGGCAACGCTCGCGTGCACGGTGCTCGCGAGCGGGCGGTGCGGCGCGGACGTGGGCGTACGGTGCGTACAAGCGGGCGTACGGTGTGCGCAAGCGGGCGGGCAACACGCACAGGAGGCCGTGTGCAGGAGGGCGAGGCAGGAGGGGGGGTGAACGGCGGGAGGAGGGCGGAAGGGGGAGGGGGAGGGGGAGGAGCTGAGGAAGAAAGAGAGGAGAGTATTTTGAGAAATTTATTTTTCAAGGTATCAAGTTGGCTATTTTGAAAGTTTAGAACACCAAGTTGCCAAACATAGATACTTGAGGGTATCAAGTTACAATTTAACCTTAAAATAATATCACTTGTGTAAAAAAATGCAATAGTTATTACAATTTCAATAACATTTGTTACAATCAAAATAACTGCAATACTACCTCTAATGTAACAAGGTAGTCCACAATTTTACTATTAATGGACATAACTAACTTTTATCTTATGTGGAGGTGATGTAGGATGAAGGGTGTCTACATGTAGAAACTCTGATAGCAATTTTTTTCTCTTATACCAATTAATATTGAGTCTTACGTAATTAAATTGATCATTTTATTTATTGTCACGTAGAATACAAATGGAGACCCATTGGAAAGTATATTTTTATATGTACAATTTCTATATAGAAACTCTACCGGCCACGATAGAAATTTTCTTAAAGTACAGTGACAAGTAATATAGAAATTCAATTTTAAAAATCCCCATTGGAAATGGCCTAAGGGTGGTTTCTAAATTTTTTTGAGTTTCTATCCTACTTGGCATTGTACTTTAAGGAGATTTCTATCATACTTGGAAAAGTTTCTACATTGAATTTGTACATATAAAAAAAACTCTTCAATGGTTCTCCATTTTGAATCATATGTGTCATAAAATAAAAGGTCAATTCAATGATTGTGGGATCCAATAATAATTGCCATGAGAGATGGAGAATTTCTATGAGACTTTCTACATGTAGAAACCCTCATAGAAACTCTACGTCCTACATCACCCGCCAAGTAGGATAGAAATGATGATAAAAAATCTCCCTTGGAAGGTATTTTCACTAAAGTGAATTTCTACCATAGAAATATGAGAGATACCAAAGTGTATTTCGTACCAATTAATAAGTCTTACGTCATTAAATTGACCATTTTATTTATTGCCACGTTGAATACAAATGGAGAATCATTGGAGAGTTTTTTTTTTTTGTATGTACAATATCTATATAGAAACTCTACCAACTACGATAAAAATTTACTTACAAATAATATAGAAATCCAATTTGCTTATTGAGTCCTACGTCATTAAATTGATCATTTTATTACGTCATTAAATTGAGTCTTACGTCATTAAATTAATTATTTTATTTATTGCCACGAATAATACAAATGGAGAATCATTAAAGAGTATTTTTTGTATGTCAAATATTTATTTAGAAACTCTACCAACTAAGATAGAAATTTTCTTAAAATACAGTGACAAATAATATATAAATTCAATTTTAAAAATTCCCATTGGAGATCGCCTAAGTACTGTAGGATAGTGTGATTATGTAACAAGTACAGGTTTCGGCTAAACTCATACTTAATTTTCACCATGCTTTTAACGCTACCATCGATATATTGTTATATCGATATTATTTTCATCCAAAAAAAAGAAAAAAAAAGAAAAAAGAAATTATTTTCATCCCCTCCTTTAAGGGGACCAGGTATCAACAACTTTGAGCTCATCGGTTATGTTTGCAGGACCTCTTCGCCACGGTGGACCCACCTCAGGGGTTGTTGTTTCCATTATTTTATATCAATTATGTCATATTTTTTCCTCATGTGACAACTACTAACTTTTTGTATCCATAATTATAGGAGTTGAGAACGGATGTTACATGCTCAGAACAGGACAGAACAGTTGACAGAATTGATATAGAATAATGGAGTGATTCCGACTGTGATGCCTCTTTCTCGAAGTAATTGACATGCGCCGTCAATCCCAACACCAGGAAACAACCACCCTGAAACCCATCATGCCATGAATTACAAGAGAGAGCTCTCTCTCTCTCTCTCTCTATCTGAATTTTCTTTTCTACGTCGACTCTGTATCAAACAAGTTGATTGCAAGGGCAGAATGTGAAATTTTAATATAATTACACTGATAGAAGAAGAGAAAAAACTCAAAGTTATTCGTCAACGCACAACAAATAATTTCAAAGAGTTAACCGTCCAAATGGTGCCTGTGGAATGTTATGGTCGCCATTTTGGCGACCAATTTTTTTTGATTTATTTGCTATCTAAGTTTTATATTTTGGTTTAAAGAGTGTATGTAATAGGTTTTGTTGGTATTTTGGATAAAAATCATTAAAAATTAGACATGGGATGATCACGTGCCTTATTTTTTAGATTATTTTATCATGATCAGCCGATAGGTTGGCTAATTGATTGTAGAGCCGTCATTTTGTACTCGACAGAAGCTGTTTATTTATGTAGAATTTTTTGAACACTAATATTCTTTGTCGAAAAACAAAAATATGATAAAATAACTATGAAAAATAAGACACGTGACCATCACATGTTCATTTTTATCGATTTTCATCCAAACATATCAACAAAATCTAGTTCAGACACTCTTTGGAAAAAAAATACAAAAAATTATACCAAAAAAAAAATAAAAATCGACCTCCACAACGGCAACCACTACATTCGATACCATTTGGATAAGAAAAAGTTTTCTCAGACCGAGGAGGGACCGCAGTTTAAACCGCGGTGCTACGTGTGTCTACCTCATTAGTCGGGACCGGACCCCCCCCCCCCCCAACTACAAGTTGATTGCAAGGGCAGAATGTGAAATTTTAATATAATTACACTGATAGAAGAAGAGAAAAAACTCAAAGTTATTCTGTATCAAACAAGTTGATTGCAAGGGCAAAATGTGAAATTTTAATATAATTACACTGATAAAAGAAGAGAAAAAACTCAAAGTTATTCGTCAACGCACAATAAATAATTTCAAAGGGTTAACCGTCCAAATGGTGCCTGCGGAATGTTATGGTCGCCATTTTGGCGATCAATTTTTTTTGGATTTATTTGCTACCTAAGTTTTACATTTTGGTTTAAAGAGTGTATGTAATAGGTTTTTGTTGGTATTTTGGATGGATATCACTAAAAATTAGACATAGGATGATCACGTGCCTTATTTTTGAGATTATTTTGTCATGATCAGCCGATAATTGATTGTAGAGCCGTCATTTTGTACTCGACAGAAGCTGTTTATTTATGTAGAATTTTTTGAACAATAATATTCTTCGTCGTAAAACAAAAATATGAGAAAATAACTATGAAAAATAAGGCACGTGACCATCACATGTCCATTTTTATCGATTTTCATCCAAACATATCAACAAAATCTAGTTCAGACACTCTTTGAACAAAAAATACAAAAATTTATACCAAATTAACCAAAAAAAAAAATCGACCTCTAGAACGGCAACCACTACATTCGATACCATTTGGATAAGAAAAAGTTTTCTCAGACCGAGGAGGGACCGCAGCTTAAACCGCGGTGCTACGTGTGTTTACCTCATTAGTCGGGACCCCCCCCCCCCCAACTACAAGTTGATTGCAAGGGCAGAATGTGAAATTTTAATATAATTACACTGATAGAAGAAGAGAAAAAAACTCAAAGTTATTCTGTATCAAACAAGTTGATTGCAAGGGCATAATGTGAAATTTTAATATAATTACACTGATAGAAGAAGAGAAAAAACTAAAGTTATTCGTCAACGCACAACAAATAATGTCAAAGAGTTAACCGTCCAAATGGTGCCTGCGGAATGTTATGGTCGCCATTTTGGCGATCAATTTTTTTTTGGATTTATTTGCTACCTAAGTTTTATATTTTGGTTTAAAGAGTGTATGTAATAGGTTTCGTTGGTATTTTGGATAAAAATCATTAAAAATTAGACATGCGATGATCACGTGCCTTATTTTTGAGTCAAGCGGATTGGACCGATGTCGGGTCCCGAAATTAAATTGGAAAATAAATCAGGTTTCACGGTAGAAAATAAATCGGCCTAAATTGAACCAAAAGTTGTACGAAGGAAATGGAGCACAAAATGGAGTGTCTGAGTGGGACACGAAGGTCATGGGTGAAGAACGTCTCGAGTAGATCATTTATGTGAAGTTGGTTTCGAGAAAATGGCTGATCTGGTGCTCCTAAATTAAAAGCAACGGTAACGTGCAAACGATGATCAAAAATAAAAGTGGGAATAATATTCAACGATTAATCGGTCTAAGTTGACCCGAAGTTGCGCGATACAAAAAGAACACAAGGGAACGAACTTAAGTGGGACAGGATATATCAAAACGAAGATAATCTTGTCTACTTCAAAACTCGTGAAGAGAGTTTACAGAGATTGGCATCCCTGACGCTCCAGAAGTCAAAGTTACGAAAAGGTACATTAATGATCTAAACAATTAAATAAATAAAATATTTATCGATAATAATTCATTTAGAAAAAAATTTAAAACAGTCCTGAAATTCAGGGGGCTTACATCCTACCCACCTTACAAAAATTTCGTCCTCGAAATTAAAAATCATCCAATAGGTCAAACTATAACATGTAGCTGCTCTGGCTACGATGCTCAATCTGCTATCCTTGTAATCATCTCTTCTGTTTCTCTTTACAATCTTTTTGGTTCAGGTTCAACAAAGTCCTTCTATCATAAACTATGTTATATATCCTTTAAAATCTTCCATACTAACATGAACATTTATGTATACCCTAAACTATAGGTCATTCTTCGGGTATGTTTATAAGCCTATAATGCTTAATCATCAATCATATTTCCAACCTTAATTGTAAATACTGGATTTCCTTATCGTATCCTAAGTATCCTTATTTCATCAATCCATAGTTCCTTGACATCATTTATCGTCAATCATTTCCTACAGTTTCTCTTTGAAATCATACTTTCAATTCTTATTCTTAGCGTAGAGCCTCTTTCTTTTTACTCAACAAGTCCTCCGAATATAAATCCTCGATTTCAAAACTCCCGATTTATCAATTACCAATGTACATATGTCTTTGTCTCGTTCTGACATCTTCCCGATCTCGTACGCAATACGATAACTCATTCTAATTTATTCCATATCAATCCACGTATCGATCTACCCTCTAATCACATATAATTAGCTATAGATAACCCATAATCACTTGGTCATCAAAGTCATTTAATGCTCAATCCTCAAATTCTAAGCATAAGATTCTAATCCTCAATCCATAGTCATAACAATATAATATCTCATTTCTCCATCTTTAGATACCCTATCTCGAGTCATACTATCAATGCAATCGTTCTTAAGGGTTTTCAAGTCTACTACAGTCAGTCACCCATACTTGTCCTATAAGCTTAATCTAACCAATCCCTAGGAAAAGTACTTATCACAAACACACAATACATTTATAGTTATACTACAGGATCAGTCAACAAGGTTTGGCTATTTCGGTCGCCTATGAAATAGAAGGTAACAAGACCTAAGACTGGGTTAAGCAATCCATAACAGTGTCCAAACAAGTTAAAGGTCAAGCAAGACGGAAAAAGTTTATCGGAATATCTCCAAGAATGGTATGAAGACAACGGAAAACGTAACGAGAAGAATTACCCAAGAGGTTAACAAAGAAGAGTTTAGTCAAGTCATAGGAAAGATGGAACACAATAATAATTATGTCCAAAAGATAACATGAAAGCAATCATGTTGGAGAGTCTTAGAGAACCTATAATTCTAGTTGTAGATGTAGATAGGACGGAGTTAATCAAGACGGGAAAGAATAATGATAAGAACTTATTCTTGCTCAATCGGTCATAACGAAGTGAACCAAGTTGAGATATGATCTGATAATCATACACGTCTTCCTGAAATCATGTTGCCAGAATTTTCGCCACACCAGTAAGCCTAGATGCAATAAACGATAGAGTCATAACTAAGGTATACACCCTATAATCATGTTATCTAGAATCCTCGCCACGCCAACCGGTATGGCTGCGAGAAAATCTAAATTCTATGAATAGGATAGTATATCCAAAATCAGGCTCTACGTTTTTGTCATACCAGCTAATATGGCTGCGATAAATTCTAAACTCCATAAATAAAGCAGACGTTTACCTTATCAAGATATATCATAATTTAATCCACAAAATTTATCACGATGCAAGATCAAAGTCAACAACGAAAATCAGAAATCAATTTCAACAATGAATTAAGGAAGAGTAAATGGAAATAAGTGGAAACAGAATTCTAGGTAAGATTAGAGTAAGATCCTCAGGGGTCATCCCAAGGGTACAAACTTGGTCTAAATTGACCCACTGAAATACAAACAAGAGGCTAAATACAGTTAACGGTCCTATGCTGTGATAAGTTCTCCCTATGTTGCAATCCTAGTAATCCTCTAGGTGTTCTAAATGTCATCCCTAGTGTTATCAAGTTATCCTAGATCCTAATTGCAGGTATACTTGGTACAATAACGTAACCAAACAACTTAAGTCGAGACCTGCATGGGCCACCAAAAAAATATGTCACGACCCGTTATCCAAATTGTTGGGCCGGGCCGAGCCATGTCCAGCCTACGCTTGCTAAAGCGTAGTAAGCTGTTCTAAGAATAGACAATAAAGGATCTAAGCTACTACAGTTCTAAAATCATATTTAAAGTTCATCACAACACAGCATCTATAAGCGAAGGTAACATAAGCACAGACTTAATAATACATAACCAAAGTATCTAACTGGAGACAAAAGTCCAGTATCCAAATATAAGAACATACCAAAGTCTCAGTCTCAAAACATATGAAAAATAACTAAGCAAGGTTCCCCGCTGGGGCCTCTTCTGGAGCTAAGGCCAGGTCCTCAATGCAGTACCATAATATGTAACACATAGCATTTCCTCCTCGAAAAGTATACCTACAACGTTATCCTGTCAGGACGGGAGCAAGTACAACCTCTACAACTAAAGTACTGAACATATAATGAAAGAGATGTACATCAAGAAACATGGTGTGATAAGTCTATAAAACAGGAAATACTGGAAATATGGCCTCATGGTACAACTGGGATCATAATATCATAGTAACACAGGGAACATGGCATATCTGGAATCATGGTATATCTCATAATCTATCATGGCAAGGATACATATGTCATATAGACAGATGTATATATAATGTTTAAAACTGGAGCAGGTACGTGATCGGTCAATAGATGTACAATGTGCTGGGGCACATAATGAAATGTACTTCCGTACAAGTGAAACGGCGACAGATGTACATACGTACAAATCTGCGTTGAGATAAAGCCTACGACAAGGTATACATATAAAATGTTAACCTTGCTCGGTACATACGTACGGAGAAGGGGGTCATGATCACGTACTCAACTGTCAGTTTCCCCATAACCCATATTCTAAACATGTAAGAGATATGAGAACAGTAAAAGCATGTGAAAGATACCGGCAGCGGTATAAGCATGACAGGTACTGGGAGCCGTATGAAACATGTGAATACTCCGAGTAGTATAAAGCATAGTGAAACATGTACTGAGAACCAGTAAGAAGCATGTGAAGATATGATAACTGTCCTAAGCATGACAAGTACTGAAAGTAATACAACATGTGAAGATATAGCTTGCTACCTCAAGAATTAATATTTTAACAGGGTTAATACATGTTCTAGCATTAAAAGACAGTAAATGAGTGTATAGATGTACTTGCCTCGAACAAAGCAAGAATACTAGTACGAAGATATAGATGTCCGGTATCCTGTCAATAGTGATATACAAACTCAGTTCTAAGCTATGATCAAGATTACACTAGTGGTGAGACACGACTCCTAACTGGACACTAGCCAAGTGGGGACCTAGCATGAAAGTCTAATGTGGAGTGCCACTATACACAAACTAACTTCCTAGGATCTTTACACTAGCGCGGGGTGAGGTCCAATACGACTAAAACACAAAACAACATAAAAAGTTACAAGTCGTAATTATTCAATAATTAAATCTACTGTACATTGAGTTCCAACAATTCTTGAGATAGACAAAAAGCTCAAATATATATAAAATAAAGTACCAAAATAATCCTTGTTAATTATAGAAATTTATACTAATTTTTCTGGGATTTATAAACCCTCATAAATATTTATTAAAAATCAGCAAACTTAAATATATTAAAAATGAGTTCTGTTTTCCCATTTTTATAAAATACCAAAAGCACTTAATAAATGCTAGAAAAATTATAATAAATTAGCTAAATTAACATAATATTTAAATACCATTTTTCCAAGATTTTTACAGCAATTAAAATATATATAAAAATTCAAAACCAGAAAGTAACAATATCTAGAAAAATAATTAATTATAAATTAAGGATAATACATAATCAAAATCTACAGATGTTGTCGGATGATAAAATAAATATCACCAACGTGTCCAGAACGGTCAAATCATCTAGGATAGCCTACCCATAAGTCCAATTTAGACACAGGGGCAAAACGGTAATTTTGGGTCAAAATGATGTCCGCCGTTGGACACACTTTGCACCGAAAAGCGTGTCGGGATAGAAGTCTACAAAACCTAGCAAATTATATGTCCACGAATCCAAAATGATGATACGAATCCAACGGTATATCCGGAATAGGATTCCGATGTGCCGATCTCAAAATGATACGTTGACGCGACACTTGGTATCCGATTTGCACGGAAATGCGTGCCGGAGCAAATGTCTTCAAAACTCAGCAAATTATATGTCAACGAATCCAGAATGACGATACGAACTCAACGGTATATCCGGAATTGGATTCCGATGAGCCGATCTCAAAGTGATCCGTTGACTCGAAAAGTGGGATCCGCTTTGCACCGAAATGCGTGCCAGGGCCCACGTTCTCCAAATCAAGCAAACTTTATATGAAAACATGCCAGAACGACGCCACGAGTCTACTGGTGGTGTCAGAAATTGAATCCGGAGTCCCGGGTTCAAAAATGGAATTTAACAAGTGCAATTTATAGAATTCGGACGGTCAACTTTGGCGTCGAATTCAAACAACCAAACGTGCTTAAAATGAAACGAAATCTAAAGGAGACAGGAAGATGGTTATACCAGCTGTGCACCGGAATTAACGGTGCACAAAACGGAGCTGCGACGGCGAAGTTACGAACTGACGAAGTCGGCTCCACGAAACTGTCCAAAAATAGTTCAATTTAAAATGTCAACTTGGTGGCCAGTTTTGAGGTATCAAACGACGAAATTAACGGGTGAAATTTGAGAGGAGTGAAGGTGGATATATCGAGATTGCGACGGAGTAAGGAGTTCGCCGATCCAACGGTCGGATCTCCCAGAAAACACGTACGAACTTGCTGCGACGGAGCGCCATTTCCGAGTTCAAAACTCGCGCGCGCCGACGGGATCTCGTTCAAAACGCAGGAATCATGTGTTTCACACGTCGCGGAAGCCGGAGACTCTCCCGGGGTGGTCGCCCGGGCTCGTCGGAGACGTGGGGAGCTCCTCGCGGTGGTGGACCGGCCACGAGGTGGCTCACGGCCACCCGACAGCGCCGGTGGCAGCTGCTGCTGCCGCCCATGCTACTGTTGCAGCTGCGGCTGCTGTTGCGCTCGCTGCGTACGCGCGCGCGCGCGGTGGCTGCGGCGGCACGGCGGCGGGGGAAGGCTCGCCGGCCACGTGGTGGCGCGCGGCGGCGGTGGTGCGGATGTGGTAGTGGTTTGCATGGTGGTAATGGTGTTGTTAATGGTGGTGATGATGATGGTTTATGGTGGTGGAGTGAGGATGATGAAAATGGAGAGGGAGGAGGAAGGAGGAGGAGAGGGTGGTGCTCGGTGGAGGGCTCGGCCAGGGGGGGGCTGTCGGCCGAGAGGGAGGTGGGGTGTGTGTGTTTGTGTTTTGATAAAGAGAGAGAGGAAGAGAGTAGATATTATAGAGTGAGAGAGAGAGAGAGAGAGAGGTCGGTTGTGTAGGGGGGGTGTTCCTGCTGTTATGGGGGAGAGGGGGTGAGGTGGTGTGGTGATGTAAAGTGAGAGAGTGAGAGTTATGGGTGTGGGTATATATATAACATATATATATAAAGAGAGAGGGTGAGAATAGGGAGAGAGAGAGAAAGATATTTAAAGAGAGAGAGAAAGAGAGGGGAGAGGGAAAAGGAGGTCGGCCACTTTAGGGGGGGGGGTGAGCTGTGCTTTGGTGAGGGAGAGAGAGAATGGGATAATAATTAAAGAGAGAGAGAAAGATGTAAATATAATATATATATGTATATATATATAGAGAGAGAGAAAGAGATTATAAATAAAAGAATTATATTTTTGAGTAGACAAAAATGGAAAAACACCAGTGGGGTGTATGGGCAGTCATGACTGGGCCCACACTAAACTGGGTTGGACGTTGGGCCAAGTTTGGACAAAGTCGAGGCCAAGATTTAATTAATTAATAAATTTAAACTAATTAAAATTATGGATGGAATGGGGGCACAAGGGAGATCAGATTCGTGGCACGCAAGTGGCACGTGCACAGTAGGCTCAAAACAGGCCAGGTTCATATATTGGGTCAAGCGGATTGGACCGATGTCGGGTCCCGAAATTAAATTGGAAAATAAATCAGGTTTCACGGTAGAAAATAAATCGGCCTAAATTGAAACGAAAGTTGTACAAAGGAAATAGAGCACAAAATGGAGTGTCTGAGTGGGACACGAAGGTCATGGGTGAAGAACGTCTCGAGTAGATCATTTATGTGAAGTTGGTTTCGAAAAAATGGTTGATCTGGTGCTCCTAAATTAAAAGCAACGGTAACGTGCAAACGATGATCAAAAATAAAAGTGGGAATAATATTCAACGATTAATCGGTCTAAGTTGACCCGAAGTTGTGCGATACAAAAAGAACACAAGGGAACGAACTTAAGTGGGACAGGATATATCAAAACGAAGATAATCTTGTCTACTTCAAAACTCGTGAAGAGAGTTTACAGAGGTTGGCATCCCTGACGCTCCAGAAGTCAAAGTTACGGAAAGGTGCATTAATGATCTAAACAATTAAATAAATAAAATATTTATCGATAATAATTCATTTAGAAAAAAATTTAAAACAGCCCTGAAATTCAGGGGGCTTACACATCAATAATGGAATAATAAAGATAAAAAATAAAGAATTGCTAATAATAGAGATAACCACAGTAAACTGAGTACGAGGAAACCATTCAAGTAGCCAGGTCACAACCCTTAAACCAAACAAGGACCGGAGTTGTAACCCTTCACCTGAATAGAAACCCGTCTCAAGTACTATTGGTACAGTGAGGACAATAAACGAATAGGGACACAGAACTGTTCCGGGAGCCAAATTACAACCCTTAAACCAAACAAGGACCGGGATCGTAACCCTTCGCCGAACGGAACTGGACCCCTGATCTTTATTGTTAAGGCCAGTATAAATAATTAATCATGCTGTTGAAGTAAGGTAAAACATGACGAGCATGGCATGGGGTACAATAAGACAATAAACGAAGAGAGGACACAGAACTGCTCCGGGAGCCAGGTTACAACCCTTAAACCAAACAAGGACCGGGGTTGTAACCCTTCGCCTGAACAGAACTGGACCCCCGATCGTTATTGTTAAGGCAAGCATCAATAATCATGTCGTGTCACAATCTTGTACAGGATCGGGACAAGATTAAGCTGGGATAAACTCCATCCAATCAATCACGGCCAATCAAGAGTACGGCTTGATACTTGTAACTAACTAGGGTTATCATAGGCCTAGTTACTAGCAAGTTGTAATGAGATTATCCCAACAGCCACAAGCCCTGCAGACCATCCGGTTATCCAGGTCGAATTTCCGTTTATGGAGAATGCAACACGCAACGGTGTGCTGGAAATGTGCCCTACTCGTCGGTAGGCTACAAGTCCACTAATGCACCCAGATAACGGGATTGCCTGTAGCTGGGAATCTCTTCATGTCTACTGAATTATTCTAGTTTATTAGCCTTAGTCAATTACTGTAGGTATCCCTGACCGTGGTACTCAGGGATCCCTGTCCTAGACATGATGCAAATATTACCGGTTTATTTTGTACAAACACAATCACCCACGGTGTCCAGGCCATTCAATTCTGTCATGACATGCTAGCCGTCGCAACAGCATTCGAGATATATATATCATGACAAATTACTGTCAAGAATGCGCCACGACGGGTCACTATCATGTCATGTCATTATTTAAAATTAACATTAATCTGGTATAAGCGTGTATGCAATAACTAAATATAAACAGGGTGCAAGAGTTGTGGAGGAATCATGCGGCTCAGGGAGACGGGGCATAACTTCCACATACGAACTCAATTTAAGGTGCTCCAGAGATATTCGGAAAGGTAAGACAAAGATCTAAAACTTTCATGTTTTAAGTTTTTCGAAATTCTGGCTAGAAAATAGCTTAACTTGGCAAAAACAGTCATTCTGCACACTTTTTAAGCTAAAAAATTTAATTCTGCGTAAAATATGCAAAAGGGGAGGGTTCCAGCGTAAAATTTCATATTCTGGATACAATCCAGCGTAAAATACACAATTTCAGGGTTCCCTGCATAAAATATTACATTCTGGATACAATTCAGCGTAATATATGCAATTCCAGGGTTCCCTGCGTAAAATATTACATTCTGGATACAATCCAGCGTAAAATACGCAATTCCACGGTTCCCTGCGTAAAATATTACATTCTGGATACAATCCAGCGTAATTTACGCAATTCCAGGGTTTCCTGCGTAAAATTTTATTTTACGCAAGCCTTCCTGCGTAAAATTTGATTTTACGCTAGCTTCCCTGCGTAAAATTTCATTTTACGCCAGAACCAGATTCTTCAGTCGACATGAAAATTTAGAAAACTTGTTTTGGCCATAAAAACTTCATTTTAACTCGAAATAAGGTGAATCAAAAACCAAATTCACACGAAATTTCGTGCTCTTGCTCGTGGAACTATTAGTTTTCGAAAATAACTAGTTTTAGTAGATCAAAACCAAGAAAACTCCATGAACTCAAAGTTAAAATGTAGATCTAGAAGAATTTATCCATCAAAATTAAAAACTCCAAGTTCTAAAGAGGTTTATAATCATGTAAATAAAAGAATGGAACAACAAAAATCAAGATCCCTCAAGAAGCAAGTTGCACTTGCCTAAACCTCTTGGTAGGTGGAGAGCAACGGTGAGGAAGAAGAAGAGTGAATGATGAGAGAGAAAGAGGGTGGGGTTAATAAATGATGATGGGGGTGGTAGGTAGGGGTTCACCTTGGTTCATGATGGACCAAGTAAACCAAGCCAAGCCGAACCAACCCAATCCTTCTCCCATCCGAATAAAACCAAGCTCCACTTAATCAAAATAAATCCATGAACGATAAATGACAATTAAACCACAATGCTAAATATGAAAATAAACCACAACTAACTAATCAAAGAAAATGAGAAATACGGGTCAGAAATACGAACACGTATAAAATACGTATCACAAATTTCGGGGCACTACATCCTACCCACCTTAAAAGAATTTTGTCCTCGGAAAGCAATCTACGCTACCAATCATTCATACAATCATACATGCAAGCAAGGAATCGAAGTGCAAGGCATAAAGAAGATATTACACCTCACGAGCCAAACCGATTGGGATGACGTGATCGGATATCATTCTCACACTCCCACGTTTGACTCTCCAAGGAGCGATGAACTCAAGCAACACGAACTAAACTGATAGTCTTGCGCTCGAGGTCTCTCTCTTTGGTCAAACAGGGACACGGACCTCTCCTCATACGAAAAGGTTGGTACCAATAACCGTTTTTGAATGATCTAGGACATGGCTCGGGCCCGGGATATACCGTTGTAATTAGGATACATGAAACATGACATGTGTCCTGCATGACGACGGCAGAAAGCAAGACAATAGGACACAGATACCTCTCTGCCGATTCTGGATCTGGGCCTGGGCCAGGGCGAACTGCTGAGGCCTCTGTTGCTGGAAGGCATGGGCCTGAGATGGCACCGGACCCGGGAACGGGAGCTGCTGTGGTTGGTGAAGTGGATCTTGTTCTGGTGCTGGTGCTGGTGCTGGTCCCATAACCGAGGGACTAGTTACTGTCGACGATGATCTGTTTCTGAACGGACAAGATCCCATCACGTGGTCTGGCGAACCACAAACCAAGCACAATCTCTGTGCTCTGCGGCACTCAGTAACAACATGCCCGGGTTTCCCGCAATAAGAACAACCGGTTGCGAAAGGCCGCTTCTGCTTCTGCTGCTGGGGATAGGTCGGAGCAGAATGCTGTAAGGAAGTCACCGAACCTGCCCTCGTAGCTCCAATGGTCAGGGCCCTGGCTGCTGGGGCCGGTGCTGAGGATTGGTTCATCTGGTCGTGAGACCGCTTCCGATCTCCGGTCCGGTCCGTTATCCTTCGGGAAGTGTACTCATACCTCCTCGCTGCTCGCAAGACAGCATCAAAAGTTCTGTGCTCGAACTGCTCTACTGCCAATATGATCTCCAAGTGGAGCCCCTCCTGAAATTGCTGTGCTCTGTCTAGCTTGGTTGCCACCAAGGTGGGAGCAAACCGACTCAACCTTGAAAACTCGGCCGCATATCCGTCGACCGTCCTGTTCATCTGCCTGAGATTACCAAACATGGCCTGCAGGTCATATCTAGCCACTGCGTCGAAGTACTTGGTCTGGAACATATCACTGAATACCGCCCACATGACAAGCGTACCCAAACTCGCTGCTTGCATAGCCCACCAGCTGCGGGCTAGATCTAGTAACTGTAGGCGTACCACCGCCACCTTCTCTGCTTCAGGGGTCCTGGCTGCCTCCAAGATAACTTCAATGTCCTGTAGCCAGGCATCTGCAGCGATAGCATCTTCACTGCCATCGAAGAATTGGGGGTTCAGGCACTTGAAACTGTTCGCTGCACTGTTCCTTGGATGGCCGCCTCTGTTCAGAGCATCTTCCACTGCCTGGTGCAATGCATCACCTCGACGATCTTGGGAAGCTAACAAGGTTCTGATGAGACCTACCAAAGTGCCATCATCAGGCTCTGCAGGCTGAACTGGCTGAACTGGTGGCTCTGGATCCCCGGTAGGCATGACTCGGGATGCTGCGCCTGAGTGCTGGGCCTGATCTTCTAGTTGCTGCTTGTCCACGGGAGGTGATCCGCCTTGCTGATCGACAGGTCCAGGTTCAATGCCACTGAAGAAGACGACATGGGAATGATAAGGAAGGACCAGGACAGATCAACGATTACAAGCATGTGATCAGGACAAGAATTTCAGGAATCAAGGGGATACGAGCAGAGATCAAGTGCGAGTACTGATTGAGACATCTATTCGGTAAACCCTCACATATCTTGATTTGTAAGACCTGCATGGGCCACCACTAAAACCATATAACGCCCCAGAACCAGAATACTGGAGAGCGGGGGCATACATAGCCATCTACGTATAATAAAATGGAATCCACCTCACTATACGGTCACGACTATCTAGATATATGAGGGTTTAACTACAATCCATCAGTCTCCTATGGTCAAGAACAAGCCTATTGTCTCAATCACAAGCAAGTAAGTAAATGTTACAAAATGTAAGGCCACCAAATATACAATAGTAAGGCGTTCCCAACATTACATATTAGATGATCATGAAGCTAGTCGTACAAAATGTCAAGACTAGCAAGAGTTCAGTCATACATGATCAACCCTAGGATCTGTCAATCATGTTACAGCCCATAGGCAGACAGTAAGTAAAGGTGCAATCGAGCTAACACATGCTCGTCGGCTAAACGCCTCAAAAGAATAATTTTACAATAAAGTGGGAGGACAAAAAGAAACCCACTCATAGCCAGGGTTACGCCTGGTGGTCACCATCTGGCTGGAAGTTAGATAGATCCTCTGGGACTGCTCCGATATCTGGCCATACAAAACCAGCTGGGTCAGACCCCAGAAAGAGCAAGTGCCACAAAGGAGGCTTCACTTAGGAACTAAAACCAGCACATCAATAATAGAATAATAAAGATAATAAATAAAGAATTGCTAATAATAGAGATAACCACAGTAAACTGAGTACGAGGAAACCATTCAAGTAGCCAGGTCACAACCCTTAAACCAAACAAGGACCGGAGTTGTAACCCTTCACCTGAATAGAAACCCGTCTCAAATACTATTGGTACAGTGAGGACAATAAACAAATAGGGACACAGAACTGTTCCGGGAGCCAAATTACAACCCTTAAACCAAACAAGGACCGGGATTGTAATCCTTCGCCTGAACGGAACTGGACCCTTGATCTTTATTGTTAAGGCCAGTATAAATAATTAATCATGCTGTTGAAGTAAGGTAAAACATGACGAGCATGGCATGGGGTGCAATAAGACAATAAACGAAGAGAGGACACAGAACTGCTCCGGGAGCCAGGTTACAACCCTTAAACCAAACAAGGACCGGGATTGTAACCCTTCGCCTGAACAGAACTGGACCCCCGATCGTTATTGTTAAGGCAAGCATCAATAATCATGTCGTGTCACAATCTTGTACAGGATCGGGACAAGATTAAGCTGGGATAAACTCCATCCAATCAATCACGGCCAATCAAGAGTACGGCTTGATACTTTTAACTAACTAGGGTTATCACAGGCCTAGTTACTAGCAAGATGTAATGAGATTATCCCAACAGCCACAAGTCCTGCAGACCATCCGGTTATCTAGGTCGAATTTCCGTTTATGGAGAATGCAACACGCAACGGTGTACTGGAAATGTGCCCTACTCGTCGGTAGGCTACAAGTCCACTAATGCGCCCAGATAACGGGATTGCCTGTAGCTGGAAATCTCTTCATGTCTACTGAATTATTCTAGTTTATTAGCCTTAATCAATTACTGTAGGTATCCCTGACCGTGGTACTCAGGGATCCCTGTCCTAGACATGATGCAAACATTATCGGTTTATTTTGTACAAACACAATCACCCACGGTGTCCAGGCTATTCAATTCTGTCATGACATGCTAGCCGTCGCAACAGCATTCGAGATATATATCATGACAAATTACTGTCAAGAGTGCACCACGACGGGTCACTATCATGTCATTTCATTATTTAAAATTAATATTAATCTGGTATAAGCGTGTATGCAATAACTAAATATAAACAGGGTGCAAGAGTTGTGGAGGAATCATGCGGCTCAGGAAGACGGGGCATAACTTCCACATACGAACTCAATTTAAGGTGCTCCAGAGATATTCGAAAAGGTAAGACAAAGATCTAAAACTTTCATGTTTTAAGTTTTTCGAAATTCTGGCTAGAAAATAGCTTAACTTGGCAAAAACAGTCATTTTGCACACTTTTTAAGCCAAAAAATTCAATTCTGCGTAAAATATGCAAAAGGGGAGGGTTCCAGCGTAAAATTTTACATTATGGATACAATTCAGCGTAAAATACGCAATTTCAGGGTTCCCTGCATAAAATATTACATTCTGGATATAATCCAGCGTAATATACGCAATTCCAGGGTTTCCTGCGTAAAATATTATATTCTGGATACAATCCAGCGTAAAATATGCAATTTCAGGGTTCCCTGCGTAAAATATTATATTCTGGATACAATCCAGCGTAATTTACGCAATTTCAGGGTTCCCTGCATAAAATTTCATTTTACGCAAGATTTTACGCTAGCTTTCCTGCGTAAAATTTTATTTTACGCCAGAACCAGATTCTTCAGCCGACATAAAAATTTAGAAAACTTGTTTTGGCCATAAAAGCTTCATTTTAACTCGAAATGAGGTGAATCAAAAACCAAATTCACACAAAATTTCGTGCTCTTGCTCATGGAACTATTAGTTTTCGAAAATAACTAGTTTTAGTAGATCAAAACCAAGAAAACTCCATGAACTCAAAGTTAAAATGTAGATCTAGAAGAATATATCCATCAAAATTAAAAACTCCAAGTTCTAAAGAGGTTTATAATCATGTAAATAAAAGAATGGAAGAATAAAATCAATATCCCTCAAGAAGCAAGTTGCACTTGCCTAAACCTCTTGGTAGGTGGAGAGCAACGGTGAGGAAGAAGAAGAGTGAATGATGAGAGAGAAAGAGGGTGGGGTTAATAAATGATGATGGAGGTGGTAGGTAGGGGTTCGACTTGGTTCATGATGGACCAAGTAAACCAAGCCAAGCCGAACCAACCCAATCCTTCTCCCATCCGAATAAAACCAAGCTCCACTTAATCAAAATAAATCCATGAACGATAAATGACAATTAAACCACAATGCTAAATATAAAAATAAACCACAACTAACTAATCAAAGAAAATGAGAAATACGGGTCAGAAATACGAACACGTATAAAATACGTATCACGAATTTCGCGGCACTATATCCTACCCACCTTAAAAGAATTTCGTCCTCGGAATTTAATCAAGAGGCTAGAGATGTCGGGACAGTTATACTATTGCAAGCAATCTACGCTACCAATCATTCATACAATCATACATGCAAGCAAGGAATCGAAGTTGTCACCCTCATTTCCCGTATTTCCCGTATTTTTCCGTATTTCTTATTTTACTCGTATCTGAATTTTTGGCATGTATTTTTATTTTTCTCAGCCTGTGGAATTTCGGTATTTCTCGTATTTGGGTTTTGGCTTGGCTCGGTTTTATTGGGTTGGTTCGGTTTGGTTTATGTATTAGAGCACCTTAGCTTATGCTACCCCTCATCCCCACCGCAACTCCCCCTCTTTATATCTCCACCTACCACTCTCTCTCTTCATTACCACCGCCATTAATTTCCTTCTTCTTCTTCTCCTTCCTCTACACAACTCTCCCAACCCTAGGCAAGTGCATCTTGCCACTACATGAGAACCCTCTTTTCCTTGTCCATTTGATAGATTAGGACATGGTGATCAACGTTAGAACTTGGATTTTTGTGATTTGGAGCCTCCATTGTTGTAGATCTAAGTTATATCTATTTTCGGATTTTTGTATGGTTTGAGCTACTTAAGTTGGATTTTATGGGTTTTTGATGTTTCCATGTGGAAGAGCATTCAATTCCACCCTGGTTAGAACTTTGGAAATCTGGATTTGGAGTTCGGATAGCCAAGTTATGAGGTTTTGGAGCCATTGGAGCTTCTTCTCAGCCATGGAGAAGAAGACCCAGACCCTGCGTGCGTGTTTTTACGCATACGCAGCTCTCTGCTTGCGTGCTTTTACACGTACGCTGCTCCCTTGAGCGTGCGTGACTTTCACGCAGCTGCTCCCTTGAGCGTGCGTGACTTTTCACGCAGCTGCTCCCTGTAGCGTGCGTGACTTTTCACGCAGCTGCTCCCCTTGAGCGTGCGTGACTTTTCACGCAGCTGCTTCCTTGAGCGTGCGTGACTTTCACGTACACTGCTCCCTTGAGCGTGCGTGACTTTTCATGCAGCTGCTCCCTGTAGCGTGCGTGACTTTCACGTATGCTGCTTCCCTTGAGCGTGCGTGACTTTCACGTACACTGCTCCCTTGAGCGTGCGTGACTTTTCACGCAGCTGCTCCCTGTAGCGTGCGTGACTTTCACGTATGCTGCTTCCCTCAGCGTGCATGACTTTCATGTACCCTGCTCCCTGTAGCGTGCGTGACTTTCACGTACACTGCTCCCTTCAGCGTGCGTGACTTTTTACCTACGCTGCTCTCAGCGTGCGTGACTTTTGCGTACGCTGCCCCTTGACCCCCTTGCTTAATCCATTGGCTCATGGAGTTTTGGTTTTATTTCTTTTAGCTTGGCTTTTCTATAGCCCTATATATATTGATATTTTATTAGATATTTTACGTCCATTTTATATCCTTACGCCTTTTGTCATGAACTTGATTTTACTTAACATGTTTGGAATGACTATTGTACATGGCTTGGTATGACAAGGAACTAGCATAACACGACAGTGACCCGTAGTGGTGTACTCCTGACATGACCAACCTGACATGATAGTGGCCCGTCGTGGCGCACTCCTGACAAGTACCCTGACATGATTTATCTTGATAACTTAACTTGACTTGCCTTGACACCGTGGGTAGTTCTTCTTGCTTGCTTGTTAAATCCACTTGTCCTGTCTTGCATCATGTCTAGGAGGGGACTCCTGAGTACCACGGTCAGGAGTACCTACTAAAATAGATTAAGGTTAATAACTAGAATAAATCAGTAGTCATGAAGAGATGACACAGCTACAGGCAATCCCGTTACCTAGGCGCTCTTGGGATCTGTTGCCTGCCGTCGAGTAGGGCACATTTCCAGCGCACCGTCGAGTGTTGCACCCTCTAAGTCACCTAAGGGTACATGTGTCTCCTGGACAATGTACCCACCTGAATTCAACCCTAATCTTTCGTCCTGGGTAGCCTGGATGGTCTGCAGGGCTTGTGGCTGTGGAACAATCTCACTGCATCTTGTTAGTAATTAGGCCTGTGATAACCCTAGTTAGTTAAAGTTAGTAAGCCGTAAGATCTGCTTGGCCGTGATTGATTGAATGAGGTATAACCAGTCTAGTCATGTCTTGATCCCGTACAAGATGGTTTTCCTGTCTTGATTTTCTTACATTATTATCTTGCCGATAAAATGGTGGGAAACCAAGTTCTGTTCAGATGAAGGGTTACAACCCCGGTCCTTGTTTGGTTTACGGGTTGTAACCTGGCTATCGGAATAGTTCCATGGTTATCTCGTCATATATCATCCTGACATATTTTCGTAAATTCTAGTTTTTAATATTATATCTTCTTGTGTTAATGCTGGCTTTTGTTCTTATTTCGTGGCCCTCTTGTGGCACTTGCTCTTTCTGGGGTTGACCCAGCTGGTTTTGTGTGGCCAGATTTCGGAGCAGCTCCCGAGGATCTACCAAGCTTCCAGCCCAATGGTGGCGACTAGAAGGAACCCGGGCTACGAGTGGGTTTTCTATTTTGTTTCGCTCACTCTATTGTAAATTTATTTTTTTGAGGCGTTTAGCCGACGAGCACCTGTTAGCCCGATGCACTTTTACTTACTGTCTGCCTACGGGCTGTAAACATGATTAACAAATCCTAGGGTTGATCATGTATGACTTAAACTCTTGTTAGTCCTAACATTTTGTACGACTAGCTTCATGATCAGCTGATATGTAATATTTGGGACGCCTTTTATTGTATATTTAATGATCATACATCTTGTAGTTATATTATTTGCTTGAGATTGAGACAATAGGCTTGACCTTAAGAGACTGTTGGCTTGTAGTAAACCCTCATATCTAGACAGCCGTGACCGTATAGTTGAGATGTATTCTATTTCAATATACGTAGCTGGCTATGTCTGCCTCCGCTCTCCAGTATTCTGGTTTTGGGGCGTGACAGAAGTGCAAGGCATAAAGAAGATATTACACCTCACAAGCCAAACCGATTGGGATGACGTGATCGGATATCATCCTCACACTCCCACGTTTGACTCTCTAAGGAGCGATGAACTCAAGCAACACGAACTAAACTGATAGTCTTGCGCTCGAGGTCTCTCTCTTTGGTCAAACAGGGACACGGACCTCTCCTCATACGAAAAGGTTGGTACCAATAACCGTTTTCGAATGATCTAGGACATGGCTCGGATCCGGGATATACCGTTGTAATTAGGATACATGAAACATGACATGTGTCCCGCATGACGACGGCGGAAAGCAAGACAATAGGACACAGATACCTCTCTGCCGATTCTGGATCTGGGCCTGGGCCAGGGCGAACTGCTGAGGCCTCTGTTGCTGGAAGGCCTGGGCCTGAGACGGCAACGGACCCGGGAACGGGAGCTGCTGTGGTTGGTGAAGTGGATCTTGTTCTGGTGCTGGTGCTGGTGCTGGTCCCATAACCAACTGAACCGTGCGGGACTAACCACTGAACCGTGCGGGACTAACCACTGAACCGTGCGGGACTAACCACTGAACCGACCGAACAACTGAACCGGGGGGGGGGGGCTGAATTTCCGACAGATGGACTGTCGAAATTTGGGGCTTCCCCAATTTCCGACAGACCGTCTGTCGAAATTTGGACATCACTCTAAATTCCGACAGTGCGTCTGTCGGATCTTATTGTTTCCCTAAATTTTGAAAAGTTTTATCGTTTTTAGTAATTTATATTAAATTTTTTATTGTACAGTAAATTTTCTGATATTACTATCGAACTTTCAAGGAAAAAAAAAATCTTAATAGCAGATCCAGTACAAAATAATAAATGCAGCAAAAATCCATGAGGAACTCAGGAGTTCTTAATTTTAAAAACTTGACGATTAATAGCCGTTGGACTGCAGAAACAAATGAAAAAAAAATGCTACGTGTTATGAATATATTATTGTAAGTGTCATCGAACTTCCTCCGGTAGGCATGAATAGTAGGGGGTGAGCATTCGATTAATTCGGCTCAAACCGAACCGAATAACTAAAAATCGAATTGGACCGAAAATCGAATAAGCAAAACCGAATCCGAACCGAATTGGCCCATAACCAAATCAAACCGAATCGAATTAAATCGGTTCGGTTTTCAGTTTATTCAATTTTTCGGTTTATTTGCGTTGTTTTCTGTTAATATATATAGTAACTAAATATACTTAAATTTATTTAGTATATACCTATAGTATATACATATATATTGAGTACACACACATATATATATATATATAAACTAAATTTTCTTTTTCGATTTTTGATTTTGGACCGAAACCGAAATCCAAAATCGAAACCGAATAAGAAAATTTAGTATTTTAAAAAACGAACATATATATTTTTTTTAAATCGAACCGAATGTCTTATTCGATTCGGTTCGATTCAATTTTCTGTTCAAAATCGAATAATGCTCGCCCCTAATGAATAGTGTGGGTTGGCCTCTCGAGGAGCATCGTTGGACTCCTCGCTTGCTGAAAGCGAAAAGGAAAATGCTAAGTTTACTACCAAATTTTTACAACATTCTTACAACTACTCTCTCCCACCCCTTACATATGGGTCCCACCGGGTCCACCACCACTCTCACCCTCCTGCTACATGGACTCCACCCGGCCCTACCATTTTTTTTCCTCCTCCAATCGAAGTCCGACACGTGTCCGGTTGTAGGAGAGCTGTAAAATTTGGTTGTAGGCATAGTAAAGCTCAAGCGAAAATGAGTGGTGTTGGGCCTACTCGCTTATTGATGACGACAAGAGGGCAAAGTTGGAAGCTGAGTCGAAGAGATGCATCCTCTTCGGGTTTCAGAAAGGTGTCAAAGGCTACGAAGTTATGGGACCAATGTACTTGATGAAGATGACATGTTGAGAACTAGAGTTCAAGAAAAATACAAATCCAGCTGAAGGTACAAAAACAACAGTCCTCAAATACAGGTGGAGATTTCTGGTTGGAGGAAACTTGAAAGAAACAACATTAATGATTTGGAAGTACAAGATGAAGACACAAATAATTAGTGGTGTGCATCGGTCGGTGGTCGACCTATTTGGTCAGAATCGAAGTCGAACCGAAGTTAATCGATTTGAAAAATAAGGAAAACCGAACCAAACCAGCCAACTGGTCGGTTCGGTTTTGAAACCGACCGACTTGGTTCGGTTTGGATCGGTTCGACTTGATCGATTTTGATCACAGATTTTTCAAGTAAATTTTATTCTTAATATGATTATTTGAGTCAAATATATTGATTTTTCTACCGAATTTTTATTGATTATTGTTCCATATTATTAGATCTATGGCAAGAAACATACAAGAAAAAAATAAACCCTAACCCGGTCCAATACCCAAGTAAGTTAGTAACCCAATCCTAATTATTTAACATCCACATGGGGTTTGGTTCGGTTCGATTTTAAACGATTTTTGGCATAACCAAACCGTGAACCGAACCAAACAGGTCGGTTTTAAAAAATTTGCAGCCAAACCAAACTGACCGAACCATTGGTTCGGTTTAAACCGATCGATTCGATTTGGTTTGGTTCGATTTGGTCGATTTGACTTAATTGTGCACAGCCCTACAAATAATCATGATTCAGAACAACAATCTATGTTGATCGCTACTAGTGGAGATTTGATCTTGCTCGGTTTGGACTTGTGTCTAATGTGACCCTTAAGAATTGGGTTTGGATGAGGAGTTTGCTTAGATGGTGTTGGTTTGGATCCCATATTTGTGTAGGAAATACATTAAGGGTGCGTTTGATTGCAAGGTGAAAAATACATGGAAAAGAAATTAATTTCATGGAATTATTTTCTTAGGAAACAAATTCCATGGAATTTTAAAATTTTTTTATGGAAAACTTAATTTGGGTGTTTGATTGCCATTATTTTCCACGAAAAATAGTTATTTTCTATGGAAAATAATATTTTCCTATGGGTTGGACAAGTTTCATTTTCCACCATTTTATATGAAAATATGGAAAATAATAGTTTTTTGGAAAATAATTTCATGGAAAATATAAGCTATCAAACACTACAATTTGTGAAAAATCTGTGATGGAAATATTTTCTATGGAAAAAAAATCCAATCAAACACAGTCTAAGAGATGTTTTTTGAATTTCAAATTTTAAAACTTTGTCACAGAATATTCTCGTACCCATTTATTTTAAGCAAAAGTCATTCATGGTAACTTTTTGAATGGCACGTCCACTTTTGGTAAGTTTTGGTCATACTTCTTTGGTTGGTTGGAATTTGGACCGGATTCGATGTACCTTGGACACTTGGGCCTATATAGGGATCCCTCTTCTTTTATTTCTTTTTACACAAATATTTTCACTTCTTGAGAGAGAGAAAAAAAAAAGAAAAGAAAAAGAGTTCTGCGAAAGCATTGTAGGAATTTCGAGACGAGGCAGAAAAATGACGTATATGGGAAGGCTGAGTGCGAGGGATCTCTTCGATACAACGACTAACTAAGATATTTCGTAGTATTATTTCTTAACCAATATAAAACATAAATGTTACGACGCTCCTATGCTTTCTTTTCTAGTATTTTTTTCTTATTTTACTTATTGGAATAGTTGGAATACGGAATAATGAAACTATGTTTGTTGATACTTTTACTAGTTCGAGAAAACTAATATGAAAAGAACTTTGAAAAACCCTAAGGCAATGATGTACGAAAATTAACCGATTGCTGGATTATAGATCTTATAAAGATAAGAATTGATACAACTGATATGGACTGATAAGAACGTAAGAGAACATCTATGAGCATGAATCCTAAGAGTTTGATTTATTTGTTGAGTCTTAAAGAAAGGTTGTAGAACATTTTGAAAACTTGTTATACTAGTAGAATTAAATGGTTTTTGATGTTGAGGCGTGCATCTGAGGCACAGGTTATGAGCTGTTGTGAGTGCCACAATGCACTGTGTATTAGCTGAGGCTCAGTGGATTTTGATAATAGAACGACGAAAAGGCCGTTGAGTTGTTGGAAGAGAAACTTATCCTATTTCATTGCATATGCTTTCATTGATGTTTACATGTTTTATACGATAGAATTTGTATGAAAGCATTGGTTTGCGCAACTTTGTGCACAAGATATAACTTCTCGAACGGTGTCCAGGGCACCAAAAACCATCTCTACCTAGGAGGAATATTTGTCATGCAGTGATTTGGCACGGGTATTACAAGATCTTTACTAAGGCTAGCTAGCTGCAGTAGAAATGACATTGTATATAATGGATAGTCCATAAATAGTGAGTCCACTATTGGCCATCATATAGTTAAGATGCATTGCTAAAGATGATTTTGCAAGTATTATACATCCAAACCCCTTGTTTTACAAGAGAGGAATTTTGGTCGTAGGTAAGAATTGTGTGTGATATATTTCATGCATATTATATTGTTTTGTCCCTTAGGGTATAATATAAATGTGTATCTTTGTATGAATGGAAAGAACGAAAATATTAGAGGAAATGGTTATGGGATTCTCATGTTGGTTTTATAAAAAATAGAAAGATTAACAAGATCACAAAGTAAAATGAATGCTTTATCACATGATGATTTGTGTTTGTTTTAGATGGGATTGGTTCTGCCACTCACCATCACATCCCCATGTAACGACTCTCACCCTTGCAAATACGGGAAGTGCTTCGGAGGCTCAGAGGTGGTAGAAGCTTTAGTACCTAATTAGAAGATGTTTATTTTCTTTCTTAAAAGGATATGATGTATGGAACTGGATACTAATCTCTTTTTGGGAAGAACCTCACTCATGTTGCAATGTTTTTTCAGTTGTTATGTAATGTTTTATTTTATAATTCAATGTTCTGCTTTTTCGGTGCAAACCTTGAGTTAGATGTTATTAAGATCTTTGTATTCGAAGCCTTGTACATGTTCTTCTTGGACGTGTATGACATCATGCCCTTTTGACTATTGTCTAGTAGGATCAGGAGTGTGATATTATCCTCCCAGTGTGTCCTACTACAGAGGAGAAGGATTATAAATCTCAAGTACCATACACCAGTTCAATTGGATCGTTGATGTATGCTTTGGTATGCACTATGCCAGACTTATCATATGCAGTTAGCATGGTATGCAGGTACATGTCAAACCCATGTAAGGAATATTGAAATGCAATAGAGTGGATATTAAGGTATCTGAAAGGTACAATTGGAGTTGGTATACTTTATGAGAAATATGTCACATCAGATCAAGTTGCGGGCTATCTTGATACTGATTATACATGAGATTCATATCGCAGACCTGATTATACACGAGATTCATATCACAGAAGATCTATTACAAAATATGTATTCATAGTTGTGGGGCTAATAAATTGGAAGTCAACAATGCAAGATATGGTAGCTCTCTCAACAGAGGCAGCAGATAAGGCATCAAAGAAAGCTCTTTGGTTAAAAGGCTTAGTCGACATGTTCGGGATATATCAAGAAGTTATTCTTATTTGATTTGTGATAGTCAAAGTGTCATTCATCTAGTAAAGGATCAAGAATATCACCAATGGACAAAATACATTGAAATCAGGTCTCACAAGATAATAGAGTGGATCAATAAAACAAAGATTCATTTACTGAAGATACACACAAAGGAGAATCCAATGGATATGTTGACAAAATCAATTCCTACATGGACGTAGGGTTGAGCATAACTCGGTTAAAAACCGAAAACCGGACCGAACCGAACCAATTTGGTTATTCGGTTCGGTTCTAAACTTTGCGGGTCGGGTTCGGTTTTCATTACTGGAAATTTCGGTTTAACGAGTCGAAATCGGATTTTGAGTTTCGGTTCGGTTTTAAACCGAAAATCGAATTAGGGATGTACATTTACTAATAAACCCTCTACCCTACCCTAAGTATATAATATCTTTTCAACTCTCTCTCTCTCTCTCCTCTCATTAACATTTCTCACCGCCTCCTTATTCTCTCATTCTCTCTCGGAGTGGACGATCGAGTGGAAGAACCCTGACCCTACTCAAGTCTCTTCTCCAGTCTAGCTTTCTCGAATCTCTTCTCGTATCTCTTCTTGGATCTCGCTTTCTCTGGATGAGTGGAGACTGGATCCGCCGACGGCTCTCTTCTCGAATCTCGCTTTCTTCGTAGGCTCTCTTCAGATCCGTCGGCTGCTTCCTTCGTAGGCTCTCTTCACTCTTCAGAGTTCAGATCCGCCGGCTACGAACTTGTAACTTGTAAGTAATTCTTTTCTTTTTTAAATTTCTATTGAATTTTTTTTATGTTATTATTTTAATTTCTGTTATAAATTATTGTTCTATAATTTCTTTTATTTGTAGTTTCTTTTATGTTTAGTTTCTGCTATTAAATATTGTTCTACAATTTCTATTATAATTAGGGTTAGGGTTTGTGTATTTGGGGGTATTTCATGGGGCCCTAAGGTTGGATTTAGCTTGATAAGATGTGCAAGTGAGTTTGCTGGACGAGCTCAACTTGTCTGTTTCAAAAAATTTGTGGTTCCTCCTGAAATCTGAACTAAATGTGTCCCTTGTAACCTTGCAAGTTGTGAAGAATTGGTTCATTGCTTTTTAGAATTTCTTTATTGTGCCAGTTCTGTTATAATTTCTATGTTAGAATTGGTTCATTGCAATATGTTATAATTTCCGTGGTTGAATTTTTGTTATAATTAGGGTTAGGGTTTGCCAGTTCTGTTATAACTAGGATTAGGGTTTGGATGCTTGGGGGTTGGATTCTGAATCAAATATTTATGTTGCATGTGTTAATTATGCAGGTATTTGTGGCCATGTGGTTGGATTCTGAGATCAGGTGCTTGGATTTACCTTCAGTCGTTGTAAGAATTTCTCTCTCTGTGTGTTTAGTGACAAGAAGTCTAGAAATTGGAAATTGAATGTGTTTGCAGGGCCAATAATGCTTATATTTGCTGGCTAATATTTGCAAGGCCAATATTTGCTGGCCAGTTTGCCAATGTTATTATTTCTATAATGTGTTTGCAGGACCAGTTTGCACCAATGTCGTATTGCACAAATCACAATATTCTGCTTCTGATATTGTTACTGCTCTATTATTTCCACATCATGTTGCAATGTGCTTACTTCTAGTTTTTTGCTTTACTTAGTTATTTGTCTATGATTTATATATTGACTTGTGTAGATATATTCTTCTTTTTATATGAGCCTATTTTGAGGTCATGTTTGTGAACCTATGTTGCTTATAGGTTGGACTGATGTCTGGCTCTTTCCTTGTTGTTACTGCAGCTAGTGATTGGCGAGGCATTCACTGTTGGCGAGGCATTCGTTGCAGCCAGTGGCGAGGCATTCATTGCAGTTAATGGTGAAGCATGACATTCTAAAATGTTACTAATTTTTATATATATAAGTATTGGCAATGATGATTTGCCATACAGTACAGGCAATGGCGAGACATATATTGCAGCCATTGACCAGGCATACACTGCATCATTAATGATGCATAGAGAGCCATTCTGAGCCTTCTTGTCCCTCTTCTTTATTAATTGTGTAATACAGGTATGAGTATTGACCGTGCAAAAGTGTAGGCATTTGATACTTGGGCAACTAGGTTTGGTCTCTGACTCTGGATACAATATGTAGGACTTTGAATTTTTGCAAAAGTCTAGAGTATAACTGCTCTCAAAATAGAGATTTTTGTAGGATATTCTTCTCCATATAAAATCAACCTGATAGATAGTATGTGTATAAATTAAGATAACAATATATGGTCATGATCTTGATTGGCTTCTAAATTATCTGATTCACTTTAGAGTTTACTATCTGGTCTGATCTTAGCCACCATTAGAATCAACCTGGGAAGTACTTATTATTTGTAACTTTGTTTATCTGTTTATCCCATGTTAGAACAATATGAGGATTTTCATATCTACATGCACAATGCTTTAGATACCCATTGGATGCACAATGCTTGACCAAATTACAATATGAGGATTTTCATATCTACATGCACATACTTCCTTACTTGTTACTGTTGTTATATTTCTTTCGATCTTTTTTTTTGTTATTTCATTCGGTGTATATATGTCAGGAGTTATCTGTTATTATTTGCCATATCTACATGCACATACCACTTCCTTACTGGTTAATGCTGTTATATTTCTTTCGTTCTATACTTTTTTGTTGCTATTTCTTTCAGTGCATAGGCAAGGAAGTTGGAAAGTTGGAAGCTGAAGCTAAAAAATTTGGCCTGCAAGTTTTGTGTTACAAATGTTGTATATTCATAGTTCATGTTGGCCTTCAATTTTTTTGTTAAATTTTGTGGTGTTCCTTTTATATATTCATGTTGTAAAGTTGAAAGCAGAAGTTGTGATGACCATGTTGTATATTCATGTTGGAAGTTGGAGCTGAATTGTTTTTGTTGCAAATTTTTGGGACTTCAAATTTCAAATTTGTAAAGCTTTGGGCCTGCAATTTATTCGGTCAACAAAATTTAATTTTTGCTATAATATTTTTGGGCCAGAAAAAAATTAATTTTTGCTATAAAATTTTTGGGCCAAAAAAATTTAATTTTTACTGCATTTTTAAGGCTGCCCGGCCTACATGGGCTTAAAAACCTGCCCGGCCCACATGGGCCAAAAAATCAAACCGACCGAAAATCGAACTTTTTTAGTTTGGTTTAGTTTGGTTCGATTTTTACTGATGCGGTTCGGTTTTCGGTTTTAGAAAAACCGGTTTTCGGTTCTGCCGGTTTTGAAATATTCGGTTCGGTATGACCCGAACTGAACCGATGCTCACCCCTACATGGAAGTTCAAGTCTTGCTTGGACTTCATTAAAGTTCTACAATAATAAAGACTCTACTCAACCGAAACGAGGGGTTGTGGCAGATACCAAATAGGAACAACTACAGGTTCAAGACATATTAGGTTAAGTTTATAAAAGGCAACACCGAATACAAGTCAAGATTGAGATTGTTAAGTTGATGTCTTATATTGCTAAAGCATCTCCAAATCATAAATTGGAGCAAGTTTCCCTACATAGCTCCAAAAGGAATGAAATTGGACTTTTGTTAGCAAGCTTCAGTTAAACAAATTTGTACAGTAGTAGTTTCCTAAAAAGAGCTAATAGATGGCTCATACATACCCTTCCATATTTAGCAATTGTCCAAAGTGGACTAACTAAAGAGTTCCTAACTGATCAGCTCAAGCTAACATCTTGGTTGGCAAGACTAGGGCTGTGTTTGGTAGGAAGGATGAAAAAATGGAAAAAAGGAAAAAAGATAAGGATATATTTTTCTTCCATATGAAAAGGAAAGATCATTTCTTTCCTTGTGTTTGGTAGCAAAGATGGAAGAGATAAGAGATGCATTTTCTTTTGTTTGGTATGAAAGAAAAAGTGGAAGGAAAAAAGTAAAAAATATAGAGTTTACCAATTCTATCCTCAACTAAAAATACTTATTTACCATTTGACTTCATAAATAATTTTTAAATAATACATTCATATGGGGGTATAATTGTTAATTAATACAAGTCTCCACTTTTCCTCCCACCTTTGGGGGATTGGATTTCTTAGGTTATGAGGAAAAAATAATCCCTCCACTTTTCCATCCTTCCTATTTTTCTTCCATACCAAACAAGAAAAAATGAATCTTTTCCTTCACTTTTTTCTCCTCTATTTTCCTTCCTCCCACTTTTTCCTCCTACCAAACACACCCTAAAGGAGCCTTCTGTCTTCTATTGATAGTACAGTGAACTTGGCTCACCAATTTAAGTGCTACAATAGCCGACCCAACTTTAAAAGCCACAAAAAGATTGGGAAGCTAAGGCCATCTCCAATGGGGGTATCTATCTCCCCTATTTTTACTTTAGGAATCTATTTTAGAAAAAATTTCTCCCAACCATGATTTCAATTCCAGTTTCTATCGTATGTGGCGGTGATGTAGGTTGGAGATTTTTATGCTCATAGAAATTCTCCATCTTTCATACCAATTAATATTGGTTTCCATGTCATTAAATTGATCGTTTTATTTGTTACCACGTAGGATAGAAATGAAGAACCATTGGAGAATTTTTTTTGGTGTGTGCAATTTCTATATAGAAACTCTACCGAGTAGAATAGAAATTTTCCTAAAGTAGGATATAAACTCAATTTTAGAAATCCCCATTGGAGATGGCCTAAGAGCAACAAAGGAGCGTCCAAAATTTAAGGAGGCGAGGAAGTCGTCCTGCTAAGTTGTAGCCGTGTACTGTCTGCAACCGCTAGGTTGATTACGTTATTTTTTTAAAGTTTGCCTTGTAACCCTTAAGATGATAAAGATTTTTTTTTTTGCTGTGCAGTAGGCAGCTGTTGAACCACATTATATCTTGTGTCTGCGCTTTTGTTGCTTTTGATCAACACCGAATATCTAAAGTATGAATTCTCGCAAGAACATGGTTACTTAGATTTGAAGCAAAAGTTAGGCTAAATTGCAACGTGATAGGCAGCAACTTAATACTCTCTGTCATAATAGTATTAACTTGATACCCTCAATTATTCAAGTTTTTCAACTTGTTATTAACTTAATACCCTAAATTATTCAAGTTTTTTAACTTGATACTTTCAACTTTGACAGGCACCAACTTAATACTCTCTGTCATAAAGTATTAACTAAAATAAAAAAATGACCAAATTATCCTTCCCTCCTCCCTCTCTCTCTCTCCAGCAGCCCCCTCCCCCCTCTTTCTTCGGTGCCCGCGGGGGTGCACAACGGTAGCCTCGACGGGGAGCTCACGACGAGGGCGGAGGACGCAGGACTCTGGGCGGGAGGCACACAGCAGCAGCGACAGCGGCGATGGGAGCGCACGGCTAGGGGGGAGGCATGATAAGGGCGTAGGAGTCGTCGCTGGCCATGTATGTTTGTTGTTAGCAACAAGTTTTTGATATCCGATGTTTTTAGAGATTTTCCGATGGAATAAGAGTCGATGATGGTCTGTTTACCCACAGTGAGCTTCACGGCGCCGGAGACGTAGCTCGAAGTGGTGGCCCACCATGACGAGACCGAGGTGGAAAGGGAGGAGAGGGAGAGGAGGGAGTCGGAGATGATCGCGACTTGGGGAGGGGATAAGCAGTCGTAGTAGAGGAGGTTGAGTGTGTAACTCCCTTTGAGGAGGGGGCATTGTTGTAATTTGGAGTTGTGGAGGGGGTCGGGATGAGAACGAGCTTCCTTGGAGTGGCCACGGAGGAATGAAGTAGGAAGAGGAAGGAAAAGAAGATGGAGAAGAGGGTTTGTTTGGATATTACAGTCATTTTTCCTTTTTCGAGTTGGAGAAGAATGGGTGGGGTTAGTTTAGAAAAGGAAAAAAAAAAATAACGGAAGATTTAACTGTGGAGTGACGGAAGGTACCTTGTTGAAAATATTAGTTGAAAGAATGTATTAAGTTAGTACCTATCAAAATTGAGGATATCAAGTTATAAAACTTGAATAGTTGAGTGTATCAAATTGTAATTTAGCCCAAAAGTTATTTTCGAGTTGACAGTATTAATTTTTGGATTTCTAGTAACCATTTAAGGGACCATCCTTTTGCTTTCTAATTATGCGGTTTGGTTTAATAAGCGGCATAGCCTATATAGATAGGCAGAAATGTCACAGAACTGTTACTCATCTGATCCGAGTGAGATGCAACTGAGCTTGGATATGAAGTACTAAATTAACTCAACTTGACCTCTATAAATCCAAGTAGTATGTGACAAAGTCAACCACCCATGATGTAGCAGTTCAAAGTTTGTGACAAAGTCATGCTTAAATAGCAGTTCAAAGTTTGTGACCTCTATAAATCCAAGTAGTATGTGACAAAGTCGACTTGAAGTACACCTCTTTCTGATGTAGCAGTTCAAAGATCCATGATATATGTACTCTCCTTTAGGCCAGTGGCAATGATATTGTATAGAGCTTTGCTATGCCTACAACCAAATTTTACAAATCCCCTACAACCGGACACGTGTCGGACTTCGATTGGAGGAGGGGAAGAAATGGTGGGGTCGGGTGGAGCCCATGTAGCAGGGGGGGTGAGAGTGGTGGTGGGACCCGGTGGGACCCATGTGTAAGGGGTGGGAGAGACTAGTTGTAAGAAGGTTGTAAGAATTTGGTAGTAAACTTAGCATTGCAATGCGGTCTGGGTGGTGTGCGGATGCAGTGTGGCTGCGGCGGTTGGTCCAGTTATGGAGTTGGTGCGGGTGTGAGGTTTTCGAACCGGGATGTGGCCTTCGGGCCGAAATGTAGCATTCAGACTGGATTTGTAGGCCTTCGGACTGAATTATATGCCTTTAGACCAAACTAAAATTTAGCTTCTTCGAAAAAACGAAGAAGGTTATAGACACTGTAGAAGACAATGGGTCCCTCGTCTATAAGGTACTAAAGGTGAAAAACAGTAGTATATGTAGACACTGGCGGGACCCACATGAGAAGCACTGGGGGATGGAGCCTCCAGTGAAAATTTTCTTTTACGCTCCAAAACAAAAATTAAGGCATTTTTTCCGAACCCCTTTATAATTGTGCCCCCAGTGAATTTTCCTCATGGATCTGCTAGTGTATGTAGATGTACAACATGATTTCAATTTCACTCGATCTATGAAGTTAAATTAGTGGTAAGTCTACATTGTACAGCTTAAGCTCGGGTCACATCAATCTCTCCGGACTGTAGCTAGGTCTAGGTCTCTGCACACCGTTCCTCAATTTTTACGTGCTTACGTCCTTCTTTGGTCCACCAGTCGAACCGATCTCATCGCACATTCCACTTCGCTGACCATCAGTACCACGATCCTTTAGCCGAGTAAATCGTTCATTCAAATACGGCTCTCAGTCGGCCGCTATCTGAATCAATTTGTCACCTTTTTAGTTTTTAAGTGCATATTGGGTCCAGGGGGATTCAAACATCCGACCAAGTTTTTCTAGTCTCGTCTTCAAGACCTTGTCACTTGGTAGGACCGTTAATGAGCCAAGCTATTTGCAAGCCGACTCAATATCGCTCACGGAAAAGCTCAAGCACACAAGCTTGGGCCTCAAAAAGGGTCGTTAGGTGAGCAATCCCGAGCCCAAATTTGGAGGCCCGAGCTCAAAGCTTGACTATTTTAGAGGGGCCAAGTTATATTTTTTAGAGAAGCAAATTATATTTTTGGAGGAGCCAGGTTGCATTTGAAGGTGTTTTTTTTTTTTTTGAAGGAAGTGGCGGGAGTTTTTATTAATTAGGAGGGGAGCTTATAAATCTAGTTACAATATGAGAAGAATCATAAGCTAATGCTTGCAAAATACAATCCGGAGGAGAATCATAGAACTCACAAACAGCTGAGAGGATAGTATACTTGGCCAGGAGATGAGCTGGTTCATTCCCCGTTCTATGCACAAACTGAAGGTGTTAATATCTATGAATTCTTTATAAGAAAATAAAAAAAAATATTGGGGTGGCATATTTGGTCTTTCATTAAGCTCCGCCACTGATACACAAGCATGTTGGGTTCCTATGTAAGAACAAATTAGCATCCATAAAAGATTTTGGCAGAAGATGGAGGAAGAAGTTACTTAGGAGTAAATAATTTTAAAAGTGGAAAAAAATGTTGGCAGTTATAGTAAAGAGAGAACGAAAAGATATAGATGGATATAAGTAATACAACTAACTTTCATTATGTTATTTCCTTACCTAATAATTCTGTTAAGCAATACTAGTGTGATGGCACACGCTATGCATGTGCAACACATTTTCCAAATGTTCATACTATTTTATCAAAGATAACATACAACGAAACTAAATTTTAAAAAAAATTATTTTTTTCAATATAATATATTTTATGTTATAAATGTTTATACATCTTATTTAATAAAGAAAACATCCATACAAACTTACTAAACAAAAATATTAAATTTTCGATAGGAAGTCAACCGACTGACAAAATTATAATCATAAAATATTATTTGTCAGCATCTTCAGCATCTTTATTAGCATAACTTGACTGGTTACCCTGAGGGTAGATAGTCACCGACATTAGTAACTTGTATTGTCTTGCAAGAACCGAAAGTAGAAGGGAGGAGGGGGTTCCTTTGCTGAGGAAGAGAAAATATCTATTTAAAGAGCTGTTGTAGAATAATGTGAATATGACTGCTAGTAAAAATAGACGGGAGTTAGAAACATGTTTCAAATATTAAATTAGTCAAATGCATGGGAGATCAATGACCTTTTTATCCATATTTAAATGAATTTTTAGCTAAGAATTTATATCATCTAAATAATCTATCTATGAAATTATGTAATCCAAATATCCCTGTTATTTGAATTATATATTAGTATAGATAAATTTTATCTTGTTCAACTTAATCTTCTATTTCAAAATTAATATAATTTTAAATTTGACCTACTATTTCAATTTTAACATATTGTTTCAAATATAAAAGTCAACATATTTACCTATATTGTAACTTTAATTTAGATTAAATTTTAAGTTAATATAACCTAACTTAAAGTTCCAGCTATTATCTAATATTTAATCTACTTTGTAGAATATAATACGAATGAATTATTTTTTGATGTTTAAAATTTATAACTTAAAATTTTATGTAAAGTAATCAAAATAAAATTTTATGTACATTTTATCTAATCTAATGAAAATTTAAGCCCATTTAAAAGTTGATCTAGTATAACTGAAATGTAATATATTGTTAACTAAAATATTCTAAATATGAATACAACTTTAACAAAAAATTCACTAAAATCATATAAGTCATATCCAATGCAAGTTTGATACAACTTTATGTTGTCTTACATTACTAAAGTTTAATACAAATTTAATACTATTTAAAAGTTAAGTTAATCTAATAAAAGTTTAATCCAATTTAAATCTTAATTTAATCAAGACTAATTTAAATTTAATCTAAACTAATTTAAATTTAATCTATTGAATACATCCATCTATTGACTACGCTTTTATCACTAAAAAGAACAAAAGTGATGTTGTGATAATATATAACTGCCTAATCAACCCGGAGAAGAAAATTACCAATTAGATTGCTAAGATTATATTAAAAAAACTGTCACCTCCGTTTTTCGTATACGTATTTCCAGTATACGTGTATGGGATCTGGTCCAGTATTTTTACTTGTCTTGTCTTGCTAGCTGATTTTGATTTAATCTTGTTTAGGTTCATCATGGTTTAACTTGGTTCATTATTGGTTTGGCTTGGTTATTTTTGGTTCAACATGTTAACCCCTACCTACCACCATCCCCATTTATAAATCCCACCTACTTTTCTCTCTCTTCATTACTCTCCATAACTTCTTCTTCTTCTTCTTCTTCTTCTTCTTCTTCTTCTTCTTCTTCTTCTCCTCCTCCATTAAAAACCTCTCTCCCTCCATAGGCAAGTGCACCTTGCTCTCACTCAAGAACCCATTTTGATGGTTCTAATGGCTTCCTAGCATGATTCTCTACCACTTTAGAACTTGGAGATTTTTATTTTGAAGCTTAGATTTTTTTTAGATCTAAGAAATAGCTATTTTCAGATTCTTGGAGTTTTGATCTATTAAACTTCTACTTTTGCATGATTTGATGCTTCCATGTCGTAGAAAATTTCGTTCTACCCCAAATCGACCTAAGGAAGTCCGAAAACGGACACCGGATGAAGATTTGGCGGAGTTCAGAAGCCGAGTTCTTCTTCTCAAAATTTTCGAGAAGAAGAACAGTGCAGTGCTTAGGCGCATAGACATTGTTATGCGCCCAAAGCAGTTCTACCCCCTCATATGGGTGCATAATCCACCATGTGGGCGCATAGAACCTTCATGTGGGCGCATAGCCTCATGTGGGCGCATAGAACACATGATTTTCAGCACCTTTCTTCACCTTTTTGATCCTTAGTCAATTTTCTTGGATTTGAAACTTGGAGAACTTCTTTAGTGGGCGCATAAGGGGTCCCCCACACATGCCTTGGACGTATAGCCACTGGCAATGGGCGCATACTGCCCTCCTTTGGGCGCATAGTGCAGGAGACAGGCCCCCCTTTTGAGGATTTTCATGTCTTTTGCCATTTTGCTCTCCACGACTTGTGATTTTGTGATGTTTTCTCATAATTGGTCTTTGCGACACGACTCAACACGTGCGTCCCACAGCCTGGCATGGCACGGCTCGTCATGGCCTGGCCCGTGCTAGCCGTGGCACGGCTTGGCACGACTTAGCACGATTTGGTACGACTAGTCACGGTGTGACTTTCGCGATGCGACTTTCGCGGTACGACTTTCGTGGCACGACTTGACATGAAAGGACTTGGCATGGCATGACATGGCATGTCATGGCATGGCAAGGCATGGCTTGGCACAGTATGGCATGGCACGATTTTCCATGTATGGCACACTAGCACGGATTGATCATTGTTGTATTCTAAGCAGTATTTGTTTCTTTTGATATGCCATTCTTTCGGATTCTTTATAAGTGCCATGTTCTTTTCAGCCTTATTGTACTACATGCTCTATGCCATGCTTTCTTTCTTAAACGGTGGCCCGTTGGGGCGCACTCAGGATTATGTCTCTTCCTTACTTACAAGCTAGCTTGTGCAATGATATGATATATGATCATAACCATGATGTGTGAACACGAAATGATGAATGACATGTAATGAACCATGATGGCGGCCCGTCGTGGCGTGCCCCTAACAAGTAACCAGTACAAGTAGCACAACATGACAGTGGCCCGTTGTGGCTCACTCTTGACAAGAACATGACATGATGGTGACCCATTGTGGTGCACCCCTGACAAGTAATCTTGACATGTAACTCATGAACGTTGTTGCGACAGTTAACTGGACATGCTAGTAAACTCTCATGACACCGTGGGTGATTGTATTGAATGTGCTTGTATAAGCTACCAGTCTTGTCTCGTATCATGTCTAGGACTTATATTCCTGGTTACCACGGTCAAGGATTCATGCTGAATCTGACTAGATTAATGACTAGATTGATCAGGTAGTTCATATAGAAAGATATTTTGGCTACAAGCAATCCCGTTATCTGGGCGCCTTCCTGATGGACTTGTAGCCTGCCGACGAGTAGGGCATATTTTTAGCTCACTGTTATGTGGGGCACTACATGAAATGATTACTATGCATATTGTCATGTGTTGCATCCAAGTCACCTAACAAGTCAAGATAACTCTTAACATGAACCTTACGCCTGGATAATCGGGATAGTCTGCAGGGCTTGTGGCTGTAGAAATATCTCATTGTCTCCTGCTAGTAACTAGGCTTGTGATAACCCTAGCTAGTTAACTATCAAGCCGTACTCTTGCTTGGCCGTGAATGATTGGATGGAGTCCCGTCTTGTCTAGTCTTGTCTAGACCCAGTACATGGCTATCTTTGGACATGATTGTTTATGCTTTACTTTATCGATAATTGGTTAGAGGCTAAGTTCTGTTCAGGTGAAGGGTTACAACCCCGGTCCTTGTTTGGTTTACGGGTTGTAACCTGGTTACCGGAATAGTCCTTTAGTTATCTTATCGTTTATCATCCTATTTTTCCTAACTCAAGTTTCATGTTAATTTATCTATGATTTTATGTGCTAATATGCTGGTTTTAGTTCTTAAGTGAAGCCTCCCTTGTGGCACTTGCTCTTTCTGGGGTCTGACCCAGCTGGTTTTGTATGGCCAGATTTCGGAGTAGCACCGGAGGATCTTCCAGCCTTCCAGCCAGATGGTGACCACTAGGCGCAACCCTGGCAACGAGTGGGTTCTTATTTTGCTCTTCCACTCCCTTGTAAAAATATTCTTTTGAGGCGTTTAGTCGTCGAGCAAGTGTTAGCTCGTTTGCAACTTTACTTACTGTCTACCTACGGGCTGTAACATGATTGACAAATCTTAGGGTTGATCATGTATGACTTAAACTCTTACTAGTCTTCACATTTTGTATGACAAGCTTCATGATCATCTGAATATGTAATGTATGGGACGCCTTACTTTGTATGTCTGATGATCTACCATCTTGTTACATTTACTTGCTTGCTTGAGATTGAGACACTAGGCTTGCTCTTGACCTTAAGAGACTGATAGCTTGTAGTAAACCCTCGTGCATCTAGACAGCCGTGACCGTATTGCGAGGTGGGATTCACTTCAATGTACGTAGCTGGCTATGTCTGTCCCCCGTTCTCCAGTATTCTGGTTCTAGGGCGTGACACAGTTTGAGTGGTGGCCCATGCAGGTCTTGTAAATTAAGATGTGTGAGGGTTTTATCGGATAGATGTCTCAATCAGCACTCGCCCTTGATCTCTACTTGTGTCTCCTAATCTTCCTGAAATCTTGATCTGATCACATGTTTATATCCTTGATCTATCATGGTCCTTCCTTATTGTTCCCTATGTCGTTTCTTCAGCGGCATTGGTCCTGGTCCTACCGATCAACAAGGCGGGGCAACTCCCGTGAACCAGCAGCAACCTGGAGATCAAGCCCAGCACTCAGGAGTAGCCTCCAAAGTCATGCCTAGTGGGGGTCAAGAGCCACCAGTTCAGCCAGTCCAGCCTGCAGAGCCTGATGATGGAACCTTGGTGGGTCTCATCAGGATATTGCTTACATCTCAAGATCGTCGGGGCGATGCCCTGCACCAGACAGTACAAGATGCCATGGTCCGTGTTGGTTATCAAAGGAACAGTGCGGCTACCAGTTTCAAGCGCCTCAACCCTCCTTTCTTCGACGGTAGTGAGGATGCTATTGCAGCTGATGCGTGGCTCCAGGACATCGAGATTATCTTGGATGCAGCCAAGACTCCAGAAGGAGAGAAGGTAGCTGTGGTGCGGCTACAGTTATTGGACCTAGCCCGCACCTGGTGGGCGATGATAGCAGTTGGGTTGGCGACGCCTGTTCCTTGGACGATATTCAGTGACAAGTTTCAGGTCAAGTACTTCAATGCTGTAGCTTGGCACGACCTACAGACGAGATTTACCAATCTCAGGCAGATGAGCAGGACAGTCGATGGATATGCGGCCAAGTTTTTGAGACTGAGTCGGTTTGCTCCCACCTTGGTGGCAACCGAGTTCGACCGGCCGCAGTAGTATGCCCAGGTCCAAGCTCAGATTCAGAACCTCCAGAGAGGTTTCCAGAAGAAGGAACCAGCACCCAGAGGGCAAGGTCCGGTGATGGCTTTGACCATAGAAGAGGAGTTGGCATCAGGTGAGGTGGTGGCAGGTACCATTCTCGTCAACTCTTTTTCTGCATCAGTATTATTTGATTCGGGTGCATCGTATTCATTTATGTCTGCACGATTCGCGATACTGATAGGACTGGAGCCCGAGTCATTATCAGTAAGGCTCAATATACTTACTGGTAACGGTCTTGTGGGAGTAGATATAGTATTTTCCTCGTGTCGAATCATAGTTAGAGGTAGAGAGTTTTCCGCTAGATTAATAGAGTTCCCGATGGCCGATTATGATGTGGTCCTAGGGATGGATTGGTTGAGGGACCAGTATGCTAGAATAGATTGCCATATCGACAAGATTATTTTTAGTATTCCTGGTGAGCCAGAGTTTTTATTTCTTCCAGGCGGAGTAGAACCTTCTTCCTCAGCGTTACGGATGGCAGTAGCAGTGGCAGTTCAGTTTTCCAGAGTAGTAGAAGAGTTTCCTGACATATTTCCTGAAGAACTTCCAGGCATGCCCCCAGAGAAAGAGATCGAGTTCACCATTGATTTGATTCCCGGATCAGCACCAATGTCAGAGAGAGTATATAGGATGGCACCTTCAGAGTTGGAGATCTTGTACAAGATAATTGAAGAACTTAGAACCAAGGGATTCATTCGTGCTAGCGGATCACCTTGGGGAGCCCCGATGCTTCTTGTGAAAAAGAAAGATGATACGTCAAGATTATGTGTTGATTATCATACCTTAAACTCTGTAACAATCAAGAACGGATATCCTCTACCAAGGATAGATGACTTATTTGATCAGTTTAAGGGAGCGACAGTATTCTCAAAGATTGACTTGCGGTCAGGGTACCATCAGATCAGAGTCAGAGAGCAGGACATCCCGAAGACAGCATTCAGATCGAGGTATGGACATTGGGAGTTCTTTGTTATGCCATTTGGTGCGACCAATGCGCCAGCCGTATTCATGGACCTCATGAATCGTATCTTCATGCCCTATTTGGACCAGTTCGTGATAGTATTTATAGACGACATCTTAGTCTATAGCAAGAGTGAGACAGAGCATAAGCAGCATCTCCGTGTAGTTCTTCAGATTCTCAGGGAGTACCAGTTGTATGCGAAGTTCAGTAAGTACGAGTTTTGGTTGGACCGTATCTCGTATTTGGGTCACATCATCACCAGAGGTCGAGTGGAAGTGGACCCCCAGAAGATAGTTGCCATAGAGACATGGCCAGTACCTAGCACTGTCGCGGAAGTTCGGAGTTTTCTTGGATTGGCTGGTTATTACCGACGGTATGTGTCGGACTTTGCTCGGATTTCAGCGCCATTGACGCAGTTGACCCGCAAGGATGTGCAGTTTACTTGGACAACATGGTGTCAGAGTTCATTCGAGAAGTTGAAGCAGAGATTAATGACGGCCCCATTCTCACTCTTTCCGATAGGACTGGAGGATTTTCAGTTTATTGTGATACTTCAGGCAGAGGATTGGAATGCGTATTGATACAGCATGGTATGGTAGTCGCTTATGTGTCACGCCAGCTTCGTGACCATGAGAGAAATTATCCTACCCATGACTTGGAGTTAGCAGCAGTAGTTTTTGCATTAAAGTTATGGAGGCATTACCTGTATGGAGATCGGGTGAAGATTTTTATCGAACATAATAGTCTTAAGTATGTGTTTATCCAGAAGGATCTCAACATGCGTCAGAGGAGATGGCTAGAGCTACTTATGGATTATGACATCAAATTACAGTATCATCCTGGGAAGGCCAACGTTGTTGCAGATGCGTTGAGCAGGAGAGCCGGAGTTTATTTTCTAACAGCACAGCCAGAGTTGTTAGTAGATCTTCAGAAGAAGGGTATTGAAGTTTTTCTTCCTTCCAGTGTGGCATTGATGGCAGTATGCAAGTTCAGTCCAGTATAGTAGAGAGGATCAAGTTAGCTCAGTCCGCGGATTCTAAGCTTCAGCGGCTTAGGACAGAATGTGTAGCAGAAAGAAGACCAGAGTTATGTATTCATGAAGATGGTAAACTTCGACATGGAAGACATCTTTGTGTACCCAATAGAGATCTCAGACAGAAGATCGTGGCAGAAGCTCACAGTTCTCGGTATTCGATTCACCCCGGTGGTACGAAGATGTATCGTGATATTCGACAGCATTTTTGGTGGAATGGCATGAAGAGAGAGATAGCCCAATTTGTCTCTCGTTGTTTGATTTGTCAGCAAGTTAAAGACGAACATCAGAGACCAGCTGGACTTCTTCAACCTTTATCGATCCTATAATGGAAATAGGAGCACATTACCATAGATTTTGTGACTGGATTACCTAGATCCCTAGCTGGAAGAGATGCTATCTAGGTTACAGTTGACAGACTCACGAAGGTAGCTCATTTTATCCCTTTCAGAATCGGTCAGTCGACGGATCAGCTTGCAGAGATGTACCTCTGGCAGATAGTCAGATTTCATGGAGTACCAGTCAGTATTGTGTCCGACAGGGATTCGAGATTCACCTCGCACTTTTGGCGGAGTCTTCAGGAAAGTTTGGGGACTCGTCTCAAGTTCAGTTCAGTCTATCACCCGCAGACAGATGGTCAGTCAGAACGTACGATCCAGACTCTTAAAGATATGTTGCGGTCATGTACACTCGACTTCGGTGGTTCGTAGAAAGATTACTTGCATCTCGTGGAGTTCTCCTACAATAACAGCTTCCAGGCCAGTATCCAGATGGCCCCCTTTGAAGCCTTATACGGCAGGAAATACAGATCTCCCTTGGCTTGGGATGATATCGGTGAGAGGCAAATGCTTGGACCAGAGATGATAACGCGACTATTGAGGTGGTCAGACAAGTCAGGGATCATCTTCGAGTTGCTCAAGATCGCCAGCGTCATTGGGCCGATTTCCATCGGCGTCCACTTGAATTTTCTGTCGACGACGATGTATTCCTTAGGATCTCGCCTACCCGTGACGTCATTCGTTTCGGCGTGCGAAAAAAGCTTAGTCCTAGGTATATAGGGCCGTTCGACATCTTGGAGCGAGTAGGTGATATGTCATATCGTCTCACTCTTTCACCGTCGTTACGTAAGGTATATGATGTCTTCCATGTATCCCAATTGCGACGGTATATCCCGGATCCGATTCATGTCCTTGATCATTCGGAATTGGTCTTTGGTACCAACCTTTCGTGTGAGGAAAGGCCCGTATCCATAGTGGACCGAAGAGAGAAGATACTCAAGAACAAGACTATCAAGTTAGTCCGTGTTGCTTGGGGTCATCACTCTTTGGGTGAGTCAACATGGGAGCGTGAGGATGATATCCGATCACAATATCCCGACCTGTTTGACTCGTAAGGTATAATGTCTTCCTTATGCCTTATACCTTCAACTTCCTTGCTTGCATGAATAATTGCTTGATTGATTGCTTAGTTATAACTTGCATGTGACTAGTATAGCTAGCTCGACATATCTAGCCTCTTGATTATATTTCGAGGACGGAATTCTTTTAAGGTAGTAGAGTTGTCACCTCCGTTTTTCGTATACGTATTTCCAGTATACGTGTACGGGATCCTGTCCAGTATTTTTACTTGTCTTGTCTTGCTAGCTGATTTTGATTTAATCTTGTTTAGGTTCATCATGGTTTAACTTGGTTCATTATTGGTTTGGCTTGGTTATTTTTGGTTCAACATGTTAATCCCCTACCTACTACCATCCCCATTTATAAACCCCACCTACTTTTCTCTCTCTTCATTACTCTCCATAACTTCTTCTTCTTCTTCTTCTTCTTCTTCTTCTTCTTCTTCTTCTTCTTCTTCTTCTTCATTAAAAACCTCTCCCCCTCCATAGGAAAGTGCACCTTGCTCTCACTTAAGAACCCATTTTGATGGTTTCAATGGCTTCCTAGCATGATTCTCTACCACTTTAGAACATGGAGATTTTCATTTTGAAGCTTAGATTTTTGTAGATCTAGGAAATAGCTATTTTTGGATTCTTAGAGTTTTGACCTATTAAACTTCTTCTTTTGCATGATTTGATGCTTCCATGTCATATAGAATTTTGTTCTATCCCAAATCGACATAAAGAAGTCCGAAAACGGACACCGGATGAAGATTTGGCGGAGTTCGGAAGCCGAGTTCCTCTTCTCAAAATTTTCGAGAAGAAGAACAGTGCAGTGCTTGGGCGCATAGACATTGTTATGCCCCCAAGCAGTTCTTCCCCCTTATGTGGGCGCATAAGCCACCATATAGGCGCATAGAACCTTCATGTGGGTGCATAGCCTCATGTGGGCGCATAGAACGCATGATTTTCAGCACCTATCTTCACCTTTTCGATCCTTAGTCAATTTTCTTGGATTTGATACTTGGAGAACTTCTTTAGTGGGCGCATAAGGGGTCCCCCACCCATGCCTTGGGCGCATAGCCACTGGCAGTGGGCGCATACTGCCCTCCTTTGGGCGCATAGTGCAGGAGACAGGCCCCCTTTTGAGGATTTTCATGTCTTTTGCCATTTTGCTCTCCACGACTTGTGATTTTGTGATATTTTCTCATGATTGGTCTTTGTGACACGACTCGACACGTGCGTGCCACGGCCTGGCATGGCACGGCTCGTCACGGCCTGGCCCGTGCTAGCCGTGGCACGGCTTGGCACGACTTAGCACGATTTGGCACGACTAGTCACGGTGTGACTTTCGCGATGCGACTTTTGCGGCACGACTTGACACGACTTGGCATGGCATGACATGGCATGTCATGGCATGGCAAGGCATGGCTTGGCACAGTATGGCATGGCACGATTTTCCATGTATGGCACACTAGCACGGATTGATTATTGTTTTATGCTAAGCAATATTTGTTTCTTTTGATATGCCATTCTTTCGGATTCTTTATAAGTGCCATGTTCTTTTCAGCCTTATTGTACTACATGCTCTATGCCATGTTTTCTTTCTTAAACGGTGGCCCGTTGGGGCGCACTCAGGATTATGTCTCTTCCTTACTTACAAGCTAGTTTGTGCAATGATATACTATATGATCACAACCATGATGTGTGAACACGAAATGATGAATGACATATAATGAACCATGATGGCGGCCCGTCGTGGCATGCCCCTAACAAGTAACCAGTACAAGTAGCACAACATGACAGTGGCCCGTTGTGGCGCACTCTTGACAAGAACATGACAAGTAACATGACATGATGGTGACCCGTTGTGGTGCACCCCTGACAAGTAATCTTGACATGTAACTCATGAACGCTGTTGCGACAGCTAACTAGACATGCTAGTAAACTCTTATGACACCGTGGGTGATTGTATTGAATGTGCTTGTATAAGCTACCAGTCTTGTCTCGCATCATGTCTAGGACTTGTATCCCTGGTTACCACGGTCAGGGATTCATGCTGAATCTGACTAGGTTAATGACTAGATTGATCAAGTAGTTCATATAGAAAGATAGTTCGGCTACAAGTAATTTCGTTATCTGGGCGCCTTCCTGATGAACTTGTAGCCTGCCGACGAGTAGGGCACATTTCCAGCTCTCTGTAATGTGGGGCACTACATGAAACGATTACTATGCACACTGTCATGTGTTGCATCCAAGTCACCTAACAAGTCAAGATAACTCTTAACATGAACCTTACGTCTGGATAACCTGGATAGTCTGCAGGACTTATGGCCGTAGGAATATCTAATTGTATCCTGCTAGTAACTAGGCTTGTGATAACCCTAGCTAGTTAACTATCAAGCTGTACTCTTGCTTGGTCGTGAATGATTGGATGGAGTCCCGTCTTGTCTAGTCTTCTCTAGAATCCAGTACATGGTTATCTCTGGACATGATTGTTTATGCCTTACTTTATCGATAATTGGTTAGAGGCTAAGTTCTGTTCAGGTGAAAGGTTACAACCCCGATCCTTGTTTGGTTTACGAGTTGTAACCTGGTTACCGAAATAGTCCTTTAGTTATCTTATCGTTTATCGTCCTATTTTATACTACAAAAATTTGTCAGATTAGCGACATTCCAAAACGTCGCTAACCGCGGTAAAAACGTCGCTAAGTGAAGTTAGCATTTAGCGACGCTTTTAGCGACATTTATTAACATCGCTAGTATTTAGCGACGACTAGTAACGTCGCTAAAAATGTCGCTAAGTTAAAAAATATAAAAAAATAGGTTCCAGAATGCAAATAGAGCTGGAGCCTGAGCCAAAATACAGAATACAAAATACAAAATACAGAATCCAATCCCTGGGTTCGCCGACCCCCTCGGTGGAACACTCAACACCGGCACGCACAATACATCCCACCAGCACAAAAAAATAAAAAAATATACTATCCGCAACGAACAATGTCAATATATAATATCCTCAACAAAGCAAATCAATATCCGCAAATACGTACAAACTCAATATCCTAAACGAAAAAACTGAATATCCCCAAATACGTACAAAGTCAAAAATATAGTACAGTCGAAAAATGCAAAAACGAAACTACTAATCGCCTGGAACTGGAGCTGGACCCGGTGCTGGAGCCGGAGATGGAGGTGGAGCGCCACAAGATGAATGTCGTCACAACGTCAGGATCTTCTGATACTCCTCCGGTGACAACAGGTGGACGAGCATGTCCTCCCGTACACCGCCGGATGTAGACGATGCTCCCGATATACCAGAAGACGGTCGCAACATAGCCATCTCCTGGAACTGCTATATCTGCTCGACCAACCGGTACGTAGCCTCCTGCGTAGCGCGGGTCATCTGTCGCAGCGCCTCCGTAGTCTCCTCCAGCCTCTCAAAGCGTGAGATGAGCGCAGAATCATCTGTATGCGGCTCCCCCATCCTCTGCTGCATCTCATCACGCAGAGCTGTGATCTGCGCATCGACACTCTGCTGGTGGCGGAGCCACTCCTCAGTCTGTGCGGGGCTGGGGACACTAGTGGCGGTCGCAGAGGACCGTGACACAATGAAGGCACCATAGGAGCCCGTACCATAGTACGTACCCCTATGCATGCCACCAACGACCCTCATCCACAGCTCGTCATCTGACTGAGCTACGGTGGCCGGGGGCTGCTCGGAAGTGCTAGCACCGGCTCCCTCTGACCGTGTCGGCCCAGCCTTCCTAAGTCTCAAAAACTCGGCCTAGAAATAACATCTATATAAATTCTCACGTGGTCGCTAAAAATTAATATTAATGAACTAGCATTAAGTAAAACTTCTAAAACTCGGCCTAGAAATAACATTTATATAAATTTTTTACGTAACTAAAAATTATTATTAATGAACTAGCATTAAGTAAAACGTACGTAGGTGTTCCGGGCCTTGTCGTCTACGAACCGCTCCCCCATCGTGTGCGTGGCGAGGAACAAGGTCACCATATTCGGGTCTTCTTCCGATTCAACCTGTTACGAAATTATTATATGATTTATCAGTTAAGTTGAAAGAAATATATTACTATAAAGTATTAATTATGGGTATACGGCGAGATACGTACCATATGGGTGAAGAAATCTATGATGGATCGTGATCCACCGCACCACTGCGACCCCGTCTGTCGCGCTCTTTTAGACTTCACGGACTTATCCTTGTAGGCTTCCTCCTCGAATCACCTCTTCATTACCGTCCAGTCGACGGCAGAGATCCAACCCTGAATAGGCTCTCCCCGGCGGTCGTGATCCTTTTGGTCGAGGATCGCGTCCCAAATGAGCTTGCTGGCAACGCTAGAAAATATAGCCTCGACAGCAACGGCGCGGTGGGGAGGGAAGAAGTAAGTCCGCTGAAAAAATCATAGAAGTACGTAAGTTATAACATAACATACTAAATGTTAAAAGGAAATAAACTTTTACGTACCGAAAAGTGCTCAAACCAGAAGGCCTTCTTATCGGCCGGAACATCCCTCCAGTTGATCCAGGGTCCCCCGTAGTTCTGTCGGAGGAATGTACCCAGCGACCGGGGTACGGAGGAGGGATGATACCTGTAAAATAGAAATTAAAATTTATTAAACAAGTTTATAATAAATTTAAACTAATTAAATACAATAATTTCACTTACCGCCTGGTCCGAGTACAGGCCCAAATCTCCAACTTCAGATCCCCCTCCGGGCGACACGGAGGATCTGTCTCAAATGGGAGCTGCACTATGCCCCTTCCCCTGCCCCTGCCCCTGCCCCAGCCCCAGCCCGCAGCCTGCCCCTCGCCCTCGTCCTCGGCGTGGGCCTCGCTAACGCCCTCGACCTCGACGTGGGCCTCAACCTTGGCCTGCTCCTCAGTAGTGGGGTCGACCTCTGGAATACTCGACGGTACTGGCTGCGTAGAAGAAGAAGGCCCTAGCCTCGAACTGCTAGAGCCGGGTATGGAGACACTGCCGGCGACTAGACCGCTAGTGTATACTGGAGTGTGGGGGGATGAGGAGTCGGTAGGAGTGGTAGATGGAGACTGTCGGGGTCGTCGACTCCCACCAGCACCGGAACCAAATGATCCACGTCGAGCCATATCTGAAAAAATACAGAAGTATACCATACTACATCTTAAAAAAACAAAAGTTTACCATACTACATCTAAAAATGTCGCTAAGTAAACCATACTATATCTGAAAAAAACAAAAGTAAACCATACTACATCTGAAAATATCGCTTATTAACGTCGCTAAAACAAAAGTAAACCATACTACATCTGAAAAAACAAAAGTAAACCATACTACATCTCAAAATTAAACATATTCAATCCTCTTCTAAAAATTTATCTTGTTCCGATTCCTCTTCCTCTTCCTCTTCCTATTCCTCTTCACTTCTATCAACTTTCTCTTCCTCTTCTGATACTTCTACCTCTTCCAATTGATGAAACATGTCATGAGGAACTTCTGTTGAGTCCACATCAACAATATTTGTAATAAGAGGTAGTTCGTCTTCCTGATAAGCTATCTCGTTGATATCGAAGGTATTCCGAGCTTTAGTCTTACAGACTGCCCACCAATCTGATCTTCCGGCTTCTCGTTTTGGATAGCTGGTAAAGTAAACTAGCTGAGCCTAACTTTCTAGAACAAACGGCTCATAAGCTTGATATCGACGGTGATAATTTATGTCAACAAGACCATGTTTGTCAACTCTCCAACCTCGACCTTGGATCAGATTGAACCAGTCATATCTGAACAAGACGATCTTACAAGGTTCTATAGCATAATTGTATGTCAGTTCCACAATCTCCCGTAAGACGCCAAAGAAGTCATTGCCTGGGTCGACGTCTTTGTAGTTTGAAGATTTTATGCACAAACAGCTATTCTTCGTAGAATCGAAATCCAAGAAGTCGTCTCTTATTCGAGCATTTGTTGACTTGAACCTGAAACCATTTACGCAGTAACTTGGCCAGGTCTTCACTTGATAAATTGGCCCCTTGGCTAGAGTTTTAATATACTCATTCTCAAGGATTGCCTCCGGACGATCAACCTAAATACCATATAAACGATGCTAACTTAATTATTATGTGCAAGTATAAATGTACAAAAAAAAAATTGACTACGTCCGTACATATGCCCTCAACCAAAAAGGAAAATGAAGTCTCATTTGCTGTTCTACTTTCTCCTCGGTTGCGTACGGATTGTTGGACGTTACCTCATCCTCAAACATGCTGAAAAGCAATGAAGTATAGGTATATTAGTTATATTCAGAAGCAACGAAGCACGCAAAATAATTTTACTTACCCCTCTAGCTTGTCCACTTCTTCCTCGTTGCAGTTGAGCAATATATATAACATTGCAGCGCTAACCTCGTCGTCATTTAGATATTTTTTTTTCAATTTATCAGATGGTTTTCCATAGGCAGTAAATACTTTCAGCTTTGCCTCGATACCAACTTCATAGCCGTCGTCATTTCTGGGAGCCCTTGTTCTGTTTGCAGTAATATGAGGCTGAAAATACATGGAACAGAAGTTTGAAATCTCCTCAAGGACATATGCTTCACAAATGGAACCCTCCACCTGTGCCTTATTTTTCACCTTCCACTTGAGGTGGTTCAACTGTCGTTCGAACGGGTACATCCAACGATAACCGACAGGTCCAGCAACAAGAGCCTCATGGATAAGATGAATCGGCAAATGCTCCATTGAGTCGAAGAATACAGGAGAAAAAACTCTCTCAAGTTTGCAAAGTGTTACCACAATGTCCTTCTCTTGCTTCTCTAAACGATCGACGAGAAACTTGCAAGAACAAAGATCTCTGAAGAATATGCTAAGCTCTGTTAATGGATCCCAGACTACCGGCGGTAATAATTCTCGAAATGCAACAGGAATTAACCTCTCCATGAATATGTAGCAATCGTGGCTCTTCATTCCGGTCAGTTTACACTCCTTTATGTCGACACATCTTCTTAGATTGAAGACGTATTCGTCCGAAAATTTCAAGTCCTGGATCCATCTACAAAGTCTCACTTTGTCCTCCTTGTCCAGCGAGTAGATTGCCTTAGGCCGCAAAAGCTTTCCCTTCCCGTTGTCTATCATATGCAATGAGGGCATCTGCATATTTCGACTAAGTCCAATCTAGCCTTCTGATTGTCTTTTGTCTTTTCCATGATGTCCATTACAGTATTAATTATGTTATCAAACACGTTTTTCTCGATATACATGACGTCAAGGTTATGTCTAATCAAATTTGTGCTCCAATATGACAGATCCCAGAATATACTCCTTTTGGTCCAGTTATGATCTTCGCCAAATCCCTCGCAACGGCTGCTCGTTGTAGGATCTTCAATAGCACTTGGGATTTCTTTTACTTGCTCCCATGTGTCCTCTTCGGACCACATTGGCGGTGGATCGCCCTTTTCCATAGCTCCGGCACGGAATACAGTTCTGTTCCTACGGTACGGATGGTCTTTCGACAAGAACTGTCGGTGACAATCAAAGAAGCATGGCTTTCCTTCGTGTCTCAAACGAAAAGCCTTAGTGCGGTCCATGCAATACGGACATGAAAGCCGACCATGAGTGCTCCATCCAGATAACATTCCATAAGTCAAAAAGTCGTTGATTGTCCATATTAGTGCTGTCCGTATCTAAAAATTCTATTTTTTTGAAGCATCATACGTGTACACCCCTATTTCCCATAGCTGCTTCAGCTCATCTATCAACGGCTGTAAGTACACGTCGATATTCTTCTTCGGGTTGTTCGAACCGGGGATGATAATAGTTAAGATCATGTAATGTGTCTTCATGCACATCCAAGACGGTAGGTTGTACGGAGTGAGGATTACCGGCCAGCATGAATATTGGGAGCCTGAAAGACCAAATGGGGTAAAACCATCAGAGCAGAGCCCCAACCTTACATTACGTGCATGATCAGAAGCAAAATTAGGATATGCTCGATCGAAGTGCTTCCACGCTTCTCCATCAGATGGGTGATCCAACACTCCTTCGGTCTGTTGTCGCTTGTGCCAACTCATATTTTTGGCAGTCTCTTTCACCATGAACAATCTTTACAACCGCGGCATCAACGGCAAGTAGTGCATTGAAGCAGTCGGTCTTCTAGACTTGCCTGCAGCAGTTGGCTTGTAGCGATCAGCACCACAGAATCTGTACACTTCTGCATCCTTGTGATCTTTGTAGTAAAGCATGCATCCGTTCTGACAGCAATTGATCTTTTCGTATCCCATTTAGAGGGATCTCACCATCCCCTTAGAGCGGTAGAAGTCTTTCGGTAACTTGGCACCCTCCGACAAGATATCGGTAATCAACTCGAGCACTCTATTGTAGCATTCTTGCGACATGTTAAAGTCAGACTTTATGCTCAAGAGCCGAGTGATCACCTCTAACGGTGAATGGTCCTCACAGCCAGGGTATAAAAGAGTCCTTGCATTCTTCAACAACTCTATAAACTTTGCGGCATCGGCATTCGGTGCCTCCTCAGCTGCGTCACGATTGTATGGATCGAAACTAGTCCCCTCAGCGTCGAAGACCATGTTCATGTACTCGTTGTCGACACCAGTTCGGTTGTGGACATCCATATAAGGCTCCACAAAAGGCTCCACATAAGGCTCCGCTTGGAATGCTAAAAGTACAAGCTCTCCGTGTGCAGTCCATTGGTAGTAATTCGGAAGGAAACCCTTTGTGTATAAGTTATACGTCACATCCAATTCTGGTCGAAACTTCATGTTCTGATATTTTTCACACGGGCACTTAATGTCCATGTCGTCCATGGATTGAGGAAACACCTTCGTAAATTGGAGGAATTGTTCTACTCCGGCGATGTATTCATCTCACACACCGCACTTGTCATCTCGAATGCGGTTGTACATCCACGAACGGTCTAGCAGATACATGGATATAACCATTTCTAGATATCTGCAAATATGAATAAACTTTAAAACTAAAACGAATATACTACATACTGCATACTACGTCCGTGACTCGGGACCATTCCTACTACATACTACATACAAAAACGAATAAACTTCAAAACTAAAATGAATATACTACAAACTAAAATGAATATACTACATACTACGGCCGTGACTCGAGACCATTCCTATGAGTATCGGGATCAAGGAAACTACGTGTTACAAATATCGGCACTATCGGTACGTGTTACAAATATTGGCACTATCGTGTTACAAATTAACCAACCAACAAAACTACTTGTTACAAATATCGACACTATCGGTACGTGGTTTCGAATCGGAGTATCAGATTTTTCGGTGTCGGAAAATAAATAACTATTACTAAATTATCAGATTTTTCGGCATTATCGGTGCCCCTGACCCAGCACCCCCCCCCTCCCCGTACCCCTCCCCCCCTACACCACCCCTAACCCTAACCCGAACCCTATCCCTAACCCCTCTCCCACCAGCCCCCCTCCCCTCCCCAGCCCCCCAACCCCTACACCACCCCTAACCCTAACCCGAACCCTATCCCCAACCCCTCCCCCACCATCCCCCCTCCCCTTCCAAGCCCCCCCGCCCTCACCCTCCCCCCTCTCGCCCGCCCCTCCCCCCTAACCCGAACCCTAACCCTCCCCTTCCCCCAGCCCCCCTAATCACCCCAAGCCGCCCTCACCCCCCCACCCCACCCCCTCAGCCACCTCCCAACCATTCCTCACCTCCAACCACCCGCACCCCCCTGTCCCTCCTCCCGAGCCACCAGCCCCCCCAACCACCAACAACAAATATAGAGAGAGAGAGAGGGAGTCACGTACCAGAGGAGAGTCGTCGGAGAGAGTGAAGTCGCCGGAGAGAGTGAGAGTGAGAGCGAGAGCGAGAGCGCCGGAGGAAGAAAGTGAGAGAGTAAAATGGATGGGAGGAAATGAATCGTGGGGGGGAGAAAATTTAATTTAGGCAGAATTTAGCGACGTTATTATTAGCGTCACTAAATCAGTCGCAATTAGCGACGTTGTAGCGACGTTTCGCGACGACTAGCTCACGTAACTAATATACGTCGTTGTCACGTCGCTATATGCGTCGCTAGTAGCGACGGTTACCGACGTTTCATTTATACGTCGCTAATGTCCAGAATTTAGCGACGTTCCGCTAACGTCGCTAAATTTACGTCGCCAATTAAGCAGATTTTAGTAGTGTTCTCCAACTCATGTTTCATGTTATTTCATCTTTGATTTTATGTGCTAATATGCTGGTTTTAGTTCTTAAGTGAAGCCTCCCTTGTGGCACTTGCTCTTTTTGGGGTCTGACCCAGCTGGTTTTGTATGGCCAGATTTCGGAGTAGCACCTGAGGAACTTTCAGCCTTCCAGCCAAATGGTGACCACTAGGCGCAACCCTGGCAAAAAATATTCTTTTGAGGCGTTTAGCCGCCGAGCAAGTGTTAGCTCGTTTGCAACTTTACTTACTGTCTGCCTATGGACTGTAACATGATTGACAAATCCTAGGGTTGATCATGTATGACTTAAACTCGTACTAGTATTCACATTTTATATGACTAGCTTCATGATCATCTGAATATGTAATGTACGGATGCCTTACTTTGTATGTCTGATGATCTACCATCTTGTTACATTTACTTGCTTGCTTGAGATTGAGACACTAGGCTTGCTCTTGACCTTAAGAGACTGATGGCTTGTAGTAAACCCTCATGCATCTAGACAGTCGTGACCGTATTGCGAGGTGGGATTCACTTCAATGTACGTAGCTGGCTGTATCTGTCCCCCGTTCTCCAGTATTCTGGTTCTGGGGCGTGACAAAAACAATGTGACCTATGTCGTGTCCGTTGGAGTCGTATTGAACATTTTATGGATACCAACAAAGACGCACCAAAACCCAATAGGATAAGGCATAGTCCATGCATCGTTAGTGTTATCATGTCCGATCATGTCGTGTTGTAATCATGTTCATACAACGTTGACGATAATAAAATTGTAGACTTTACAAATCAAATAAGCTAAAATCAAACAAAGACTCATTTCTCTACGATAAATTTCTAGATCTCCAAAACTAAAATCAAGCAAAGACTCATTTATTCGCGATAAAGTTCTAGGTCTCCAAAATTAATAATCTTACATGTGGATTAAGAGTGATCTGAGAGCACCGGTTTTTATGTCTAGTCTGCTCTCACTGTAGTCAATCTATGCAACGCAAAATCGTAAATTGAAACAAATTCCTCAATCAAATAACTATAGCGAGAAAGAATACCTTTGAATTCATCCATCAAAGTTAATTCCAATGCTTCGATTTCCATGTCCTGCATTATTTGCGCAAATAATTCCAAATAAAATCAATTATTTGGAAGAAAAAAATATTGAAACGTTATAGGTAGAAGAAATAATAAATATTGAGAAATAATAGACAGGGAGAGAGAGAGAGAGAGACATGGAGTAATGACGAACAAAGATTTATTTTTTTGCAACAAAGTTCTAGATCTCGAACATTAGTCTCACATCTGGATTAAGAGTGATATGGAAGCACCAGTTCTTCGTGTCTAGTCCTCTCTCACTGTAGTCAATCACTGCCATCCAAAATCAAAGCAAACAGAAATAAATTTCTCAACCAAATAACTATAGCAAGAAGGAATACCTTTGAATTCATCCATCATATTTGTTTCAAATGCTTCGATTTCCATCTCATGCTCCAGCGCATCTGTGGAAAAAAAATTCCAATTCCAAATAAATTCAATTAATAGGGATAAAAATATATTAGAATGTTAGGGTTAGAATAAACGAAAAAAAGAAATATTGAGAAATAGCAGAGAGAGAGAGAGAGAGAGAGAGAGAGAGAGAAAGAGGCGTGGAATAATGAGAGTTTGTTTTGTCCGTTTCCTAAAGATACGACATTAATGATGTGATCTTAAATTAAATAACTGTCAATTCTAATATACTTTAATTTTAAATTAGTGGAAGAGAATGACTTTTTTATCCATATATAAAATTATTCTTATCTAACAATCTATATCATCCCATCTATGAAATTATGTAATCCAAATCCCCCTGGTATTTGGATTATATAATAGTATATACTTTAATTTTAAATTAGTAGAAGAGAATGACTTTTTTATCTATATATAAATTTATTCTTATCTAACAATCTATATCATCCTATCTATGAAATTATATAATCCAATACCCCTGGTATTTGGATTGTATTATAGTATAGATGTAATGACCCGCTCCGCCCTAGCGGAACGCCGATTCAAACGGCAAGTGCAACGACTCAAACGAGCCGTCGACCCGAAGAGTTGGCATCGACCTGAAGAAGAATCGATGCAAGGCTTACATTGGCCCGTCAAGATGAATCCAGACTTAGACTTTCAAAGGCGCACTCGGAGTATCGCTCGGCCGATGCGAACATCGCTAAGGTGGGTGGCTCCGATGAACCCGTCTTTGCTTAGCCTAGACACATAACAATACGGACACTAATGCTAGAATCGCTAGGCGATAACACTACGCATGCTAATAAATGACTCAACGCACATAGCTAAGAAAATAATCCTATCTTGTATGCTTGTATAGAATATGAAAAAGAACATGGAAAATGTGAGAACTCTCGCACCGCGCTCCACTCGTGCTAAGGCACAAGCTTACGTGCAAGTCCCTTATGCGTTCAACAATGAAATAATGAATGGTTTACAACAATGAAACGGAAGACTATCAACATAGTCGTTCCGAGTAGAGTATAGCTACATTGAAAGACTATGGGACCGATGGGTCGCCAAGGCGACTCCCGCACGGGAAGTTGCAAAAAAAATATATGAATGAATGAATGAACGAATAAGTGAATGAATGAATCGACAAATGAATAAATAAATATGTGAATGAATCAATGAACGAACGGATAAGTGAAAGAAAGAAAAAAAAAGAATGAATGAAAGATAAGAAGGAAAGAATGGTTAGCGACAGGTGTGACGGGCACGTGCAACGGGGCTCGCTATTCGTGCTGCACGGACGCCAACCTGGTCGATAACGCATTAAGGCTAAGGGTTAGCCTACGGCGCAGAGACAGCCGTTAAGTTAAAATGACAAATAAAACGAAATGGTCGTGAACACCTCCATCGTATACGGGGGAGAGGAAAAATAAGGGATTCCAGCGGCCTGACGCAAGGTGTAGGATCGGGACCGGCCTAGGCGGAATCAAAGAAAAATGGCTTACTGTCCAGTCCTGAGTGCGGGCTTGGCCACCAGGAGACGTAAGGCCGGGTATTTCAAAAGACTATCAGGGTGTACCAAGCTGCACGGCATGATAGGTGAGAAATTACCAAGGGGAAGACATGTCCAAATTGGCTTGTGATGCCAGCGACCGATGCATATAGATTAAGTAGGCTTTGCTGGTGGCAATCCACGTGCAAGTCCTTGCATTGAAATCAAAGTAGTCTAAGTTAACTAAGTGAAGTGCCTTCTGAACAGGCTTGAATATAACACACCAGATAATCGAGAGTACTTCGGCAAAGGAGTTAGAAAATACGCCTACGACGTGCTAGGACCCGAGACAGGGACACGCCCTTGACATTGAAAGTTCACATGAATCACGTCAAGTTATTTCCTATGAATTGTTGACTAACTTAATTTACTTTGGACAGGAAAGGCCGGATGGTAAGTATGGGTAAGTCGTACATGTATTTCCATGCAACACATTAAAATTGGCAACACGAGATAGGTTATGAAATATGCATGAAACTGATCCTAAGGCAAGATTAGAAAGACAATGAATGATAGACGGTGCACGAAAGTAAATAGAACGTGTTTGGTAATGATAGCATTGTGGGCGAGCTAGCCTCTCCACCAGTGCATAACAATGTACTGATAACCCCACAGTCTGCTTGCAGGATGCAGGAGACGTCGTCGGGTGCAGAGCTTTCCTCGAACGTGCTAAGGCGCAGAGCTATCTCTGGAGCCTTGGAGCGTTGCAAGGAGCTGGAGCACCATATACAGGACATAATGTATTAGAACATCGCCATGAATCATTCCATGTTGTAAGCTGCTTGGTACGTCTTTTATGTTTCAGAGAGAGAGAGAGAGCTTGAGCGATTTGTAATATCGGCCTAGCGCCGCTTGTAAACTTCTTGAATATCAATAAAGAGTTGAATTCGCTTCAATTTGTGTTCGTTTACTTTCCGCTGCAAATGGGGACACTCTGTGCGACTCTGTGGCCTAGCTCAAATCGGCCGTTTCTGGACATAGCCTTGCACGGGCGCAACCTAGGCCCGTGCGGCATCACGCCTTAGCGAGGACGATCGCTCTTGCGGGAGCGGGGCGTGACAGATTGGTATCAGAGCACGGCTTTACGTCCTTGGACTTCATTTCGATTTTCTCTATTTTGAAAGCTCGTCGTTGGAAAAAGAAATGTACGCTCTCTCTCGTTGTGCCTTGGGATGTTCCATACAATAAGTCTAAATATTTTCAAAAGCTCGTACAAGTACTCGGTTGAAGGGATCGATATGCGAAGGCCTTTGTGCCGAACCACGACGTACTTGATGTAGTGCCTCGTCCCGCTCCGTCAATCGGAGGAATCGAAACGCCGACGGCGTTCGGACTTAGCCTTGCAACGGCTACTCGGAGACATCGCTCGGTCGAGGCGACCGCTCGCTCAGGTGGGGTAGTTTCGGTGAACTTGCCTCATCTTTGCCTTCACATAATAAATTGCGTATTTTTAACTTGCACAAGTAGGCTTAATAATAAAAGCTACGAATCCACATAGCTAAGGGAATAATCCCGATGGACCGAATCGAGTTAGAACATGAAAAAACTTCCCACGGTCGGCTTAGAGCTGGTGCACGACGTGCTTTGAAAATGACACTCGGTCCTTCGTCCCGTGGCTTGGGAGAAGGAAAGTTGGTCTTCGACACAAAGTTATGAAATAGCCTAAGTCATAGGCGTCGCCTACGTGAATGCTTGTTAAAGCATGCACGGTCCCGTCGAATTGTCCCGACACTTGAGTTGGCCTAAGTCATAGGCGTCGCCCGCGTAAATGCTCGACAAAGCATGCACGTTTCCATAACGCAAGGCTTGGCATAGCCTTTGCTCGTCCCTTGAGTCAAGTTATAGGCTCGATTAAGTTAGGCAAAGTTACGCCGATCGACCTAAGTCATTTCTAGTGCTGTCCCGCTCTTTCGGCGGTTGTCAAGTTAAATAGTCCCACGATCCCAAGGCCCGTCATATGAAGTATGACTTGGGCGATAGCGTCGCGTAGATCGGAAGTCGGTTTGAGACACAATGGCCCGGTCCTACGAGTTCTACGGCTGGGTATGACAACTTAGTCTTACGGTTTCAAGCCTGTCATATAGAGTAAGTCTTGGACGGTGGCGTCACGTAGAGTTTAAGTTGGTTTAAGGCACGATGTCACGGACTTAGTGTTTTCAGGCACGGGCCACGGTTGATTCATTGAGTTTGGAAAGTGTTGTGAATATTTGTTCTTGAGTTGAGTAAAATGATAGGACAAGAAAGAAGAATGCTCGCGACTACGGGTCGTCGAGGCAAGATCTCAGATGTGAGACGTATTGAACTTGGCCCTGAAAGAGATGATAACACTAGAGGTGGAATGACTGTGTGAGACGTCAGTTGAGTCGAGTCTTGCATGGTCATGGACAACTTGTCGACAAGGTAGAGTTTCCTCGAACGGTAGCCCGACGGAAGGGGACCGGTTCTTGAGAAGCAGCATTAGCACGTGCTGGATGACCGCACAAGTTAGCGCAGAGGCTTGCCAGCGGGGCTAGCTACCCACCTGGCAAGGACGGCCGCCTAACAAGCTAAAGGAGTCCAGGATGGCTCTGGGAGTCAGTGACCAAATCATATAGATGAGTCGGCATGGCGGCAATCCGTGTGTGTGCCTTTAGATTGAGTTGAGTTGTCGAATGTGTATACAGTTGGAATACAATGTTTGGTCCTAAGATATGGCATCAACATAGGCGACGTGCTTCGGCACGAGATGTGGCGTCGAGTCTAATGTTGTCAGCATATAAGTTGTATAGTTTGGATGTGAGTTATCCTGAGTCTAAGTCAGAAAAGGCCATAAGACAAAGTTGGTCGAGTGACACTTATCCCACAAGTCTTGATTAGGTCGGTTGATGATTTAGTAGCAAAGGGCCACGAGGCGGCGATATGGTTGAGTCGCACGTAGTGGCGAGGCACGGCATAAAGGATTTGTAGCACGGTCACACGGGAATAAAGCCTCATCGCGTAGTTGCGTCTCTGATTTTGGTCGAATGGCAAGTACGACTTGATAAGTTAACGTTGTTTGAGTCGACATTGTTGTTGCAAGTACAAGATGGTCTAGAGACACAGAATAGGCCAAGACGTCGGTCCTAAAACTGATCCTAAGGCAAGACTAGAAAGACAATTGATAAAAAAGGGACTATGTTGCACAAAGTAAATAAAACGTGCAGATTTTGGTCGAATGGCAAGACTCGAAGCGTGCGGCCGCATGGAGAAAAGACTTATACGGGACATAATGTATAGACATCGCCTTCCGAAGCTTCCGCTGGATCAAGACTTGTAATTGAGAGATGAGAGAGAGCTGAGTGAACTTGTAAAAATGTGAGAAGAGTGAGCTTGAGTGATTGTAATATTGGTCTTGTGCCCCCAATATAATCGTTGTTTCAATATCAATAAAGAGCTTCTTTGAATGACTTGTATTTTGTTCTAAATTTCGCTGTTGTTATTCAATGTCTCTGCTTGGAACTTCTGTGCGACGACCCCGTCGCAGCCGCTGAAATCGGCCGTTATAGAACCCGCCTTGCACGAGCGCAAATCTAGGCTCGTACGGCATCACGCCTTAGCGAGGACGATCGCTCCTACGGGAGCGGGGCGTGACACTTGAGTTGGAAGGAACCGATACTAAGAGTTAGCAGAACGCAAGATGTGCTTGAATAACCTTACGCTGACAATAGAGAACGAGTACGCGAGACCGAAGTATAGTTCGAACGGAATGGTTGTGCACGCAGCCTTTTGGCTAAGTTGTGTCGAGTATCGCGCACCTAGACCTTCCGGTACAAACGAGATACGAGCGAGATCGGTTATCGCTCGAACGAGAATAAGTGAGCGTGCAAACTCGAATATAGTTCGCACGGGATAGCTATGCACACGGTCTTCTGGCTAAGTTGTGCCGCGTGTCGCGCACCTCAACTTTTGGGTACAATCGGGTTGCGAGCGATATCAAGTATCGCTCGATCAAGAACGGAGATACACTTTGAGTTTCTATCGATAGGAACGCTATTGAGTTAACGCTTAGACATACCCGAAAGATTGGCTTGGATTTTGAGGATTAATGTGAACGACTTAGTACGTCGAGGCGACGTGAGTGATTACGCTAGAGATTCGTCGAACGAATCTGAAGGATGTCTTAGTGCATGACGCGAACGTGATTGAGGACTAGATCGTATGGCTTGAATCCGAGTGGCGTATGTAATAGGTTCGGAGAAGAATAAGAATGAGTGTCGACGACTAGTTGAGTGGCTCGAACCCTGAGTGGTGTATGGACGTCATAGAAATTATTCGAGCGAGACTAAAGGATTTACGGATCGTACAAGTATGTCGGCAAGCGATGCGATCGCGCAAAGCCTTAGAACGTGTCACGCTTAGTTGGTCATGACTTCAAAAGTCCCGAACGAGATGTCGCTGGACAACTTGTCAATGGACGACGCGAGTTAGAAAATGGTTCGGAACGATGAATGAAAATGAATGGTCTTGATCGAGGAAACTTAGAGGATCGCGCGTACGATTTCGGATTGATTCAAATGAATTGTGACTTGAGTTTGAACAACGATCTTGAAACTAGCTTGAGGAATAGCAGTTGAACTTGATCTTGAATATTAAATAAAATTATGGAATATCCAACTCGGACAACAGCATCAACGCACGACTCGAAATCGGTTATAAAGAAAGATCGTCAGGGTACGCATATCATCGATGGTATTGAGGCATATCAAAGATCGATATGCGATAACTCGGGGGTACTCTGACTCGGCGAATGACGATCGTACAAAAGTCATTGTTCCGTTGGATGCTATACTTGGGATGTTAAAAATGTGTCGAGAAAAAGATAGACTTGGCTCGAGGATTTTCTAGTTGAACGCATGACGGTCAGACTGTCGAATTGATTTGGCTTGGAAGAAAATAAGAATGCTTGGATTTGCTTCGTTGACAACCACAACGTTGACGTTCTTGTCTTATGCGAGTGCAACTCCAGCCTCGCACATACGTCGCGCCGGATTAGGACGATCACTCCGCATGAGCGCTGATATGGTAATTCATACAGCGGGAGTGATTGAACTTGGATAGCGTGGCAATTTAATTGCTTCGACTTGTGGTTTGACACGAATGTAAACTCGAGAATGAATCAGTGTGTATGATGATTGAACTTGAGGATTGAGTAGGTCCAATCCTCGTATCGAGAATGAGTTAGTCTAAACTCAAACAAGAGTTACGCCCCGATGAGAATAATTATTCCGCGGCAGCGTTGTATGGTGATTCATGAACCACCGTGGATGATCGGACTCGCGTGAGATTGGGACGCAATGTATTGTCGATCTGGATGACCTCGAGATCGAATACATGAATTGGTTAGAATGGATATGTGAAGTATGTCGATTGGGTGATTTAATGGATTCGAATATGCGCAACGAATACATTGATGCGAATAGGTGATCGTGCTCGATGTTTAGAAATCTGAGTGACGCGAGCTTGGGTAGAAAACCCCCCGTACTACCGACTTTGGTTTGACCCTAGGATTGGGGTCAGTGTTGGCATTATTGTTGGGGAACTGTGATTCCAATCCTGACATTGACTTAGCCTCGAAAAGAAATAGCCTAACGGATAGGCGGACGACCCTATACCGAGTGATTGAACCTGTACGATTGATATTAGAGTATCGTCTGGACGGACGATAGACTTGGGGCAACAAGACTTAGAGTAGGACGGGAAATTAGGAGTGTGCGTGAACGACAACGAGAATGGCCCCAAACAAAGGGAATGATAGGAATGGATGATACGCAAGTAAAGTTAGAATAACGAATTGAATCATTGGTCGGAAGACGTACTCGATGATAGTGCAATACTTGGTCTCAAATCGGACGAGAATTACTTAGACTTGGTCGACTCCGCTAAGAAGAAATCGTATTGATTTCGTTGACAAGAGCGCTTGAGAAGCGAATCGAATCATCTCGAGGACCGAGATAAATGATATGTGATATACACATGAATTCGATTTTAAATCGAAGTTAGCAAAACGATCGACAAATCGAAACTATCACGAGTAGCTTGTCCGACTTCGCTAGTCGCTAAGCTTGGTTGAAATGTACGTATTCGGAGGACGCCTTGAATGCGTGCACGATCCAAACTCAGCGATATGATGAACTCGAATGCAGCTGCAAGTGGGTGTTGAGATGCGCATGAACGAATGAGTGAGTTTGCCTCAGCCTACGACTCTCGTGTTTGAGAATTTCAACACACCTCATGCGACCATTTCAGTCCAATAATACGTCAAAATAGCAGCCAAGTCGAAGAAACGCGACAATTAAATAAGAACCGTCAACTCTGAAATGAATGAAAAGCCATTCAATAAAATCGACCAAACGTATGCGACACGGAACTTGGAAAGGTACCGAGCATGGTTCGATGCCATCGAACGATAGAGCCGTTCGATAAGGATTGTCTAAGAAACGTGATGACACGAGTCAAGGAACGGTAGGATGACCTGCACTCAGAAAGTCTCGAGGACGAGACTTGTTTTGAGTGGTGTATTATGTAATGATCCGCTCCGCCCTAGTGAAATGCCAATTCAAACGGCAAGTACAACGACTCAAACGAGCCGTCGACCCGAAGAGTTGGCATCGACTTGAAGAAGAATCGATGCAAGGCTTACATTGGCCCGTCAAGATGAATCCAAACTTAGACTTTCAAAGGCGCGCTCGGAGTATCGCTCGGCCGATGCGAACATCGCTAAGGTGGGTGGCTCCGATGAACCCGTCTTTGCTTAGCCTAGACATATAACAATACGGACACTAATGCTAGAATCGCTAGGCGATAACACCGCACATGCTAATAAATGACTCAACGCACATAGCTAAGGAAATAATCCCATCTTGTATGCTTGTATAGAATATGGAAAAGAACATAGAAAATATGAGAACTCTCGCACCGCGCTCCACACTCGTGCTAAGGCACAAGCTTACGTGCAAGTCCCTTATGCGTTCAACAATGAAACAATAAATGGTTTAAAACAATGAAACGGAAGACTATCAACATAGTCGTCCCGAGTAAAGTATAGCTACATTGAAAGACTATAGGACCGATGGGTCGCCAAGGTGACTCCCGCACGGGGAGTTGCAAAAAAAAGTATGAATGAATGAATGAACGAATAAGTGAATGAATGAATAAATGAATATGTGAATGAATCAATGAATGAACGGACAAGTGAAAGAAAGAACAGAATGAATGAGTGAAAGATAAGAAGGAAAGAATGGTTAGCGATAGGTGTGACGGGCACGTGCAACGGGGCTCGCTACCCGCGCTGCACGGACGCCAACCTGGTCGATAACGCATTAAGGCTAAGGGTTAGCCTACGGCGCAGAGACAGCCGTTAAGTTAAAATGACAAATAAAACGAAATGGTCGTGGACACCTCCATCGTATACGGGGGAGAGAGGAAATAAGGGATTCCAGTGGCTTGACACAAGGTGTAGGATCGGGACCGGCCTAGGCGGAATCAAAGAAAAATGGCTTACTGTCCAGGCCTGAGTGCGGGCTTGGCCACCAGGCGACGTAAGGCCAGGTATTTCAAAAGACTATCAGGGTGTACCAAGCCGCACGCCATGATAGGTGAGAAATTACCAAGAGGAAGACATGTCTAAATTGGCTTGTGATGTCAGCGACCGATGCATATAGATTAAGTGGGCTTTGCTGGTGGCAATCCACGTGCAAGTCCTTGTATTAAAATCAAAGTAGTATAAGTTAACTAAGTGAAGTGCCTTCTGAACAGGCTTGAATATAACACACCAGATAATCGAGAGTACTTCGGCAAAGGAGTTAGAAAATACGCCTACGACGTGCTAGGACCCGAGGCAGGGACACGCCCTTGACATTGAAAGTTCACATGAATCACGTCAAGTTATTTTCTATGAATTGTTGACTAACTTGATTTACTTTGGACAGGGAAGGCCGGATGGTAAGTATGGGTAAGTCGTGCATGTATTTCCATGCAACACATTGAAATTGGCAACACGAGATAGGTTATGAAATATGCATGAAACTGATCCTAAGGCAAGATTAGAAAGACAATGAATGATAGACGGTGCACAAAAGTAAATAGAACGTGTTTGGTAATGATAGCAAAGTGGGCGAGCTAGCCTCCCCACCAGTGCATAACAATATACTGATAACCCCACAGTCTGCTTGCAGGATGCAGGAGACGTCGTCGGGTGCAGAGCTTCCCTCGAACGTGCTAAGGTGCGGAGCTATCTCTGGAGCCTTGGAGCGTTGCAAGGAGATGGAGCACCATATACAGGACATAATATATCGGAACATCGTCATGAATCATTCCATGTTGTAAGCCGCTTGGCACGTCTTTTATGTTTCAGAGAGAGAGAGAGCTTGAGCGATTTGTAATATCGGCCTAGCGCCGCTTGTAAACTTCTTGAATGTCAATAAAGAGTTGAATTCGCTTCAATTTGTGTTCGTTTACTTTCCGCTGTAAATGGGGACACTCTGTGCGACTCTGTGGCCTAGCTCAAATCGGCCATTTCTGGACATAGCCTTGCACGGGCGCAATCTAGATCCGTGCGGCATCACGCCTTAGCGAGGACGATCGCTCTTGCGGGAGCGGGGAGTGACAATAGATATGGCCACTGGTACTAATCACCTCTTGTTGGGTGGTAAAAGGCATGATTTATTCTACATTTGTATTGGAGAAGAATTTTTGAAATTAGTGGAAGAGAATGACTTTTTTATCCATATATAAATTTATTCTTATCTAACAATCTATATCATCCCATCTGTGAAATTATATAATCCAAATACCCACGGTATTTGGATTATATAATAGTATAGATACACAATAAAAATCATTTTTTGCCCGCGGTTTATAACTGCGGACGTGATCACCGGTCGATGTGTTGGCCGACAATTGGTCTCCCTATTATCTCTGGGTCCATCCTGACCAAAGGCCAATGGCCGGCCGTCACGTCGGATGACGATTACGTCCGCGATTATAAATTACGGACAATGTAGCAGCACCGTATATACAAATCTTAAATTGAATCTAACAGTTAGAGAATCCTATTGATATCACACAAGACCATTGCTGAACTAAAAATCAATAATTTTGTCCAGGAATACCACAATATCGTTGCTGTAATTTTCACCAAGAAACATGTCATACTAGTAAATAAGCAGTTATATTGAATTCGTGATGCCCTTGCATGTATTTTCCTTAAAATGTTTTACTAGAGTGCTGAAAACCAAGACAACAGTTGTACTAGTGATCATTGTTGCATGAACTAGCACTACTAAAATAAGTACACTTACCGACGCTTAAAAATATTGCTAATGTCTAAATAAACATCGCTAATAACGTTTAGTGACATATTTACTGATGTTTTTGACGAGTCGTATAACTACTAGTCGTCGAATCACCAAACATCGCACTTACGACGTATTTAGCGACTCCTACAACATCGCTACATTTTCCAGGGTTGGCGACGTTGGACGACATATGTGAATATGCATCGCTGCTACAACGACTTATATTTAGTCGATGTTAGTAACCAAAACAGCAACATAATATCGACGTACGGTAGGAGGTTAGCGACGTTGATAGATGACATGGCAAAGCCTACCGTATCAGCATATTAGCGACATGTAGCAAGATCGTAAACTTTTCAATTTGTGATGTGTACTGATGTTCAGCAACGTATTGATACATAGTAACGACGTCATATATGCGTCGCTAATCGTTTGTTTCCATATTACCTAACAATGGTCGAACTCGTTGAAACCAGCAATGTATTTAATTGGAGTCACTAAATTTTTATGATTTAGCAACGTCTGGTATACGAGCCGCTGAATTCGTCACTAATATGACTTATTCTGGTATTTTGGATCCCATGTAACACCATCGAATGTAAATGGTCTAATACAACAATAAAAGCAAAGATTTTATCCCAAGACTTTGGGGAGAATACTAAGTCCGAATGATATAACAAACATACAAAATCATATATACTTCGTGAGTAGCAAGTTAGTGACGTTATGCGACATGTAGCGACGCGTAAAAATTTTCAATTTAAGTGAGGTTTAGCGACGTACTGATACATGTAGCGATGTTCGGATACATAGTAACGACGTCATATATGCGTCGCTAATCGTCTGTTTCCATGTTACCAAACAGTAGTCGCAAGTCGTCGCAACAATTGCTAAATTAATTACTAATATGACTTTTTTTGACAGTGTTGATCCCATGTAAAATCATCGAATGTAAACAGTCCAATATAACAACAAAAGCAAAGCATTTATCCCAAGACTTTGGAGAGAATACCAAAGTCAGAATGATATAACAAACATAGAAAATCCAGTTTCCATGACTAGTTGCGTATAACCAACATTACTATATCTACTTTGTCGTCATATTGCGTATAACCAATCTTATTATATCACAACAGAACCGAGTACCTGTGTCACGCCCCAGAACCAGAATACTGGAGAGCGGGGGAATGACTCAGCCAGCTACGTATTACGGGTAGATGAATACCGTATAATACGATCAATGCTGTCTAACCAGACGAGGGGGTGCACAGTACATAAAGGTCTTACTATGGTCATTTCACATCTATTGTCTCAATCATTCAAGCAAGGAAACAGAAATAGAGAACATGTAAGATAAAGCAGTAAGGCGTCCCAAACGCTCAGTCAAAATATTCTTGAGATCTGGCTTTACAAAACATAGCCAGATGGTATAGCAAGTATACACAATTGTTATCAGCTGCAGTCTGACTTAATTACAATCATGTAAAAGTAAGTACAAGACAATCCGACTAACATGTCGGTACCAAACGGCTAAGTATAAAGGTAAATAACAAAACGAGCGATGAAGTAAGGAACCCACTCGAGTCCTCCTGCGATCATTCCCCTAGTATTGACCATCCTGGAGGTGGAAGTACGCTGGATCCTCGGGAACCGGCTCTAAATCTGGCCATGCAAAACCAGAGAGGTTAGACCTCTAATAGCAAGTACCACAAGAAAGGACGATATGAAGGATTAAACCAGTAAGTAAGAGAATATAATAATAGATCTCTGCTTTCCACTAGGATTCACATAACATCACGACACTTCGAACCAACCTCCCAACCAAACAAGGACAGAAGTTGGCCCGTCATGTCCTGACATTCTGATCATCTCAGTTAGGCAACAGAGTAGTACAGTACACAAACAAATCATCTTGAACGGCCAATCAAATCCTACGGCTTGCTATTATGAGTCCCAAGTTATCCTGGAATTATGCAATTAGGGATTCCTCAGTTCTTACTATGTGCGAGCAAGGCTAGTCTATCCAGTCAATCAATTGCGCCAATCATGTAGTTAGACGAGTCCCAGTGGGACGCCCGCCGTTATAGCATGTACAATAATATAAGCAGATACTGTTCCCTGCCCGTGTGACAGATTTACAGTATCTGTGGGAACCAGCCGGCCCGTCGGGCACTTAATAGTCCCAAGGGGGCTGCCATGTAAGAACTCGGGAATCCATTCTCTCCATGCCATCATTATTTTATTTAACTTAATAGTCCCTACGTTGAGCGAAGTTCCATGCCGTGGATCATGGCCATTCAAATGAGTACTTTCGTACGGGGTATGATATGCGCAACTCTACAACGATACCTGTGCGGCTAGGTTGTAGGTCTTACATAGCGTGATGCAACAATCAAATTAACCACGGAATAATCATGCCTTGACCATAAAGTACACATATTGTCTTTGTAAAATAGATGATTAAATAATAAATAATTACTTTGGAGCCTGCATGTGCCTGTATGCCAATATTCGGGATCGGCTAATCGAGTATAATAGTTCATTACATGAACGTGTCTCATTCATTCAATTCAATAAGACGACTAGCCAGTCTCTTAGTTCCAACTAGGAATGCATGATCAATTATTAGTCAATGTCACAATCATTATCAATGGTGACAAGGCATGAAAGTCAATCAATATTACATGGGGTCGGGTCTATAACTCTCAGGGTTAAGTTCTAGTCATACTGGGTATCCATGAATCAATCAGGACACAAGGCGCATTTTACATAACAACCCATTTTAACAAATTTAACATATCATGATTTATCAAGGAATTCACGCAAAAGGCGTAAGGATATAATAGAAGAATTATCATGCCATCATTAAATGAATAGGTTGAGGAATAAATAAAAACACCCAGGTCAGGAAGTTACGCCAACAAGTCTATGCTAAGTCTAAAAGTCACGCAAGAAGTCTATGCTTAAGACCAACAAGTCACGCTAAGTCTAGCTGGGGTGAGCGTGGAAAATAGGCGTGAACAGTGAGCGTGAAAAGTGATACACGCTGGCAAGCGTGAGCGTGAAAAGTCACGCAAGCAAGCACAGCGTGAGCGTGAAGGGAAAATCCACGCACGCACAAGAGAGCGTGACTAAAAATCCACGCACTCATGGAAGTGTGCGTGACTAAAAATACACGCAGACTCGTGGATATGTGCGTGACTAAAAATACACGCACGCTCATGAGAACGTGAGCGTCATGAGAACGTGAGCGTGACTAAAAATACATGCTAACATGTAAGAACATGAGCGTGTCTCAAAATCTACGCAGACAAGTAGAGACATGTGCGTGACTGGGCTGATGTTTTACGCGAGCACGTAAGAACGTGTGCGTGCACATCTCCCGAACTCCAAGTCCTATGGAGCCTTCGTTCCAGTGCCAGAAATACACGCTAAGTTGGTGGACCAAAACCCATGAACAACCGAAATACAACAACTTAGATCTAGGAAAAACCAGCCATAGAAATCCAAAATGCTAAGAACTAAACTCTCTCAGAATCATGAGAGGAAGAGTAATGATCCACAAAAATGGATGAAGGAGAAGCAAGTTTGCACTTGCCTACTGCTACTGCTACTGCTGGTGGGTGGAGAGTAATGAGAGGAAGAAGAAGAAGTAATGGTGAGGATGAGTAATGAGGAGAGAGAATGGAGAGGGGAGCTTTAAATAGGAAGGTGGTGGTAGGTGGGAGTTAATGGGCCGGGTTGTACAGATCCATCCAAGCCGAAACCTACTAAGACTAAAGCAGGAAATAAAATGCAGATAATAAAATTGTAAGAAATTAATTAACATGAAAATTAAAGAGAAGATAATTAATTAACATGAACTAGAGGAATTTAAATACAGGATACTACATGATAAATACTAAATAAATACACATGAGCTGTACATGTATAAAAATACGCATTCCGGGAACGGGGAGTGACAACCTGACTGAATGCCATGTTAAATAACACTAGTAAATGCACGTGATTTGCACGTATAATAACGTGTAATATGAAAATTATTTAATTATTGTCAAAATATCTCTTCTAACTCATGTGGTTAAGGTGAGAGATATTTTTCTTATTTGGTTGAGTTAGTAAATGCACGTGCTTTGCACGTATAATAACGTATAATAAAAAATTACTCAATTATTGTTAAATATCTCTTCTAACTCATGTGGTTAAGGTAAGAGATATTCTTCTTGTTTGGTTGAGTTTGATTCTCAATGTTGAACATATATAACAAATTTAAACTTTTTTTAACATTTTTTTGCATAATTAATTTTGTTTTTAAATTAAATGGTTGATGATATACACACGGCTTAGACGGCTCAATCTTGAACCGTTTTGAAGCCCCCTTATAATAGTAGAGAAGTGACGCAACTGTGTCATCATCTACTATATGATTTATCATTTCTGCAGACAAAGGAGAAGTATCTGGTGCATAAATGTAATCAAAGTTCTGTCGGCATTTGAAGTTACACCCATTTGGTTCACTATAATATAATCGTAATCTCAATATAAACAAATAATTTTTTTATTTGATTATATTACAATTACGATTATATTATAGTATACCAAACGATACTTTAGTTCAATAAAATAGAGGAGAAACACAAATGCAGCACGTCCCCAGCAAAACAAGACAAATGCTGATACATAATATGGGGAAAAAACATATTATCAACACATACAGATTATGGAAAAAAGCATATTATCAGTACTAAGGGCCCGTTTGGTAAACCGTATTTGGAGGTGGATTTTATGGATTTGGAGTCAAATTCATATAATCCTATGTTTGGTTGGAGATGAATTTGGATATGAAAAGTATGACCAAATCCAAATTTTGGATTTGGAAGGAAAAAAAAAGTTGGATTTGGGAGAAAAAAGTTAGTTTTTTTTAATAATTTTATTTTTCTATTAAATATTTCGTTAATACTAATTAATAATCAATTAGTTATTTAATTAATTAGTTATTTATTATATATTATTTTTTATAATTATTATTTTTAAAAATATTTAATTTATAGTTAATTAAGAATTAACTATTAGTTAAATAAAAGTTAGTCATTATTATTTTAAAAATTAAATTTTTTTATAACTAATAGTTAGTTATTATTTTTATAAAAAATTTAACTAATAGTTAGTTATCGAAATTATAATTTAAATTAATATTTATTAATTAATACTTTTATTATTTAATATTTTATAATAATCTCAATTAATAATTTATAACTTTATTAATCATAATTAATAATTTATTAATCATAACTAAAATCTTAAGTAATAATTTATTAATTAATATCCAATTAAAATCATAATTAATAATTTATTAGTCTTATTATAATCTTAATTAATAATTTGTTAATTACTATTTTATTGTAATCTTAATTGATATTATTTTATAATTTAGTAATTTAATAATTACTATATTATAATAATTTTAATTAATAATGTATTAATCAGCAATATAGTTAATTAATAAGTTTACGGTTCATCAATTAAATATTTAATTATAACCTTTATTAATCATAATTATAATAATTTATTAATCATAACTATAATTTTAATTAATAAATAATAAATAAATATTTTAAATCTTAATTAATGATTTATTAGTCTTAATTATAAGTATTAATTACTATTTTATTGCAATCTTAATTAATAATATATTAATTATAATTATGCAAGACTCCAACGAAACTAAAACGAGCATATCTGCAGATGCGTATGTCGATGTCTTGAATCCTCCTTCGCCATCGGCTACGAATCCCAGTCTCATAAACCCACCGTAGAAGAGAAAAGACAACTAAAGATGAGCACTTGACCGAGCCGCGGTCTACATTTCAGTGTTTAATGTGGCTCCTCACATTTATTAAAACCATGATCCCCTTTGACGATCCCATCGCAAGTACCTATTTAGTTTTACTAATTCAGTGTGGTAAGCCATATAATTTCTTCATTTGATTTTGGATGACTTTAGTCCTTTAGTTCAGTTTACTGTGTAGTGTGTACAGCAATCTGTTGTCCTAAGCTCAGTTTACTGGACTACGGTAGTAAATATCCCAGAGATGACTCTACAAATTGTCACAAATGGTAATATGGGGAGCATAAGTTTTGTTTTCTTGATAGAAGAGAGTACAATGAATTAAAATATATGAATTATTTTTGTACAAAGGTACCAGATTAAGGATCTAACTAGACTTTGAGCGGGCCGGACTGAACCGGACGTGGGTCGGACCAGTTTAGGGTTGGACCAGGCCAGCCCGATTTTTATGGAAAAAAAACTCAAAAAAAAAAAAACATAAAAATTTCTTAATAAAAGTTAACATTTTTTTTCCATTAAAATTTAAATATGCTATAACATGAACTATTTAAAAAAAAAAAAATAGAAGTTAACAAATTTTTATTAATGTCAAGATAATTTAATGTACAAGTATTTTTTCCATAAAATTTGTAATGAAATATAATTTGAATTGTTATATATTTTGAATAACTACCGTTTATGTTTTTTTTTTTTTTTTAAATTCCATGCACACACACAATTGGGGGACTCGAACCTTGTCGGTCCCTCCGGATGTCCACTCTAATACCACTAGGCTAGAGAACTCGGACACTACCGTTTATGTTTTAAATGACTATCGATTAACTGTTATATACATAAAATAACCGTCTTTTAATAACTACCATATATACTAATAATTTGAATGGCTATTAATTAATTTTTATAAATGGATTTACTTATCATATACTAAAAATGACCAATGACATGATTTAAATAACCGCCGTATATACTAATAATTTGAATGGCTATCAATTAGTTTGTATAAATGGATTTAATTGTCATATATATATATATATATATATATATATATATATTTTTTTTTTATATACTAATAATTTGAATGGCTATCAATTAGTTTGTTTAAATGGATTTAATTGTCATATATATATATATATATATATATATATATATATATATATATATATATATATATATATATATATATATATATGGGTTGAACCTGGTTTGGACCGGGTCTGAACCGGACCAGCAGACTAGGCCTAGCCGGTCTGGGTCGACCGAGCTTAGCGGGCTAAACCGGTTCAGACTAGTTTCTGAATTGCGTTGTGCCGGACCGGGCTTTCGGGCCATAAGATAAAACCGAGTCCTGACCCGCTGAAGTGGTGGGCCGAACCGGACCGGTCCGTTAACCAGGTCTGGACTGGCCCAAACTGACGTTGACCGGACCGAACCTGGGCCGGATTGCGGGCGGCCCGACCTATCTCACACCTCGACTCTTTTCTTTATGTCTTGCTTTCTATCGTTTGGGAAATATCCAACCTGGCTTTTGTTTTGTTCATTGGGGGTGGAGAGCTTTTGTTCATTTGGGGTGGAGAATACATATACAATGTCGAGGATTGCCCTAAAGCCCATAGGACTACTAGGCCATATGCTAACACTCCCTCAGCTTGAGCACATAATTCAATTATGCACAAATTGTTACAATGTCGAGGATTGCCCTAAAGCCCATAGGACTACTAGGCCATATGCCTTCATAGATCTGATGAATCGGGTATTTCGACCCTTCCTTGATAAATTTATGGTAGTCTTTATTGACGATATTCTCGTCTACTCGAAGGACAGGGCACAGCATGCAGAACATCTACGGGCCGTGCTCCAGACACTTCGAGAAAATGAGTTGTACGCGAAGCAGAGTAAGTGTGAATTTTGGCTAAGCAGCGTATCCTTTCTTGGTCATATCATTTCGTCCGAAGGCATTACAGTCGACCCGAAGAAAGTGGAAGCTGTTGCTGATTGGAAGCGGCCTGCGTCTGCTAGTGAGATTCGAAGCTTTCTTGGTTTGGCGGAATACTATCGACGCTTCGTGAAAGACTTCGCGAAGATTGCATCGCCACTGACTCGCCTCACTCAAAAGGGAGTCGTGTATGAGTAGTCGGATGACTGTGAAGCTTCATTCCAGGAGCTAAAACAGCGACTAATTTCGGCACCTATACTCGTACTTCCAGTTGGGCCAGAGGGTTTTCAGATATTCAGCGATGCTTCAGGCCAGGGCTTGGGATGTGTGCTCATACAGCAAAACAAGGTGATATCCTTCGCCTCCAGACAGTTGAAGCCGCACGAGAAGAACTATCCTACGCACGACTTGGAGTTAGCGGCGATTGTGTTCGTATTGAAATTGTGGCGCCACTATCTATATGGCTTGACATGCGCGATCTATACCGACCACAAGAGCCTCAAGTATCTCTTCACCCAGAAGGAATTAAACTTGCCACAGAGGCGCTGGCTCGAACTGATCAAAGACTATGACTTGACGATCGACTACACTCCGGGCAAGGGAAATATGGTGGCAGACGCTCTGAGTCGAAAATATCTTGCCTCGCTATCCATCAACCGCAGACTACTACAAGATCTAGAAGAAATGGGCATCGATCTCCGGGTTCGATTCAGGGATATACGGTTGGCGCAACTGCAGTTAGAGCCGAGTTTGCTGGAAAAGATCGTGGCCGCTGAGAAGGATGATCCGTACCTGAAGAAAATGTGCGAGTGAATTTCGACAGGTAGTGCGACCGACTTTGCGGAAGATAAGACCGGCGTGCTGAGAATGAATGGCTGACTATGTATTCTGGATGATTCAGAACTACGAAAGGAGATAATGTCGGAGGCGCATTATGCGAAATATACCTTGCATCCAGGCAGTACCAAGATGTATAAGGACCTCCGCACGACCTTCTGGTGGCACGGGATGAAGAGAGATGTGACGCTCTTCGTGTCGTAATGCATGGCCTGTCAGCAGGTGAAAGCTGAGCATCAGCGACCGGGCGGAGAGATGCAGAACCTCGCTATTCCCGAGTGGAAGTGGGATCACGTCACTATGGATTTTATTGTTGGCCTGCCGAAGACACCACGGGGGAACAACGCCATCTGGGTCATCGTCGATCGATTAACCAAGTCAGCGCACTTTATCGCCATTAAAGTTACTTGGAGCGTTGATCGCCTGACGCAGATTTATCTTGACGAGATAGTACGGCTGTACGGAGTTCCAGTATCCATCGTCTCTGATCGGGATTCACGATTCATGTCGCGATTCTGGAGTAGCCTTCAGTCGGCGCTGGGTACCAAGTTGCAGTTCAGCTCAGCTTACCATCCTCAGACCGACGGCCAAACGGAGCACGTTAATCAGATTCTCGAAGACATGCTACGGCTCTGAGCAATTGACTTCAAATCAAGCTGGGACGTCCACCTACCGCTGGCGGAATTTGCATACAACAATAACTACCAATCCAGCATCCAAATGGCGCCGTATGAAGCTTTGTACGGCCGGAAGTGCAGATCGCCCATTTGCTGGAATGAAGTCGGAGAACGGCAGATACTCGGCCCGGAGCTGGTGGAACAGACTGTGAAAAAGGTCAAGCTAATTCGAGAAAGACTGAAGATTGCACAGAGTCAGCAAAAGAGCTACGCCGACACCCATCTAAGACCGCTTGAGTTCCAGGTGGGCGATCACGTGTCCCTGAAGGTGTCGCCTATGCGAGGAGTTACTCGGTTCGGTGCGAAGGGAAAGCTGAGTCCGAGATTTCTTGGGCCGTTCGAAATACTCGAGCGAGTCACCCCAGTGGCCTACAAAATTGCCCTACCGCCGGCGCTTGAAGGTGTGCACAATGTCTTCCACGTCTCCCAGCTGCGGAAGTACGTACACGACCCTAGCCACGTGGTGGATTTTGGCCAGCTAGAGCTAAAGTCCGACTTATCCTACGTTGAATAGCCAGTTCAAATCTTAGAACGCAAGGATAAGCTGCTGCAAAATTGGGCGATCCCTCTCGTTCGCGTACTCTGGAGGAACCATGCGGCAGAAGAGTCGACATGGGAACTCGAGTCAGAGATGAAAGAAAAGTTTCCTTCATTGTTTTCATAGAGGTAGGTTCTGTTCTTAAGTTTCGAGGACGAAAATTTTTCTTAGTTGGTTATGGTGTAGTGCTCCGTCCCTACATTGTGCCCCGTTGTTCGTCTACGGGGTACGCGAGAAAGGAACACTGTCGCTATCGACTCGGTCGGGACCGATAGGTCGGGATCGATCGAATCGATCGAACGGAAACGGTTGAATTAAGATCCATCCCCGTTATGGAATGGCTTCTTCGGAACCAAGTTCCATATTCAGCGGGCTACGCCTCAAGGATTGACTCTGCGGTTGAGTCGGGAGAGACCTTCCGTTGCTCTGCTTTTTACGCCGTTTGCGTTGGTTTTGGCTTTGTTTTCTGAATGCGTTTTCGTGAATAATTTCGATAGTTTTCATGGCTTACGTTTCAAACTTCGCATTCATATCGAATTTTCTTGAATAATACAGTATTCTAATCGGTTGCTTGTGCGATTTCAGGTGATTGCGTAGGCAACGTCTAGCGCGGCCAACCAGTTTCTCGCCTCAAGTAAATACTAAGGTGAGTGGCTGACCCTTCTCCCCTCGACCCTCTTCTCTAATACATTATCAATACTAGACATGTGCTATGCTAGATGTAATGCAACGACATGAATGATATTCCGATGAACGGTCACACGACGTCCCATGAACACGAACTATACAGATGCTTGTCATAAAATATTATCGTGCTTGCAATTATCAAATCATATAGAACCGTGCTAAGGAAGGATGAATCGATTAAATAAATGTCGCAACGATACTATAAGATGTGCCTTGAAATAATAAATTAACTTAGCACGGTCATGGACAACTTGTCGATAAGGGCGTTTGTTTCTTCGGACGGTTTCCCGAGGCCACGGGACCGTTCCGACCTAGGAAGAAACACGGATAGCTATGCCGAATGCATGCCACGGTAGGCAGTGGCTTTCAACGGGGCTCGCTACCCGCGCTGAAGGACCTCTGTCTACCAAGCTATATGTCCAGGATGGCTTGTCGTGCCAGTGACCTTCACGAACGCTCTCAATTACGTATTATTATTATCAACATGACAGGGAAGGACATGGTAAATTTACGCTACGACGGCACGCTCTGCCGGGGGTAAGATCTATCGTCATTATACGGTTGTGCCTTCAAATATAAGTTTGAATTGAGTAGGATGGCTAGAAACTTCAGTAAATAATTGCTTGCACGCTCACTTGAATTCTTCAACAAATGAGAGCACGGAATTTAAATTGCCACGCACCAGCACAAAGTGTAAAGTGCTGACCCTCGCTCTCAACAGGTACTCGGGATCTGGATAGCGTACCAAGGAACTGAAGGCGACGCTCGTTTCTTTTGAAGCCTTGCTAGCGCGAAGGCTAGCTCTGCAATATTTTGAAGACTCCAACCCAACTGCATCATGAGTCACAAACTCTCGCCGATCCCAGGTCTTAGAGAGTCGTTTGATGTTTGTATAAAGGGATGTAAATGTATGATTAATTAAATGGTTGATGATATACACACGGCTTAGACGGCTCAATCTTGAACCGTTTTGAAGCCCCCTTATAATAGTAGAGAAGTGACGCAACTGTGTGTCATCATCTACTATATGATTTATCATTTCTGCAGACGAAGGAGAAGTACCTGGTGCATAAATGTAATCAAAGTTCTGTCGGCATTTGAAGTTACACCCATTTGGTTCACTATAATATAATCGTAATCTCAATATAAACAAATAATTTTTTTTATTTGATTATATTACAATTACGATTATATTATAGTATACCAAATGATACTTTAGTTCAATAAAATAGAGGAGAAACACAAATGCAGCACGTCCCCAGCAAAACAAGACAAATGCTGATACAGAATATGGGGAAAAAAACATATTATCAACACATACAGATTATGGAAAAAAGCATATTATCAACACTAAGGGCCCGTTTGGTAAACCGTATTTGGAGGTGGATTTTATGGATTTGGAGTCAAATTCATATAATCCTATGTTTGGTTGGAGATGAATTTGGATATGAAAAGTATGACCAAATCCAAATTTTGGATTTGGAAGAAAGAGAAAGTTGGATTTGGGAGGAAAAAGTTAGTTTTTTTTTTAATACTTTCATTTTTCTATTAAATATTTCGTTAATACTAATTAATAATCAATTAGTTATTTAATTAATTAGTTATTTCTTATATATTATTTTTTATAATTATTATTTTTAAAAATATTTAATTTATAGTTAATTAAGAATTAACTATTAGTTAAATAAAAGTTAGTCATTATTATTTTAAAAATTAAATTTTTTTATAACTAATAGTTAGTTATTATTTTTATAAAAAATTTAACTAATAGTTAGTTATCGAAATTATAATTTAAATTAATATTTATTAATTAATACTTTTATTATTTAATATTTTATAATAATCTCAATTAATAATTTATAACTTTATTAATCATAATTAATAATTTATTAATCATAACTAAAATCTTAAGTAATAATTTATTAATTAATATCCAATTAAAATCATAATTAATAATTTATTAGTCTTATTATAATCTTAATTAATAATTTGTTAATTACTATTTTATTGTAATCTTAATTGATATTATTTTATAATTTAGTAATTTAATAATTACTATATTATAATAATTTTAATTAATAATGTATTAATCAGCAATATAGTTAATTAATAAGTTTACGGTTCATCAATTAAATATTTAATTATAACCTTTATTAATCATAATTATAATAATTTATTAATCATAACTATAATTTTAATTAATAAATAATAAATAAATATTTTAAATCTTAATTAATGATTTATTAGTCTTAATTATAAGTATTAATTACTATTTTATTGCAATCTTAATTAATAATATATTAATTATAATTATGCAAGACTCCAACGAAACTAAAACGAGCATATCTGCAGATGCGTATGTCGATGTCTTGAATCCTCCTTCGCCATCGGCTACGAATCCCAGTCTCATAAACCCACCGTAGAAGAGAAAAGACAACTAAAGATGAGCACTTGACCGAGCCGCGGTCTACATTTCAGTGTTTAATGTGGCTCCTCACATTTATTAAAACCATGATCCCCTTTGACGATCCCATCGCAAGTACCTATTTAGTTTTACTAATTCAGTGTGGTAAGCCATATAATTTCTTCATTTGATTTTGGATGACTTTAGTCCTTTAGTTCAGTTTACTGTGTAGTGTGTACAGCAATCTGTTGTCCTAAGCTCAGTTTACTGGACTACGGTAGTAAATATCCCAGAGATGACTCTACAAATTGTCACAAATGGTAATATGGGGAGCATAAGTTTTGTTTTCTTGATATAAGAGAGTACAATGAATTAAAATATGAATTATTTAAATTTTTGTACAAAGGTACCAGATTTAGGATCTAACTAGACTTTGAGCGGGCCGGACTGAACCGGACGTGGGTCGGACCAGTTTAGGGTTGGACCGGACCAGCTCGATTTTTATGAAAAAGAACTCAAAAAAAAAACATAAAAATTTCTTAATAAAAGTTAACAATTTTTTTTCCATTAAAATTTAAATATGCTATAACATGAACTAATTTTTTTTTTAAAAAAATAGAAGTTAACAAATTTTTATTAATGTCAAGATAATTTAATGTACAAGTATTTTTTCCATAAAATTTGTAATGAAATATAATTTGAATTGTTATATATTTTGAATAACTACTGTTTATTATTTTTATTTTTTTGAAATTTCATGCACACACACAATTGGGGGACTCGAACCTTGTCGGTCCCTCCGGATGTCCACTCTAATACAACTAGGCTAGAGAACTCGGACACTACCGTTTATGTTTTAAATGACTATCGATTAAGTGTTATATACATAAAATGACCGTCTTTTAATAACTACCATATATACTAATAATTTGAATGGCTATTAATTAATTTTTTAAATGGATTTAATTATCATATACTAAAAATGACCAATGACATGATTTAAATAACCACCGTATATACTAATAATTATCAATTAGTTTGTATATATATATATATATATATATATATATATATATATATATATGGGTTGAACCGGGTTTGGACCGGGTCTGAACCGGACCAGCAGACTAGGCCTAGCCGGTCCGGGTCGACCGAGCTTAGCGGGCTAAACCGGTTCAGGCTGGTTTCTGAACTGCGTTGTGCCGGACCGGGCTTTCGGTCCAGAAGATAAAACCGAGTCCGGACCCGCTGAAGTGGTGGGCCGAACCGGACCGGTCCGTTGACCGGATCTGGGCCGGCCCAAACCGACGTTGACCGGACCGAACCTGGGCCAGATTGCGGGCCGCCCGACCTATCTCACACCTCGACTCTTTTCTTTATGGCTTGCTTTCTATCGTTTGGGAAATATCCAACCTGGCTTTTGTTTTGTTCATTGGGGTGGAGAGCTTTTGTTCATTGGGGGTGGAGAATACATATACAATGTCGAGGATTGCCCTAAAGCCCATAGGACTACTAGGCCATACGCTAACACGGAGAAAACTTTGATACCGAAGGAGATATCAAAGTTTTGATACCCCCTATATATGACATGTGGGTCTCCTCCCTCTTCGTAAAATATGTAAACATATATATACATAAATATTGAGGAGGTCCCACTTGTCATACATAGGAGATATTAAAATTTTGATATCCCCTTCGGTATCAAAGTTTTACTCCGCTAACACTCCCTCAGCTTGAGCATATAATTCAATTATGCACAAATTGTTACAAAGAAAAAGAAAATATCGAGAAAGTAGTTTGGTGAAGGGATCGACAATTTGTTCTTCGGACCAAGTGAATATTGTGTAGACCAAATTACCCATCATAGCTTCACGAATGAAATGACATTCTATCTCAATGTGTTTGGTCTTTTCATGAAAGACCAGACCTTGGTTTAGAGGGACTTCACCTATCACATAAAAATAAATGGTTTAGATGCACAATTTTGAGGACAAATAACATTGTTATTGCAAAAATAGCAAAATTATTTGACAATACTAATTTTGCTCATAAACTAGGTCATTATTGACCAACTTTTGCAAATAGGAGGGAGGCAGCTTTCAAAATATTAATCCCTGTCATCAATCATTATAGAAATCCACATTCTCTAAAATTAATTGTTATAAAAGATTAAGAGCCGCATTATAAAAAGAAAAAGTCTTTTCAGGCCGAAAAGGAGACCGTGATTTAAATCGCGCTGTCATTCGCGCTGTCACGTGTGTTTCTCTTATTGGTCGGGATAGAGGGTCCATACGTTTAGTCCCCTGCCAACATGGATTTATTTGATTCCGACTAATAAAAAGATGACACGTGGCACTGCGGACGCGGTGTTATAAAAAAGAGTAACACCAACCGATGAGTAAATATTAATGTAAGAAAATGATATTGAGAGAAAGTGACAGGAGAGAGGGGGCGGCAACGCCTGCAAAAACAGCATCATGCGATTGGGATGGCCAACAGCTGCATATGCTATCTATTCATCATTGAGTGTGGTTTGTGTTCACCACCTGTTTGGCATTGCATCATTTAAATCATTTCGCATGGAACATGAAATAGATCTATAAAATGTGTCCCAAACTTTACCTTAGCCAAATTATAGGATCTCATCAATGAATGAATTCCAAGAAATTTAGATCTCATGGATCCAGGACTGGTCCAAGTATGGGGAAGCCGAATAAGACTTCAGACTTGGACAATCTATCTATGCTTAGAGTAACTCTTACGTTTGGTACGATTCCACTAAAGATCGGGATCATGAATGACCCTTCAGAATCGGCCTGCAATAAGGATCAAGAGACGAGCGAAACCAACTCCGAATAGGACAACTCAGTCCCCTGAGCCGGTCCTGCATGGACCCACACGAGATTTGTAAAGACAGGTAATAAGAATAATACAGGAATTGTTAGGCAACATTACGGCTTTTCACGACCCTACAACTGTCAAAATTCTGACAGATCTGTACATATCTAGTACGGCCAAAATTTTGACACTTTTGAATAAACAAGACTGTCAAAATTCTGACACATCTGTGCATATTTAGTACGGCTAAAATTTTGACACTTTTGAATAAACAAAACTGTTAAAATTCTGGCAGTCCTGTACATATTCAGGACTGTCAAAATTTTGACAGTTCATATAAAATTAGAACGGTCAAAATTTTGATAGTCCTAAAATAGCAAGGACTATAAAAAATTTAGCAGTTCTGAATATGCATACAACTGCTAGAAGTGTAATATCCTTATCAATTTTTGTAATGTTCTTATCATTTGCCTTTGAAAAATAGAAATTGACATATCAAACACACAAACAATGAGCTATTTAGTTCTCTTTTTCTTTCCCTCATAATTGTCTTTTTTTGTGGGTTAATTAGCATTTGGACCCTGAATTTTATAACAATTTAGAGTTTAAGCCCTCACATGTCCAATTGGAGAGCTTAGATCATAATTTTATATATTTTTTGTTTTTTTCTTATTATACCCTCCCTTCATGTTTGTGATGAAATTTTTATATATAGGTTATGGTAAAAAAAATAAAAAATAAAAATCTAGGATCTTAAATTTTCAATTGGACATGTGAACACTTAAACTCTAAATTGATATAAAATCTAGGGTCTAAACGCTAATTATCTTATTTTAAAACTAAACATTGAGTGTAGATATATGCAAAATGACAAATCTTCTAATATATAACGATGGCTTCAAAACGGGACAAGAGTGAGCCGTCTAAGCCGTATGTATATGATAGAGCATTTTTTTTTTTAGAAATTACTAAAGATAAAAATTTAAACTTTCTCTCCTTTTCTTTTCTTCTGCACAACTGAATACCCTATTTTTTATTTTTTCGGTATAACCGAATACTCTCTCTTTTATTCACATATATCAATAGCAAATTATAATTAAATTTAAATTAATTTTTTATAAATTTTAATTAAAATATAAATATATATAAAATAAATCTTAATTTAAATTTAAATACTTAAATTATATTTTGATAAGATTATAAAAAAAATATATATTTTACGTACGATGTACGTGCTTTTACTTGTGATAGTTTAAGATGTCCCAATCCATAGCTATTATGGTTATAGTTTAGAGCAATGCTATGCCTACAACCAAATTCTTACAACCCCTTTACTCCCGCCACGTGTCGGATTTCGATTGGAGGAGAGAAGTAAGTGGTGGGGTCGGATGGAGCCCATGTAGCAGAGGGGTGTGAGGGGTGGTGGGATCCGGTGGGACCCATGTGTAAGGGGTTGGTGAGTGAGGTTGTAAAAATGTTGTAAGAATTTGGTAGTAAATTTAGCATTTTCCTATAGTTTAAGGCCGCTTATCACGAGTTGGCAGAACCATCTCGGTTCTAGTTTTATTGACTAGTCTACTAATTATAAATTTGATAGCTACGGTTTTCGGTGCGCCAATGTCTTAGCATATTTAAAGACGGTAAGTTCATCATAATATGCATTCGTTATAAGAAAGTTTTTTTTTTTTTTTGGAAAACACAATTTGACTGATTTCTTTCCTATGAATATCAATTGAAAATCAATTATAAATTACATCTATGATTAATACCACGACAGCTTGTGAACATATTCAAGTTGTGCAATCATATAAGGTTCCGAACATCTGAAGGTCCTAAATTTTTTAACCACTATATAAAATACTAAATTACTACTGTGTAAAATATTTATTTTTAGATTTATGCTTTCCTATTTAACAGAAACCGTAGTAATATGGTCTTTAGGATGTAAAGAAAAAATATATTAATTTTAGAGCGGTTAAAAAACTAATTTTTTAATATTTATATATGGTCCTTAGAATATCGTAAACGATCGTATCAATGAATAAGCTCTCATTTTTTATAGTATAAAAGCAGATTGTTTGTATTGCAACAAATTTTGACTAAATATAAAATATTCATAAACACATGGACACAATAATGGCAATTGTGGCAAGTGAATCCCAAAATTGGCGAAATCTGTTGCATAAATAAGTTGGAACATTAAAGATAGTCACATAATGCTGGTATCATTAATCTCACAACAGTAATTAGCACAGTAAAAATACAAATCAATATTTATATTAGTTATGTATCAGGAGAAAATAGTAATCAATGATTTAATATTCTATATGTAGGTGAGGAAAATGACACGTGTCTATCTCATCTGATGACATTCTAGGAATAACAAAATTTATTTGATAAATGTCGATTCTTGTTTACTGTTTGATAAATAAATTTCGTATTTTGACTTGCAATAGCAATGGGAAGTAAGAAAATGTTTTCTTTAAACTGTGATTACTTCTTCTTTTTTCTAAATTAAGGCTTAATTGTAATTTGATGCCCTCAACTATTTCTGTTATTTAACTTGGTATCCTAAAATTTTTTTATTGGACAATTTGATATTATCAACTATTTAATATTTTCAATTTGATACCCAAAATTTTGAAAATGACAAAATTATTCCTCCCCATCACTTTTCAAGAGAACCAAATGCCTCTCCCCCTCCCCCTTGCCGCTCACCACTCCCCCATCACTTTTAAGTTTACATTAGGGGTATTTTCGTCCAAATTTTTTTTCAGGATATCAAGTTGTTACCCTTGTTAGCAATCACCCGAATAAAACGCGTATTATACGCAAATTTTTCCGTATCTTACATAAACGTATAATACTTACGTACTTTTGAAAAATTCGAATTTGTACGCGAATTTTAAGCCTGTGGCGTTTTAAACGCGTACCGTACGAATTTTTAAAAAATTTGGCCAAAAAAATGTTACCAAGAAACCCAACAGTCTTAACTTTCTTGACTCTTGCTGCTATTAGATATTAAGACCGGCACAATTCTAAAAAATTATCAAAAGAAAAGAAGAAAAAGTCTCACAGTAACCAAAAAAAGAAACCCAAGAGTCTTTGCACATGTTACTTACAACAATCAAAGAAAAACCTTTCGGTTTTCCATCATCCAACCTTTTCTTATTCTCACACTGAACCCTTGTTTATGAACGAGTAGAGGTGGGTGGGCCCTATATATATATGCCGAATTTTTAGTGCCGAATTGGTTCATATGAAACGTACTAAAAACGAATTAAATCTGATCCGAATATTTTTCGTTAGATGAATTTTTGACCGAATTTTACTTATATTGTGTCGATTTATACTCGTACTTTTGTCGTTTCGAATTTTTTCCGTTTGCCGAATTGCTAACAAGGGTTGTTACAAAAAAGTTTAGGATATCAAGTTGAAAACTGTAATAGTTGAGGGTATTCAGTTACAATTAAGCCTAAAATTAATAACAATACTGAGTTCAATTTTAATATAGACACATGTTACTATTTCAAAGTGTAGAAATAGAATCCATCTAACATATGTTATCCTTAATCTTGATGCTTGTTTTATTGTATAAGTTTTATGTTTTGTGCAGTTGTTCAAACCAGGAGAATGTTGCTTACAGAAATTGTATTGTTTTAAATTTTAAAAAATAACTTGGTTTAGGCTGGGTTTGAGATTAATTACTGATGATTGCTTTATACTTAAAAGAAAGTAATTTAAGGTTGTTTGGTAATAGTAATTTATCATTTTTATTTTTTTGAAAAATAAGTTCAATTTTGACAACAATCAAGATTACTGTGAAAAGTTGCTTGCGTAATGACTTGTTAAAAAATAACAACGATCACAAACCAAGTTTAAATATTGCTTCTTTTATCTATTTTTACTAAATTATTCTTTTTGGACAACTCTTTAATGTAAAAAATATGTTTTTTTAAAAGCTTAAGTAATAAATAACTAAGACCGAAACTTATATTTTTGAGAACTAATAACAAAACCTATTTGGTAATATAAACTTCCTTCTTTTTTTCATTGTCTTACGAAGAACTTTTCGAAATAATTTTTTTATAAAGATAAAATTACTTTCAAGAGTTATTTCACATTTAAAGACAAATGTTTAAGATCGCTGCACTAATTACTAGGGAACAATACACTTTTGGCAGTCCTAGGATCGACAAAATTCTGACATTTCTGTACATAACCTTAAAAAAAAAATATTTTGCTTGCAGTTTATGACCGTGGACTATGACCGCAGGACACATGACCGAATTCCATTGCTAGGATCCGCCACCGGAGTCCCTGCCAATGAGACGGTGACCTGCAATCACAGCCACGGGTAAGATAGCAACGTCCTAAAAAAAATAGAATTGTTAAAATTTGGTTAGTCCTATAAATATACAGAACTGCAAAAAAATTAATAGTCCATATAAAATTAGGACTACCAAAATTTTAAGGTCATAAAATAGCAAAGATTCAATCTATTTTTTTTGAGAGCATCCACAATGGTAACACTCTAAACATATAAATTATTAAAAATTACATAAATTATTATTTTTGGAATGTCTCTTTGATATTGGCACAAATATTCCAAATTAACATCCTTCATATATATTTTTTAAAATTTTCCTTCAACGTTTGGTAAGATTTTTTATCCCTTTTTTTCTCTTTATTTTTCTTCCATGTTTGGTAAAACAGCTAATTTGGTGGGCCCAGGAATTAGTATAGCAAAAATAGGACAAGCTCCAAATCTGGAGTATCTCTTAGTTTTCTATCAATTTTCAAGTATGAACAAGTGCTCATAGCAGCCTTCAAGTGTTACAAAATTTAACTAAAGTTAAAATATAATACTTGAAATTTCTTCCACTATGGATGCTCCGACATTTCTGAATATATATAGAATTATAAAAATATATGTTACCTTCTAATAGGTGTTTTAGTACCCTCAGCAATTGCTTTTTTAAAATATAATTTCTAAAGGTACTTCACATTTTACTTCAGAACAGTTCGGTCCTAGGACTGTCAACTTGTTGGCAGTTAATCAACAAAGTTGACAGTCCTAACGAATTTGAATATTAAAATAGACTGTCAACAAAATTGGCTCTTTTTTTTAATATTAGGACTATCAACTTTGTTGGTCGTTATAATAAAGTATCATAAAATAAAATGTAGAATGACTTTAGAAATTACCTTTTAAAAAAGCAACATCAATTTGGAGACGTATATACTATATACAAGTATTTACACCCCCATCCTCCATTTGTCAGATCTCTCTCTCTCTCTCTCCCAATTTTTTTTTTTTTCCAAATTACTATATTTTCTCTCTTTGGAGAGCTTTTCCTATCCCGGTTTTTGTTAATTCTCTCTCTCTTCCATTTTCTTCAAGAAAGCTCTCTCCTTTATCATCTTCGCATCAGCCATTTCGGTCCATGCGTCTGGTCCTGCCATGTCTCTAGCCGTTGGAGCTCCCTCCACCTGTTCCAAAGACATGGGCTTGGAGGACTCCAGCGAAGCCCCTGATAAAAATGGACTCTTAGGACCACCAAAAAGTGCCGAACTTTGTGAGGAGGAGGAGGAGAGGGAGAGGAGTACAATCAGCAGAACGATGAGCGAAGCTTCTCTGTACGCGACCGAGGACGAGCACGACGACGACGACGACGAGGAGGATGAGGAGGAAGGGAAAGGGATCGACTTGGGTCCTCAAGTCAGCCTCAAGGACCAGCTAGAGAAAGACAAGGTCTGAATTTTTTTCCCCTGTTATTTTATTTTATTTATTGTTGCTTATGTTTATTATTTTTCATCAGGACGATGAGAGTTTGAGGAGGTGGAAGGAGCAGCTCCTGGCAAGTGTGGATTTGAACTCTGTTGGAGGTACCATTACCAACCTTTTTTGGTTTATGTTGAATGATTTGATTTTTCTACTTCAAAGTTGTTTCCTTTTTTTTGCTTTTAAATTGTTTAGTTATACATAGAGTTAAACAAGAAAATATTTGAATTTTGAAACCGGATGGGTGCATCTAGTAAAGATATTCCTTTTTTTTTCCCCTCATATTCTTTTTGGTGTTAGAGCATCGACAGTGGAGACACTCCAAACACGTACTCCAAATTATTAGAAATTGTGTAAATTATTACTTTTGGAGTGTCTCCTTGATATTGGCACACAATGGTACATTCCAAACAAATATTCCAAATTAACGTCTTCTATCTTTTTCTTTTTTATTTTTCTTCCATGTTTGGTAAGATTTTTCCTCTCTATATATTTATTTATTTCTTCCATGTTTGGTAGAATTAGTTAATATTGGTGGGTCCAGAAATTAATATAGTGGAGCTAGCACACGCTCCAAATCTGGAGTGTCTCTTAGTTTTCTAGCAATTTTTAACTATGGACAAGTGTCCACAGTAGTCTTCAAGTGCTACAAAATTTGGCTAAAGTCAAAATATAGCACTTGAAATCTCTTCCACTGTGGATGCTCTTATTTTGGTTGGAATAATATAAAAAAAATGGCGCCGCGAGAATATACAACTCTAGAATTTTGGTGCAGCGATAGATAGTTTAACAATTTAAAGTTTGGCTACACTTTAAATTTTGGGCACTTGCTTAAAGGATTTAAACTGTTTCAACTTTGTGGGACAACTGTTTGTGAAAGTGAATCTCCTACAATATTCAACTAGTTAAAATTTTGTTTTCTTCCTTTGTAGTTTAATATTATAGATCTTGCTTTTGTGGACATTAACATGTACTTTATTTGGGGAGTATGAGATGTTTGTTCCTCATGGAATTTAGTATTTGTTCTCTTTGGAAGTGAGCTTTTCTTAGTATAAGCATATGTGCTCAGAATTTACTTTCTTGGAATCTGTTAATTTTGCCTATTAAGTTTGTCTTCTTTCTGTTTTGAACCTATTAAGGATTAGAGGTCAAGATCTTGACTGACCTTTCACTAAACAATGGATCTGCTGTGGAAATGTGCCCTCCTAGAAATGGATGTACTCTTGCACTTGTACTTTGTTAGTTAAGTAAAAAAAAATATTACGTGCACTATGTATCGTTTTACTAATTATCTTTCGATATGCTGTAGAAAATTTGGAACCGGAGGTCCAGATCCTGAGCCTTTCGATCATATCGGCTGGTAGACCTGATATGGTCCTTCCACTTCCTGTGGTGCCCAACTCCAAAGGTGTTTGGTTTACTTTGAAAGAAGGTAGCGCTTACAGGCTCAAGTTTTCATTCTCGGTCAGCAACAATATAGTCTCCGGCCTGAGATACACCAACACGGTGTGGAAAACCGGTGTTAAAGGTGGGCTATCTTTCTCAAAAAATTTGGTGAAGTTATGTTAGGATTGTATCTATGCTTTCCCTTTATTAAGTTTTGCAGTACAATGTTGGTTTAGTGAGTATAGGTGTTGATCATGTGTGCCAACAAGAATCTTGTTTTTTTGTGTGGAATAAATGCGTCTTTTTCATGTTGTTTGACTGACGATCCATGGTAAGAGCAATGCTTGTTTCTCGCTCATGATTTCGTTACCTGTATAGAAAAGGCAGGTGTGACATGATATTGTATCCTCTCCTTTTGCTATTATGGGGATTGATATTCAAACTTCAAAGTAAAAGAAAGATGAACATGGGACCCACTTTGTGACTATTAGGTTCCTTGCCCATCGAGATCCAACATTATTATGTCCCTAACTCCCTAGTCCACACAACTTTATTTACCTAAAAAATTTCAAATGCAAAACGTAACATATACGACTACTAAATCTAATCATGTATATTTTGGAGCAAGTTATAATTTCTCAGAAAAGGAATGGTGGCATGGAACAGTACATGTAGACAGTCATTTTAGGCAACATGATGCATATGATATTTTCCACGATAAACATTTTTGAAATGATATATTATTGCTTCTTAATAAAGTCTTTCTGTCTGATAAAACTATCATACTGATGGAAATGAGGAGTGTAGACATAACTTTGTCGTCCTGAGCAAGACCCATGGTACAACCGTACTGCAGCATTTGTTTCCACAAAAAAACAATTCTATATCTTTAGACCGGAGGATATCTGCTTAATAATCTAGCTTTGCAAGCCCAGAAATGGCATTTAGCAAAATTTAGGTATTCATCCTGTTTTGTCAGCTTGAAAACAAACTACAATCTAGTATCTATAAGTTTTTGACCGAGTCTTGAATTTGCACTTGTATTGACCTTGAATTATCCCATTTCAGTGGACAGCACAAAAGAAATGTTGGGTACCTTCAGCCCACAGGTCGAGCCATACATATATGAGGCACCAGAAGACACCACTCCCTCTGGTATCTTTGCGAGGGGATCTTATTCAGCAAGAACAAGGGTAGGTCCGGTGTTCTGTATTTTACTTTTTAGGCTTATGTCTCATGAATAGTTAGGCTGTTATTCATATGTTCTTCCATGAAATAGAAGTATAGAAGTTCGTGGTGATTTCTTTGGATATTAAATGGCGTTTTTGCCATGTAAAATTTAAGAGAGGAGTTAATTTTGTATCAGACCCTCTCCTGGTCAAGAGCAGCCCAATTCAAGTTGGTACATGATAAGTCGCCAAGTTGGGGGCAAGAAACTTGGATTTGGTCGTTTAATATTGAACACTGATACAATTTGGCTCTCTACTCAAAATATACCTTAATTGGTGTGCAAGAATTTATCATGAAAAGATAACTAAATCCTATATGTCATTGATTTTAGTGGTCCCTAACTCTCCAAAATGATAGCTGCAGCGATGTTTCCATCTTTTCCCTCCTGTTATATCTTTATTACATTGATGCTCATATAAATATTAGATTTTCGTAGAACAATCATATGGTTTTAAGTAGTATGTGATGCTGATAGAATCATCATTCATCCTTGGTATTACCCATGGTTTCTTCTGATTTTTAATGATCGATAGTGTGCACAGGACCATATCTAATCCAAGACCTACTTGCTTGAGCCCTTCCATCAATTATACTTCTTCATCTAAGGCGACACTAATAGTAGATACACATTGGAAGCAATAGTAATTGTTCGGGGAAATAATTAATTATTCACATACTCAGGCTAACCAAGGTTCACAGTATCGGTATCGGGATTAGTATCGGACAATTTCTATGAGTATTGGTATTGTAGAGAATAATTGTTGTGTGTTTTATTGATTGGTTACTCCACTATTTATAGGGAGTCTAGCTCCTCTTCATACTACATTTTCCAATGTGGGACTAAAGTCCCTTATTAGTTCTCAACACTCCCCCTCAAGATGGGCGATAGATATTAATCATTCACATCTTGTTACATAGCTTCGACAGACTTAATGAACTAAGACCCTTAGTCAGGCAGTCTGCCACTTGTTCTTCTGAGCGAACATGATCAATCTTCAGTATCCCTTGTTCCAGCTTCTCTTTGATGAAGAATCGATCGATCTCGATGTGCTTCGTTCTGTCGTGCTGAACTGGATTGTTAGCAATACTTATTGCAGCTTGACTATCGCTCAGAAGACGTAACGGTGCTCCCTTGTCCAGCTTCAACTCTGTCAGCAACGCTTTCACCCACAGCAACTCCGACACTCTCAAAGCCATTGCTCTGTATTCTGCTTCAGCTGTAGACCGTGCTACCACTGACTGTTTCTTGCTTCTCCATGAGACCAAGTTTCCTCCTACAAAGACACAATATCCCGTGGTAGACCTTCTATCGTCTATACAGCTCGTCCAGTCTGCATCGCAGTATCCCTCAACTTCTATACTTCTATTCTTCTTGAACCATAGTCCTTTCCCCGGCGTTCCTTTCAGATATCTCAGGATCTGAAACATTGCATCCATATGACCCGTTCTTGGATCATGCATGTAGCGACTTACTACACTCACCGCAAATGAGATATCAGGACGAGTGTGCTTGTAACGCCCCAGAACCAGAATACTGGAGAGCGGGGGCGTACATAGCCAACTACGTATATTGAAGTGCAACCCACCTCGCTATACGGTCATGGCTGTCTAGATACATGAGGGTTTAATTACAATCCATCATTCTCCTATGGTCCATAACAAGCCTAAATGTCTCAATCTCAAGCAAGCAAGTAAAGTTACAAGATGTAAGATCACCAAATATACAATAGTAAGTCGTCCCAAACATTACATATCCAGCTGATCATGAAGCTAGTCGTTACAAAATGTGAGGACTAGCAAGAGTTTAGTCATACATGATCAATCCTAGGATCTGTCGATCATGTTACAGCCCGTAGGCAAACAATAATAAGGTATGCAATACGAGCTAACAGGTGCTCGCCGGCTAAACGTCTCAAAACGAAATTTTTACAATAGAGTGGGAGAGCAAAAATAAACCCACTCGTTGTCCTGGTTACGCCTGGTGGTCACCATCGGACTGGAAGGTCGGTAGATCCTCTGAAGCTGCCCCGAAATCTGGCCACACAAAACCAGCTGGGTCAGATCCCAGAAAGAGCAAATGCCACAAAGGAGACTTCACTTAAGAACTAAAACCAGCACATCAGAAAATATATTAAAGCAGTTAAAAGAACTTGAAGTAAAAGAATAACAACAGTCATAATGGAGTACGGGGGAACCATTCAAGTAGCCAGGTCACAACCCTTAAACCAAACAAGGACCGGGGTTGTAACCCTTCACCTGAATAGGACTCCGTCTCCAAATCCTGTTGGTAAGGTAAAACATTACAAGCGTGACGTGGGGTGCAATAATACAATAAACGAAGAGATGACTCAGAACTACTCCGGGAGCCAGGTTACAACCCTTAAACCAAATAAGGACCGGGGTTGTAACTTTTCGCCTGAGACTTAGCCCCTGATCTTTATTGTTTAAAGTGACAATCATGCAATCAAGCCTGCAATAATCGAGCACTGAAACCATAGTTTTAAAAGGCGAAAGGCGCACCAAGGCGCAAAGGTTCCTAGAGCCTGAGGCGCAAGGCGCAAGGCTCAAGGCGCGCCTTTTGAAAGCTAGGCGCACTTTTTTCTAAAAAAATAAATAAATATTATACCAATGTCTTTCTATCTCTTTATGCATTTTCTATTCCGAATTTTATTGTAAAGGCAAAAAAAAATCTCAAACATGTTATAATCTTCTCTTTGCTATACGAAAATTATAACAAGAACTTTTCTATCTTGCAAGAAATCTAGAAAAATGTTCCCTCAATATTTGGTGATGCACATGCAGGATCTTTATAAATATGCACAAAACCAGAATACAGAAAACATTTTAACAACATTCAAATTAATCAGAACACATATCATTCTAATCATAACACATATCATTACTGTCCAGAGGCATCAATATGCACAAAATCACTATAAATAAAAGAGAAATCCTCTGCAAATTACATCAAGAACAACAATAAACACAAAAAAATTATTCAGACAATAGAAGAAGAAATTACATAAAATTTATTCAGACAATAGAAGAAAAAATTTATTCAGACAATATAAGAAAAAAATTATTCAGACCATAGAAGAAATCCTCTGCAAATTACATAAAATTTATTCTAAAGAGAAATTACCTGATTTTGGAGTTGAGACTCCCGCAGCCGCTGTCAGCGATCGAAGACTCCCGCCTTGCTACTGCTGCCCCCGAGGAGAATCGATCGAAGAGTCGAAGACTACTGCTGCCCTCGAGAAGAATTGATCGAAGACTCCCGCCTCGCTACTGCTCCGTCGGTGGAGGGGAAGGAGAGGACGTCGGTGGAGAGAGGATGTCGGTGGAGAGGGGAAGGAGAGAGGATGTCGGTGGAGAGGGGAAGGAGAGAGGATGTCGGTGGCTTCTTCCGCGGAGAGGAGAAGGGAACAGCAGCTGACTCTTGGTTTCCTTCGATTTAGGTCTTTTTAGGTTTTCTCTCTCCTGTCAAAGTAAACAGAAAACATATAACATTAGTTGTAAGTTTAGAAAAGAAAATTAAAAAAAAAACAGCTGCTAAAACCATCAGGCGCGCCTGGGCCTGAGCCTGGCGCCTGCGCCTACCCTCTCTAGGCGCGCGCCTAATTGAGATGGTGCGCCTAGCAAGTGTTCAGGCGCAAAACCTGCACCTGGTTGCGCCTGGCGCCTAGGCGCGCGCCTAGGCGCGCCTTTTAAATGAATGACTGAAACTACACCATACCATCGCTCCCGGCCAATCGGTGACTACGGCTTTCTACATTAGCTAACTAGGGTTATCACGACATGCAGTGAGATGTTCCTCCAGCCACAAGCCCTGCAGCTAATCCAGGTTATCCAGGCGACTTGGGTTCATTTAAGCAGTGCATCGTTCTTTTTCATATATCAGTGAATTTAGACTTGTGTCCTACTCGTCGGCAAGCTGCAAGTTCCACAATGGTGGCTGGGATAACGGGATCGCCTGTAACTGGAGAAATCTCTCATGACTACTGAGTTATTCTAGTTATTAGCCTTAGCCATTTATAGTAGGTACCTCTGACCGTGGTACTCAGGGATCCATGTTCTAGACATGATGCAAACATTACCGGTTCAATTTGTACAAACACACTCAACCACGGTGTCCAGGCCATTCTCTCGTCGTGACATGCTAGCCGTTGCCACAGCCTTCAAAATATATATATATATCATGTCATGTCCACTGTCAGGAGTGCGCCATGTCGGGCCACTATCATGTCATGTCATTGTCAAAGTGCACCACAACGGGTCACCATTGTGTCAGGAAACAATTAATTTGGCACCAGTACGCATTTAGTAATTAAATATTAGAAGGGGCAAGGACTGTGGGGGACTCATGCGGCTCGAAAAAATTTTCATGCGGCCAGCAATCACTTGACCATATGCGGCTGAGCAAAATATAACAGTATTGTAAATTTCGGTAGGCGGATTCGGTACGGCAAAGGGGCGCCTAGCGCCTAGGCCGCCTAGGCGGCCGCACAGATTTTTTTTTTTTTGAAGTTTTGGGTTTTAATTTTGAAATTTGTTGATATTTTTTTGAAATTTTTGAAATTTGAAATTTTATTTATTTGTTATTAAATTTAATAATTTATTATTATTATTTTTTTAGAATCTGAATTTTTTTGAATTTTAAAAACTGAAATTTCAAATTTCAGAAATTTCAAAATTCAAAATTCAAAATTTTGAATTTTCCGCTTTTGCTGAACAGGCCGATTTGGCCGAACAGGCCCGCCTAGGCGCCGAACAGGCCCGTCTAGGGCCGAACTGGCGCCTAGGTAGCCGATTTGGGGGTTTTCGGTGCGGCAGGTGGCCGCCTAGCGCCGCCTAGGCGGCCGTCTAGGCCGATTTTTAGAACACTGAAATATAAGCCTGCTAAATATCAATGTTGTAAAAAGCGCTAGGCGGACTCGGTGCGGCGGAGGTCCGCCTAGCGCCTAGGCGGCCGCCTAGAAAAAAAAAAAAATTTGAAATTTTTGAAATTTTGAATTTTGAATTTTGAAATTTGAAATTTCAATGTTCTAAAAATCCAAATACTATCTTAAAACCCAAACAAATATCCAAAATACAACTAAGAATAAACAAAATCAAAAAAAAAAATCAAAAAAAATCAAAAAATTCAAAAAACCCGCCGCCTAGGGGCGCCTAGGCCCGCCTAGGGCCCGCCTAGCCGCCTAGCCCACCGCCTAGGGGGTTTTCGGTGCGGTGGGCGGGCGCCTAGCGCCTAGGCGGGCGCCTAGGCCGATTTTTAGAACACTGCTAAATATATAAACATGCATGCTTGCAGACAATGGCATTTAATACATTAATATAATGCATTAATGAAATGCATTAAATAATGCATTAATACATTAAATACATTATATTAATATATATTAATATACAAAATATATTAATATACATTATATTAATATACACTATATAATATATTAATATATATATTAAATGTATGTTTGCATGCATTAGTATAATGCATTAATATGCATGCGGCTGATTTGTTCCCATGTTCCATATGCGGCTCACTATTGGCGTTCGCATGCAAGCAATGCCACAAGCATGCATTAATATAATGCAAGCAAAGCCACGTGGATTCAATGCAAGCATGCATTAATTTGCATGCAAGGCCACGTGGGTTCAATATAATGCAAGCAAAGCTTGCATTTGTATGCGGCCAATGGAAGCCATATGCGGCTGGTACTAAAAGAATGTAGTAACAAGGCAGTAAAGAATGCATTAAATAATGGACTCCTTAATGCCATATGCGGCTGGTGCTAGAGAAATGCATTAACAAATGCATTAAGGAGAACAAATGCATTAAGGAAATGCATTAAGGAATTCCTTAATGCCATATGCGGCTGGTGCTAGTAGATATGCATTAACAAATGCATTAAGAAAATGCATTCAGGAATGCATTAAATGCAATAACAAATGCATTAAGGATTCTTAAGTCCCATGCGGCCATAATGCTAAAACATGCAATGCAAATCTTTTAAGTCCAAGCAACATTAAATGCTATTATTATAAGCATGGAAATGCTTTAGTCCATGTAGCATTAAATGCTTATTAATATAAGCATGGAAATGCTTTAAAGGCCATGCAAATGCTTATTAATATAAGCATGGAAATGCAAATGCTGCATCCCATGCGGCTCAGTGAGTAGTAGCCATGCGGCTACTAATATTTCCATGCACATGCTGATGCTAGCAAGTGCAAGTACATGCGGCTACCACCACCCTTGCAAGTACATGCGGCTACTAATATTTTCATGCATGTATTTGCACTTGCTAGCATCAGCATGTGTATGGAAATATTAGTAGCCGCATGGCTACTACTCACTGAGCCGCATGAGATGCAGCATTTGTATTTCCATGCTTATATTAATAAGCATTTGCATGGCCTTTAAAGCATTTTCATGCTTATATTAATAAGCATTGAATGCTACATGGACTAAAGCATTTCCATGCTTATAATAATAACATTTAATGTTGCTTGGACTTAAAAGCATTTGCATTGCATGTTTTAGCATTATGGCCGCATGGGGCTTAAGAATCCTTAATGCATTTGTTAATGCATTTAATGCATTCCTTAATGCATTTTCTTAATGCATTTGTTAATGCATATCTACTAGCACCAGCCGCATATGGCATTAAGGAATTCCTTAATGCATTTGTTCTCCTTAATGCATTTGTTAATGCATTTCTCTAGCACCAGCCGCATATGGCATTAAGGAGTCCATTATTTAATGCATTCTTTACTGCCTTGTTACTACATTCTTTTAGCACCAGCAGCATATGGCTTCCATTGGCCGCATACAAATGCAAGCTTTGCTTGCATTATATTGAACCCACGTGGCCTTGCATGCAAATTAATGCATGCTTGCATTGAATCCACGTGGCTTTGCTTGCAATATATTAATGCATGCTTGTGGCATTGCTTGCATGCGAACGCCAATAGTGAGCCGCATATGGAACATGGGAACAAATCAGCCGCATGCATATTAATACATTATACTAATGCTTGCAAACATACATTTAATATATATATTATATATTATATAGTGTATATTAATATAATGTATATTAATATATCTTGTATATTAATATATATTAATATAATGTATTAATGCATTTCATTAATGCATTATATTAATGTATTAGATGCCATTGTCTGCAAGCATGCATGTTTATATATTTAGCAGGCTTATATTTTGCTCAGCAGCATATGGCCAAGTGACTGCTGGCCGCATGAAAATTTTTCCGAGCCGCATGAGTCCCCCACAGCCCTTACCCCTTCTAATATTTAATTACTAAATGCGTGCTGGTGCCAAATTAATTGTTCCCTGACACGATGGTGACCCGTTGTGGTGCACTTTGACAATGACATGACATTATAGTGGCCCGACATGGCGTACTCCGGAAAGTGGACATGACATGATATATATATATATATATATATATATATATATATATATATATATATATATATATTGAAGGCTGTGGCGACGGCTAGCATGTCATGACGAGAGTGAATGGCCTGGACACCGTGGTTGAGTGTGTTTGTACAAATTGAACCGGTAATGTTTGCATCATGTCTAGGACATGGATCCCTGAGTACCACGGTCAGGGGTACCTACTGTAAATGGCTAAGGCTAATAACTAGAATAATTCAGTAGTCATGAGAGATTTTTCCAGTTACAGGCGATCCCGTTATCCCGGCCACCATTGTGGGATTTGCAGCCTGCCGACGAGTAGGACACAAGTCTAAATTCACTGATATATGGAAAAGAATGATGCACTGCTTAAATGAACCCAAGTCGCCTGGATAACCTGGATTAGCTGCAGGGCTTGTGGCTGGAGGAACATCTCACTGCATGTCGTGATAACCCTAGTTAGCTAATGTAGAAAGTCGTAGTCACCGATTGGCCGGGAGCGATGGTATGGTGTAGTTTCAGTGCTCGATTATTGCAGGCTTGATTGCATGATTGTCACTTTTAACAATAAAGATCAGGGGCTAAGTTCTGCTCAGGCGAAGGGTTACAACCCCGGTCCTTGTTTGGTTTAAGGGTTGTAACATGGCTCCCGGAGCAGTTCTGAGTCCTCTCTTCGTTTATTGTATTATTGCACCCCACGTCACGCTTGTATTGTTTTACCTTACCAACAGGATTTGGAGACGGAGTCCTATTCAGGTGAAGGGTTACAACCCCGGTCCTTGTTTGGTTTAAGGGTTGTGACCTGGCTATTTGAATGGTTCCCTCGTACTCCATTATGACTGTTGTTATTCTTTTACTTCAAGTTCTTTTAACTGCTTTAATATATTTTCTGATGTGTTGGTTTTAGTTCTTATGTGAAGCCTCATTTGTGGCACTTGCTCTTTCTGGGATCTGACCCAGCTGGTTTTGTGTGGCTAGATTTCGGGGCAGCTTCAGAGGATCTACCGACCTTCCAGCCCGATGGTGACCACCAGGCGTAACCAGGACAACGAGTGGGTTTATTTTTGCTCTCCCACTCTATTGTAAAAAATTTCGTTTTGAGGCGTTTAGCCGGCGAGCACCTGTTAGCTCGTATTGCATAAATTATTATTGTCTGTCTACGGGCTGTAAAATGATCGACAGATCCTAGGGTTGATCATGTATGACTAAACTCTTGCTAGTCCTTACATTTTGTAACGACTAGCTTCATGATCAGCTGGATATGTAATGTTTGGGACGCCTTACTATTGTATATTTGGTGATCTTACATCTTGTAACTTTACTTGCTTGCTTGAGATTGAGACATTTAGGCTTGTTATTGACCATAGGAGACTGATGGATTGTAGTTAAACCCTCATGTATCTAGACAGCCGTGACCGTATAGCGAGGTGGGTTGCACTTCAATATACGTAGCTGGCTATGTACGCCCCCGCTCTCCAGTATTCTGGTTCTGGGGCGTTACAAACTCACCGCGGGATCCCGTGATATGGCGAGATGTCCCAGAGTGCATAATCCAACCGGGTTGGTGGACAGCTGCTGCAAAAGCACGTGCAGGTATACCTGTGCCGTTTTGGGCAAAGCAAGTGATGTGTGCCCCCGAGGTAGATGACGTCCCATTACTGTCGTCCGAACCCAGCTTCGTGCCGCGTAACTTCGCGAGGAACTCCTTCTCAAGAGGGGTTAACTCAGCCAGGTGATGGTCGCCCCCTTCCTCTGCCAGATTAGCTTTGTGTCCTCCAGAATAATTTCCCCGTCTACCAGCATAACCGCCTCTACCACCACGACGCCCTCCGCGGCCCCGTCCATGATCACTCGACTGACTGTGCAGGGGTTTGGGACAAAATCTGATGTAAAGCCCTGAGTCACCACAGTTGTGGCAAACACCGGCCACAGAGGGAGGCTGATTGAAGGCGGCAAGGGCAGACTTGTCAACAGTGGCTTGCTCCCTCTGGAAAGAGCCCTTGTTGGGCATCAACTTCAAGCGAGCCTATTCTTGTGCCATGGCAGCTATGGCTTCTTCTAAGGTGGGAATCATGGGCTGTGCTAGGAGTACATTCCTTCTATTCTCAAATACAGGGTTAAGACCCTTCAAGAACTTCATCATCCGTTGACGCGTAATATAATCCAAGAACTTTTGGAAATGTTTCGCAAATGCGGGTTCGACTTGGGCATCTTCCATCCCAAGAGGATCATAGTGATCCAGATCAGACCAGAACTTCTTCAACACTGCTGCATACGCAGAGATGGTACGGTCGTCCTGGGCCACCCTATCAAGTTCATCCTGCAGTTGGAAGACCCGCATAGGATTGCCCGAGCCAGAGTACATATCCTTCAAAGTCCGCCATATATCAGCAACAGCCTCCATCGCCTCTACATTGTCCAGCACCTGGTCGTAGGGGTGAGCATTATTCGGTTTTGGACCGAAAACCGACCCGAACCGAACCGAATAAGAGGTTCGGTTCGGTTTTAAAAAAATTCGGTTCAGTTTCGGTTTTGAAAATACTAAATTTTCTTATTCGGTTTCGGTTTCGGTTTTGGGTTTCGATTTCGGTCCAAAACCGAAAACCGAATAAGAAATTTTAATTTATATATATGTGTGTGTGTGTGTGTATACTATATATATAAGTATTAATATATATAGGTATATATTAAATATATATAGGTATATACTAAATATGTCTATGTATATTTAGTTACTATATATATTAACAAAAAAAGCTCAAAAAATAAAAATATGGATAAACCGAATAAACCGAAAACCGAACCGATTTAATTCGGTTCGGTTTGATTCGGTTTTGGGCCAATTCGGTTCGGTTTCGGTTTTGCTTATTCGGTTTCGGTCCAATTCGGTTTTGGATTATTCGGTTCGGTTTAAACCGAATAAACCGAATGCTCACCCCTACCTGGTCGGTCAAGGAGGCGGTCAACCATCCAGCCACAACATTGTTGACAATTTTCCAAACAGTAAACTCCTTTGAGGAGGTATCATCTGGCGCCTTGGTTTGGCCATTGACGTAGCCAACCAAGCCACGTCCCTTCAGCGTCCGCATGGCCTGCCGTGACCATTTCAAGTAATTGGACGTGCCTTCCAACTTCGTCTCCAACTTGTCCAGCTTTTCCATTTTGTAGGGTGATGGATCCACATCAGTATGGATCACACGTGGGGTCGTCTCGGTTAATCTCTTTGATAAAATATCATCAACCAAGGCCTTCATCTCATCTGCTGTCAGTTTACCACTGATCGAATCCATGGCGTCTTCAACGGTGATTCGTCGTCGTCTACGTCGGCTTCGTCTTTGTCGTCGTCTTCGTCGGCTTCGTCGTCTGTATGTAAAGTCTTCAACGGAGACCTTACGACTGCGCGTTCAACGTGGCCAACACCGACGTGCGCATGTAGATCCTAATTTGCAGATCGAGAACGAAAAATAAACAAAGCATTTGTAATTCCGGAGGGCGTAATCTAGGAACAGAAGGTGCAAATAAAGCATTTGACAGCCATCCGTCGTCGAAAAAACCACCCACATAATCTCTCTCAAAATTAGGATTTTTTTTTTCGAAAAGAAGAAAAAAAAGGGGGGGGCGTCGGGGGGGGGGGGCGTCGGTGGGGTAAATGGGGGGGTAGGAATTTTTTTTTTTTTTGTGGTTATGGCTCTGATATCATGTAGAGAATAATTGTTGTGTGTTTTATTGATTGGTTACTCCACTATTTATAGGAAGTCTAGCTCCTCTTCATACTACATTTTCCAATGTGGGGCTAAAGTCCCTTATTAGTTCTCAACAGGTATCGGCGATATCGGTAGTATCGGCAATTTCGGATCGGAGTATCGAATTTTTTGGTATCAGAAAACAAATAATTATTTATAAATTATTTACATTTAAAAACATATATTTTATACATTTAGACATAATTTTAAGTATTTTCAGTGTTATTTATTAGTGGTTTTGAAATTAAATGAAATAGTAGTCACCCTTACCGATTGATTTACATGTAATAGATCAATTTTTTTCTTTTATGTGCTTTTACAAACTTATTATGCTTCAAACCCTTGTTGATTTGTCTTTTTCGTTCAAATTTTTTTTCTCCCAAATTGATCGGAAATGAGACCCCCAATGTCGGTATCGGTCAGTATCGGGTATCGGTCGGTATCGGATCGGGACATGCCAAACCGTGTTGGTATCGGCCGTATCGGATCGGTATCGGCCGATACTTTAAACTATGAGGCTAACTAGGATTCTGTTGTACCAAAACACAAATTTGATATCTGGAATACTCGTAAAAAAAAGTGAATGATCACAGTCTGTGGAAAAGAAATGTGTTCTCAAATGTGACCTCCAACTTCCCAGTCACCAAGGTGCAACAACTCAGTACATACCTTTTGTTTTGTCATCCTGTTCCTTCCTTTTATTATTCATGCTATAACTGCCACTGGTATCCTTCTCTTTAAAGTTACTTTTTTCATTTTATTTATGTATTTGTCTCCTTTCTTTCTCTCTAGCCTTTCTCTACTAATGACCTATACTGTTCTATAAGTATCTTGAAGCAACTATGATCAAAATAACCTCCCATAATATAGTTATTTAAGAAGTCAACCTATAGCAATATTTGTAAATCGTTTAGAATGATAAGAAGCTAGCTTTGTGCATCAATAATATCGTATCACTAATCAAAATTAAGAAAACTTATTATTTGAAATTTTAGTTTATAATCAATGTTGGGGATTCAACAGGCTAGTGATTGTAATAGTCGTGGTACGGTGTTATCAATTTTGGGGAGCCTTTAGATGTTTATGATGATTAAGTCAACTTTTAGTTTGACCAATACAAGACCTTGAAGTGTGTCACGATCCGATCCCAACTAAATGGGTCGAACCGGATCATGTCCAGCCTGCACCGTTGTTGAGACGGCGGCAGTAAGCTGTTACATTAGCAGGTAACCATACAACAACATCTATATTTGTCACAACTCAAATTCGAAAATGAAACTTTATTAAACTTTGAAATCAAATACAACTGGAATTTAAATGTACTGAAATAAATAACTGAATTCAAATAACAGAGTTTCAAATTGACAACAAAGCTGGAAAAAGGAAAAGCTATCTAATCAGCCGGCTCATCGGCCTCAGTCCCAACGTCCTCCAATGGGGACTCTGGCAGCACTACAGGGTACAGAACATGGTCGTAGTAACTGCTGTATAACAGCTCAGCATCCTCAATGTCCCCTAAAAATGTATCTCCAGTCAGGAGGGAGCAAAGTACAATTCATGCTAATTTAAACAGTTAAAATGAATAATAGAATCATGCACTTTTAAACAGTTTAGAAATGAACAGTTTTCTAGCAGCAAAACAGTGTGATTCGAATAGGCAATGAATATGACCGGCTTGGGTTGTACAGTTGTATCCTATTGATACGATTCGGCTTATCCCCGTGTGTATGAGGGGTAAGCTAATACAGTTCTAAGTTACAGTGGATGTGGTCATAAACATTACTCTATTCCTCCAGTCCCCAATCAGTTACAGTAGTCACAATCAGTACTCTCAGAGAGAGTTTCGTGTTTGCATCGTGGTTTAAACTTGCAATAAAACGATTATTAAAATAACTGTAAACTAACACAAACTATACTTGCCTCAAAATAGACTGGACTGGAGAGGATGAAGACTTCGAGATGGGAATTTAGGATCGTCCTCGAATTCCTACATTCGAAAAATTTGACTCAGAAACCAGGTTTACCAATCTAGCTACGCTAGTTGAAATCTCTAATTGTGTCCTAATCCATTTTAATTCTTTATTAATAAACACGAACAAAAACACGATTATTGGTGCGTTGAATTTATAACGAGGGAAAGATCGTTTAAACTTTGTATTTTTGGAAAACTCGTCGATACCAATTTAATTTGATTAAAACTTGTATTTTCATAATTATACATATAAAACTAAATTTTTTATTTTAATGAGAAATACACGATCGTTGTTAAATATTAGAACTTGTAGATTTTATGTGAGAAAACTTTATTAATTTTCTATATGAAAATAATTATTATTTAGATTTTATGTGTATGCTACAAAAACTCGCAAAATCAGCAAATAACAGAAATCCTACACTACTAATTACAAGTTACAGAGCCAACAACCAGCTGGGCTTATGCCCATTACAATTTATTTACATAAATTGAAATAAGACAAAAACGGTCGTTAGTTCTAAACTTCCTATAAATTAAATATGAATAAATAAATAATAAATTAAATAAGTTAAATGTAAATATTTGATGAGTCTCAGATATGGTCCAATCGTCAACTAGGCTAATGCCTCAACGTCCGGGCGAAGTCGGTTTCGTTTGCACTTAGTCGGGGCCCATTGACCGATACGGTCGTCGCCCAAAATCCAAAATATTTAATATATTTCCGAAATCCATTTTAAAATTATTTTTTTTAAAAATATAATTAAATTTACGGAAAAATCCGGCAGCATCTCCTCTGTTTTTTGTCAACCCAAAAACTGGAAAATATGCCAACATTTTCCTGCAAATCCCAAACCAGGGAAATCCCAAAATATATATATATAAATAACCACAAACATTCCACAGATTAATTCGGAACGACCCTAACCAAATTCGGGAGTCCGAATCCAACCAAAACATCACAGCACGCTACCGGAAAAATCCGAAACCCAAAATATATAGAAATCTATTTTCCGAAAAGTTTCGGAAAAGCAAAACAACCAACAGAACCTTTCCGAAGGTTCCGAAACTACGACGTCGCTAAAAAAAACCGAATTCCCGGGAGGGAATCAGGGACCAATCTCATCATAGACAGAATGAAAATGGAACGGGACAGGGGTTATACCTTGGGTTGCTCGGCTAGAGCTCTCAGATGCAAAATTATAGAAATAAAGAGATCCGAAACGCGACGAAAATTCGAGACTCTGCTGGACAGGGCTGTCCAGAACAGCGGACACATCTCGGGGTGCGCCGGGGAACAGCGTCCGCGTGCTAGGGCACGAGAAACCGCGGGGTCAGCGCTGATGGGGTCGGCGCGGAGGCCGGGAGGCGCTGGAAGGGAGCGGGCCGGACAGGGGATTGCCGGGCTTGGCGAAGCTCGGTGCTGGAGGCGCCGCGAGAGCGCGGGGAGGCGCTGCGGGGACGGCGAAGGGGCGCTAGGGGTGCGCCGACGAGAGGCCGAAGGGGGTCGGGAAAGGGTTTTCTCTGGTGAAGAGTTGAGGGAGAGGGAAGAGTTAGGTGAGGGAGTGGGTTTTCTTGTGAGGAGAAAGAGATGAGTTGATGGTGGTGTTGTTCTCTGCTGTGGGAGAGGGAATTTGGACGTGGAGGTGAGTGAAATGGGTTCTGGTGTTGGGGGGGGGTATTAAAAGAGAAGTGGGGAAATAATACGTGGGGGTGAGTGAGAGTAGGGAGAGATATGGGGGAAGTTAAGAACGTGAAATGAGGGGTTGTTTGTCCAACTTGGACCAGCACAAAATATTATTATTTATTTTATTTATTTATTATTTTTTTTAAAACCAAATCAGAATTTAAGAAATAGAATTAGGTCCAGGTCTGGGTTCGGGAATCGGGTCCGGGCTCGAGTCTGGTCTGACAAACAAAAAGCCATGTTTAATATTTTCGAAATAATTTTTACACTCAAAATGATACTAATAATTATAATATAAATATAATATTAATATTAATATTGCTCTACAAAAATTGGGTTTCACAAAGTGGATGGTTGGTATCTTAGTAGCCAGAAAGCGAGGACAAAAGCGGGAGCGGAGCGGGGGAACGTGACTACTTAGAAGAGTCTAAAGTTGGAAGCGTGCACAAATAAAAAAATTATGTTTGTTAATTATTGTTATCAAAACTTATAAATACCTTAATATTTATAAGAATTTATAAAGTTCAGTTTAAAGTTACAGAAATATTATTCACATGTTGATTATTTATGTAGTCAAGGTAAATAATATTTAGTTTTTTGGTACTTTGATAAACGTGTATTATAAATCTTATAACTTTCTTACGAAAATTTATGTTATCTTTTAAAATTATGGTCATATTATGGGAAGCGCTCATGTTGTCGGAGAAACGTGCTCCCGTCGCCGGAGAAACGAGCTCCCGTCATCGGGGAAGCGAGCTCCCAACGAGCTCCCAAGTAAGAACCGCCGAATCGAGGTTCTTACTGAGATTCGTTGACCGTCTATGAGTTTCTGGCTTCTAAGATTGGTATTTAATATCAGAAACTTAGTGATTAACCCATCCCATGAATATTGGGAGAATGAGAGGACACAAGTGTAGTTGCTTATTGATTTAAATACTTTATTCAATTCTAAGAAGCAATCTCCTATGTGATAATGGAAATAGTCTTATTTGTAGAATCAGCATGAACTAGATCAAATGCTGATATAATAATAACCTTCCTGTATGACCTCTACTGCTTCACATGCCTGAACTGAATTATTAGTTGGTTTTGGGGCGTCACAATTAACATTCTGCTTCTTGTGACAGCTGCAGGAATCTTACTTGTGCATATGATTTAGTCACCAGTTGGTTGTAAAATATTCATATGGAATGTAACTTTATATATGTTAGGTACACTTTATGCAAGCACACTCAAGTTTATGTGACCTCAAACTCGATCCTAATATAAGATAGGATCTTCGTAGCCATCAACCGTGCCTTTTTACATCCTATAATTTAACACCATGGTGTACATGTTTTTACAGTATAGTATACAGGTGGCCATATCAGTCCCAAGAAACCTTCTCGACTTGAGAAAATATACTATATTGATCAACCCGTATGTTATATGTTAACAAATTGTGTCGTAATGGAATGTAACTCTTTTGCTCAATCAAACTGTTCTCTCTTTCTGCTCCTCAAATCTTAAACTTCTACTGGAAATCTCAAGCTAGCCGGTATATTTTTCCGTCCTACAGTTATTCTGATCCTGTAACTTTCTTGTATGATCAGTTTGTTGATGATGATGGTAAATGCTACTTGGAGATCAATTACGCTTTTGACATTCGTAAAGAATGGGCATCGGCAGCTAGCTGAAAGCGCTACTTCTATCAAAGGGAACTTAATAGCTTTGTCTTGTCAGGAAGATTTGGTCATTTGTAGAAAGAGGAGCATCACGAGTAAGAGAAAATTAGTCACCTGAAGCATATACCTTGTCTCAATCCCTGCAGGTAAAGGAACCCGTCTGTACCATTTCCTTGCTGTGAGGTTGTACATTATTGAACTGAGCGACACCGTTGGCATGTATCGACTTGGTTATTGCGCATCTTTTTGTTTGTTGATCTATTGGAACGATGGTTCTTCCTGATATATGTTTTAGTTTGCGTTCTTGAATGTATCGTCCAAAGTTAATAATATTAAGCTTCCCGCAATTGTTCTCAACGTTGCAATCTATCAAAATACAGCTAATTGGCAGAAATTCTACTGTGTTTTTGTTTTTGTTTTTGTTTTTTTCCGGTTGCTGTATGGAGATTGATGGGGATATTTTTCGATGCTCCTGAAGAATGACAGCTACTGGATTGAAAGAATGGTAAGTTACAGGATTGAAAGTGGGTTTCCGGAAGCCACCACTTACAGATTGTATACTCATCCAACATGATTTGATCGTGTCCTCGATTCCAAAATCCTGGATTTGGTTCTGAAGGTGGTTGTGAACTTGTTTTCGCATCTCTTTCCTGAAGAGGACCTGTTGATTCTACAGGTGGAGCCAGATGAAAGCTCCTCCTCGCTTTAAAAAAAATTGACTTGTTCAATTCTCAGCTTTCAAAGTCTGTCAAAATCAGCGCCAGTTGGAGAAATTCGAATGCAGGGAATTTGTCACAATCAATCCAGAAAATGCAGCTTCTCCTACCTTTCTGAATGCAACAAGATGCAGTTCATGTGTCTCCAATCACCAGCAACTAATGCGTGTAAATCTACAATGTTATGTACTTTATTGAATTAACAGCTCAAAATGTGTATGCACTGCATCACGTAGCTTCAGACTTTTTTTGTCCGATGTCCGATGTAATGCACGGGACTTTGTATACACTGTGTTGTATGTCATTTGGGTCCACTGTCCACAATTTCAACATACACACACCCGCCTCCTCCGCAGTTCGATCCCAAGGCCATCCATCTAGCCAAGCTCCTCACTGACCACAAGGGCCAATTAAGTTTGGTATGCATTGGATTGGACCGGTATGGGCTGAGGCGTGGGCTGACTTATATGAAGAAAAAAAAAAAATTTTGGTGGGTTAGAGCCCACTTTAGCCCTCGACTTCGTTCTGGTTTTGCTTGACTACAACATATCCTTAATTATTTTTTAAAAAAAAGGGTAAATTGCAAAAAAACTCCTCGTTAAATGTGCACCTTTCGAGTAGAAAGGCCTTTTAGTCAAATTTAGCAAATAAAGACTCCCGCAATCTATGACTTGCTCGGCCAGCCCCCTACCGTCTGTTGACCGTTAGTTTTGACCGTTAAGTGACATTTTTTTATAATTAAAAAAAAAAACCTAAACTACCCCCCTCCCCTCCCTAACGTCTCCCCTCCTCCCTCCGGCCAGCCACCCCCCCCCCCCCCCCCCTCCTCCCCGCCCCGGCCAGCCCAGCCTCCCTCCTCCTCCCCCCTCCCCCCCCCCCCCCCCCCCCCCCCCCCAATCCTCCCCACCCCGGCCAGCCCAGCCCCCCTCCTCCTCCTCCCCGCCCCGGGCAACCCCTCCTCCTCCTCCCTCCTCCCCGTCCCCCTCAACCCCCCCTCGTTACTCCGGCGAGCACCCCCCCCCCCCCCTCCTCCCCGTCCCGGCCAGCCCAGCCCCCCTCCTCTTCCTCCTCCTCCTCGCCCCGGCCAGTCCCACCTCCCTCCTCCTCCGTCTCCTCCCCGTCCCGGCCAGCCCCGCCCCCCTCCTCCTCCCCGCACCACCGAACGGGGGGGGGGGGGGGGGGGGGGGGGGGGTGGTGGAGGTATGTAATGACCACATCAGTTAACGGAAATGGGACAAAATAAGCATATTTCATACTTTCAGAAATTTTAAGAGCATGAGATCTTTTAGTTCAAAAAACAAAAATCTAATGAGAATTTTTTGCACTTTACCCTAAAATAAAAGATGAAAATAATTAAGTTAGGTTAGAATTTCTTGATATGCATCATTAGTACCATAAAATTAGAGTTCGAGATTGCAAATCTATAATGTAAGTACTTTATGAAATTCCATAAATTACGCGGTCCATGCGAACGTGCAACGTTTAATTTTGCCGCTTCTGCTAAGAGTTTTCTCCCATAAAATGTTTACCCAAAAAATAATTTTGATAAAACTAAAGACTTGCTATTAAATATGATTCTGAAATAATTATTAACAAATAATAAAATAATTCCAGTTGATCACGTTCTTCTCCTCCTAATTAGAATAGTATTTGCAGCTCTTGATGACATTAATAAACAAATTTACTTTTTCCTATAATATAAAGGAAAAATTTGAGTGGCACCCCACATTTGTTACGCATATTTAAGGTGCACCCCACATGATTACATTAATGCATAACACCCCCCACTTTGGACGGTTTCTGTCTAAAACTAACGGTCAACCCCGTTGACCAATTTTTTTTGACGAAAATACCCCCCATCACCATCATCATCATCATCAACTCATCACCACCACCATCCACCATCATCACCGTCCCCCCTCCCGCTCCGCCCCCCCCCCCCCCCCCCCCCTCCCCCTCCCGCTCCGCCCCCTAGCCCCCACCGCCGCGCGCTGCTGCTGCTGTCGCCGCTGCCGCGCGCTGCTGCTGCCGCCGCCGCCGCGCGCTGCTGCTGCCGTCGCGCGCTGCTGCTAGGGGGCGGAGCGGGAGGGGGGGCGGAGCGGGAGGGGGGGCGGTGATGATGGTTGATGGTGGTGGTGGTGATGATGATGATGTTGGTGGTGGTGATGGTCGGGGGGGGTGGAGGGGGGCGGTGCGGCGAGGTCGGGGAGGGGGTGGAGGAGAGCGGCGAGGTCGGGGAGGGAGGGGGGAGAGCGGCGACGCCGTGGAGGGGGCCGAGCACGGCGGGGGGCGGAGGACGGGCAGCCACGTGTGACGGGAAGGGGGGACACAAAAGAAGACAAGGGCATTTTCGTCAAAAAAAAATTTGATCGTTAGTTTTAGACAGAAACTGTCCAAAGTGGGGGGTGTTATGCATTAATGTAATCATGTGGGGTGCACTTTAAATAAGCATAACAAATGTGGGGTGTCACTCAAATTTTTCCTAATATAAATGAGAATGGTCTCCGGTGCCTTCCTAATTATTGTATTTTCTTACAATAATGATGAAAATAAGAATAATTATTACATGTTTATTTGATAATGCAGTCCAAAATCAAATATGTGCATTGGCGTGGGCCTCTTCAACTAATGGTGACATGGTGTCGGTTGTGGCCAACAGCGAGCCGGTAGGTGTCATACACGTGACGTTTGGTGCGATATTATCGTATCCAGTCATTTTCTCGCGATATAATGCAACTCCTTACACGGGCAGGAATTCTTTGGCCTTGTTTGAAAGAAAAAAGAAAAAGAAAAAGTTTTTTTTTTTTTTGAAATGTCCGGCATAACGTACGAGACTTTGTGCATGCTGCGTTACATATTATTTAGGTCCACTGTCCGAAATTTTACATACACACTCACAACTCCACCTCAGTTCGATCTCTAGAGTCTAGACCGTCCACCTAGCCAAGGAGGTTATATCTCTCCTTGCTGACCACATGAGCCGGCTAAGTTCGGTAAAAAAAATTTGGTGAAGAAAGATATTTTTTTTTTCATGTTTGAGAAAATATAATAAATATTTTTTGGTTGTAGTTTAACAATGTTGACACATTATTTGCAAACGTTAGTTCTTTTGCATGAACTTATGAGGTTTTTTTTTTCTTTCTGAAAACTTAGGGTCCGTTTGGATATGTTTTTCGTTTTTTTTTTTTCTTTCTGAAAATAATTTTCTGAAAGTAAGTTATAAATGTGTTTTCTGAGTATAGAAATTTTTTACTTTGAGTTTGGTTACTTTCATCTGAAAAATAGTTTTCTAAAAAAAAGTTAAAATTTTGTTTGGTAAAATATTTTTAGAAAATAAGCAATGCCTATTCCGTGTCTCCAACAAATTTTTCCATGTGTCCAACAAAAATTCTGTGGGGAGGTCGTGTCCGCCACGAAGTCGTGTGTCACGTCCCGCTCTCAGAATACTGAAAAAATACGAGGAAGGACATGACCAGCTACCCGGTACAAGGTATAAAAACGTCATACGACGATCACGGCTGTCTAGAATACTAGTGGGAGGACTCTAACATGTCATTGGCGACTCCTAAGGTCAGACAAATCATATCTCATTCCAATCAACACAAGAAACAGTAAAGAGAATCATATATGCGATGAGTAAGGCGTCCCAAACACAAGAGCATACAAAGTCGTGAGAGCTGACATGATAAAGTTGCATCAACTGAATATACAAAATTACATAAATGTACAACTAGCCACGGTCCAAAATATACATCCATGTCGTACAGAGACGGAGAGAACAAAACCCAGATACAAGGACTAAAACATGTCCTTGGCTAGTATACCACAAAATGAAAGTACAACATGCAGTGAGAGACAAAGATAACCTACTCGCTAATCCGAGCCGCAATCCTTCGAGAGTGAGCCATCCGGGAAAGAAGACGGTAAATCCTTGGGTCCAACTGGGGAACCTGGCCATGCAAAACCAGTGGGGTCAGAACCCCAAGCAACAAGTACCACAAGGGAGGCCCAAGGTGAGTAACCAAATCTCATAACCATAGAAAATACAAAATTGCGATAATATAATAAGTACAGGTCAAGGCTTATGCGGTACCAATGCACGCATCTCGAGAAATAGCAAGAAATAACTGAAAGATAGCCACAAAAATCACTAAAGAGTAAAATAGGACAACGAACGTTCAAAGTGCATCAGAACTACTTTGGACCAGGACTACAACCCATAAACCAAATAAGGACCGGGGTTGCAGACCGTTACCCGAGCAGGACTTAGCACTCCAACCACGCATCGAAACAAAAGCAAGTACAAGCGTAAGGACAAGTCATGCAATATAACACGGCCAAGCATTCCTACGACTTTCTACTTGTTAACTAGCTAGAGTTATCACAAGTCCTAGTTACTAACATATGCAATTTGAGGATCTTTGCTACCACCTACACTGCAGGTACTCATGTAGCCATGGGGAACGAGTAAAAGAAAAATAACACATCATATATACAACCAAACATATCACTAATCGAGGCAAATTAGCATATGAAACATATAACTGATTGAGGAATATTAACATCCACATAATCAAATAAATATATAACTGACTGTACCGCATCCAAGCACACCTTGTGACTCGAAAGCAAATTAATGCTCAATAGTGCCAACAGCACTCTAGCTATAGTGGTTATGGACCCTCGCCAATCGGGGTTGTACCTACCACTTTTGTGCCCATAGCTACTCGAGTCACCGGTAGCCCAAAGTATCCTCCCCTCCCAATGTACTAAGTGGAATTAACTAGTCAATTATCCTACAAGTTTTTTTTTTCTTCTTGATTCTCAAGTCGTGGACACTAGAGAATTGACCTAGCATGACGAGCTATTCACAAGTTATCACTGGCGAACTTATCGTATTTCACAACACGCAATACATTGGACAATGCTCACACTTGAATGTCCGATGCCAAAATGTTGTAGATTAAGCACACACAATCAATTCCACGGTGTTGTGAAGGCTATGAACTCGTGTTAGGCATATATGTTAAGGATACAACCCTTTAAAACTATACAAAATCATCACATTATGAATAAGAATCCAAATCGTTGAATCAAAACAGCTAAAAATGGGCAATAGACGCATAAGCCAGACAAAATGCGCGCATAAAACATGTAGGCACATACGTCGAACAAAATGAGCGCATGGCATAAATAGGCGCATGGCAATAAATTATCAAAGGTGTAAATCCATCAAATAGGCACATAGGGGTCATAGGCGCATAGAGTGGTCAGGTCTAGGGAAAAACTATGCGCATAAGTAAACAGGCGCATAGCAACCTGGCCATGACACCAAGACGCATAGCAATCCAACAGGCGCATGAGCAACCATAGGCGTATAGCGAGACAAGCATGCGCTTCCAGTCCAGGCGCATAGTGTCAGGGGTATGCGACAGGTTCTATGGCCATTTGGCAATTTTGGTCACTGCGCGCATAGAGGGTCGTCTTCTCCAAATAATAGCAGAAACCTGAGAATAAGCTCTAAAATACTAAAACTTCAAATGACCATAACTCTATCAAAATAACTCTAAATATGGCAAAACAAAATCAAAACTGCATGAAATTAAATTTCCTATAAAATGGGACAACTGGTTTTCAAAAATAACAAAGTTTACTGGATCAATCCCACATAAAACCATAAAAACTCTAACTTGAAATTTTAGATCTAGGCCTAAATATCCCTCAAATACGAAAATACTAAGTATTAAACTTGTAGAGAACGTAGAGGTGCATAATTTAGAACAAAATAAGTAAAGAAAATCATGGAAACAAAATTCATAGTCACTCCATTAAGCAAGGTGTATTTGCCTAAGTTGGAGTTGAGGGGGAGGAATGAAGAAAGAAGTGAAAATGAGGAAGGAGAGATAAATGTGAGGGCTAATATATGGTGGAGAGTAAATCTTGGCCCTTGGATGAGCCAAGTCACCAATCCAAGGCTCTCCCAACAATTTTAGCCACTCAAAGAAAACCAAGGGTCCAATGGTCCAAGGGTGAACCGGGTCATGAATCTATTCTACACATGGGTCCTAGTACGGGTCTATGGCAATTGACAATAAATTTTCTACTGGTCCAGGGTTGTCTCATATATGGAAATAAAAATACAATATTCAAAATTCGAAACCAGATGCATGAAAATACGAAACACAGTATAAATCTCAGTTTACAAAAAAAATTTTAAATACCGAAAATCCATAAATATGTCATCCGGGAACGAATGTGACATCGTGTCCACCACGAGATCTAAAAATCATGTGTCCGCCACGAAGTCGACGCCACTAGGAGCAGCAGCAGGGGAGCGGGCCACGACTGCGCACCAAGAGAGAAAGAGAGAGAGAGAGAGTCAAACTGTTACGCCTCGTTTGGTTCACGGATTTAAATAATCTGGAAAGGAAACATGTTCCTTTCCTTTATTTGGTAGCCACAAGTTTGAAAAATTATTTTTCTGACATGGAAAGAATAAGAGGAAAATGGTTCCTCTCATGACCAATGTCATTCATTTTTCCTCCTCCTATCCCAACATTTATTACAAAAAATTATGACAAAAATAGTCATGTGTTATTGTCTATTTTACCAATTAATTATGCGTATTATGTTAACAATAATTATGTTGACAACGGATATTATTGGAATATTGGTATATTTTTTTCTTCTCTTTCCTGCACCAACCAAACACTGGAAGGAGAATCAAATTGTATTTCTTAAATGTTTTCATCGTTTTACCAAACATATGAAGAAAATCTGACATAAATCCTACTTTTCCATCCCCGTGGAAAATACAAGGGAATCAATTTTCCTTCCGTGAACCAAATGAGGCCTAGTGCGGCTGCTATAGAGAGAGGATACAACGACTACACGAAAAAATAATAATCTGACTGACTGACTTGTCTATTGGTATTATAGTATATATATGATGATAGGATATCCTATAACAAAAAAACTTTTTACGCGGACTAAAAGGATTAGAATGAGTTTGCTGGACTTTTGTTCAGAATTACACTTACATACATTAAATAATATTAAAAAAAATTTGGTGTTCTTTAAAATTTTGGGCCTGAGACAACTACTTCATGGATCTCTATCAAGTCTGGGCTTGTTAGTAGCCCATTTGAAGTACATATATGTGAAAGAAAACAAGATCAAACTATAACATAATATTGTACCATCGTGTCATGTTTCAGTTTTCCTTCCACTAGATTATTTCTTTACATGTTGTCACCGCTAATATATAAAAGAGCTTTGCTATGCCTACAACCAAATTTTACAACTCCCCTACAACCGGATACGTGTCGGACTTCGATTGAAGGAGGGAAAAAAATGGTGGGGCCGGATGGAGCCCATGTAGCAGGGGGGTGAGAGTGGTGGTGGGACCCGGTGGGACCCATATGTAAGGGGTGGGAGAGAGTAGTTGTAAGAAGGTTGTAAAAATTTGGTAGTAAACTTAGCATTTTCCTATATAAAAACTACACCATGGTATTGTAACATCACTGTGTCACTTTTTTTCTTCTCCAACTAGGTTATTTTATTATTTATCACTAGTGCTGCAAATGAGCCAAGCCGTTTGCGAGCTGCTCGAAGCTTGGCTCGATAAAAGCTCGTTTGAGCTCGGTTCGTTTAGTAAACAAGCCGAGCTCAAGCTTCATTTTCGAGCTCGTTTAATAAATGAGCCAAGCTCAAGCTCAGAAGTACTCGTCTCGTTCGAGCTCGCAAGCTGGCTCGTTTATGAGCTTGCGAGCTGGCTCGTTTAGAAGCTCGTTTAGGAGCTTGTTTAGAAGCTCGTTTGTTTGTTGAATTCTAATTTTATGTATGTTTGTATAATAATATGGTTGTGTGCTTTATATATTTATATGTCCTTAATAATTGATATAAAGGAACTTTTTTAATTAATTTTTTATAAATAAATTGTTAAAGTTACATATACTTGAATTCAAGCGTAACTAGGTTGAAATCGAGCTCATTAAGCTTGAAATAAAGGTAAACAAGCTTGAAATCAAGCTTAATGAGCTTGATATGAGCTTATCGAGCTTGTTTATCAAGCTTGAATCAAGCTTGCTTATCAAGCCAAGCTCGAGCTCAAACCAAGCCAAGCTCAAGCTTAATATAAACAAGCTCAAGCCAAGCTCAAGCTCTAAAATAAAAAAATTATCAAGCTCGAGCTCGAGCTCGATTAATTCTAGTCAAGCCAAGCTCAAGCTTACAAAAGCTTGGCTCGGCTTGGCCCGTTTGCAGCCCTATTTATCACATTTAATTCAAGGTGTTTAGTGGGTCGGACAGTTCGATGTTTACTTCGGGTCTGGCTCGATCAAACCCGGGATGGGTCAGCCTGGACCTAGTTAATAGGCCAGTACGGCACACGCCTACACCCAACATGGGATCGGGTTGAGTTTCGCTCCCACCAGGCTCGGCCTGGCTTTTACTCCCTATTGAGTACGGATTGTGTTTCACCCATAAACCCGATCAACCTGGCTTGGTCGGTGAGCCCGGTCAGGCCTGGTGACTCCCGCTTCCCAACACTTTATCATTGATTCATTATCCATTTGGGTGGGGGATGTTTTACTATTTTACTTCAACTATTATTAAAACCAATGTTTTAAAAACCGGACCGATGATTGAACTTATTTGTTTTTGTAAAGGTCGGACCGGGGTTCAACCGGAGTTCAAGTAGACTTAATTTGGTTTGGTTCAAACAGATAACATATATATCCACATTTACTTCTTGGGTTGGTTCTTAGCATGTTTGGTTTAGTTTAATTTAGTCTCTCAAAACCAAACCAAGAACCAAATGGTCCAAATCTCACACTATAAATTTTTCTGAGTTTTTTTTTTTTGAATAAAAAAACCAAAATTTCCGGTTCAATTGCGAACCGGTTCGGACGGTTCACCGGTTAAACCCGGTTATGTGAAAAAACCAACGGTTCTTCAAAAAATTTTGGTTCACATCAGATCGGACTGAAATTTTTGTCAAGACCGGTCGGACCGCCGGTCCGATTCTGACAACACTGATTAAAACGTTGATGGGGCTATTTTGGAAGAAAAAACATTTGTTCATCTCATTTGGATCTCAATATTTATTTGTTTACTATTTTCATACAAATCCAACATATCCCTAGTGCTAGTGCTCCATTGCATCTGGATGGGTACTTGCTAGAGATCAATAGTAGATGAAGGTCAAAAATGTATTTGGGATATATATTATAAATTTGTACAAATTTGAACCTTAATATACATTTTTGACTTTCTACTATTGATCTCTAACAAGTACCCATCCAGATGCAATAGAGCACTAGGACTAGGACTAGCCAAGTAGCCAACCACTCCCATTTTCCACCCAACTTTGTACAAGTATATACATAACATAATGCAACTTACTCGTATAGATCAAATACACAATCATTTCACAGCCCACACAAAATTTCTCACGTCTCATGAGACGACGTTCTCCTCCCACGACTCCTATCATCTCGTGATATATTTGGTCACTGGGTAGAGTGCAAGCTGGAAAAAATAGATTTCTTATTTTAAAGGGCAACCCCCATCAGTTGGAAGGTCACTTTGGAAAAATATCTTATTACCCTTTTAATTTTTTAATTTTTAATTTTTGGTTCAAAAAAGTCTCTTATTACCTGATATGTGCTGTCTTCAACCTCACTTCTCTTTAGGGATGAGCATTCGGTTAATTCGATTCAAACTGAATGAATCGAATAATTGAAAATTGAATTGGACAAAAAAATCGAATAAGCAAAATTGAAATCGAATCGAAATAATCCATAACTGAATCAAACCGAACCGAATTAAATCGGTTCGATTTTCGATTTATTTGCACGTTTCTTTGGTTAATATATATAGTATACCTAGATATATTTAGTATATACCTATATATATTTAGTATTTATCTACATATATTAATACACACACACACACACACACACACACACACATATATATATATATATATATATATATATATATACACTAAATTTTTTTATTCTGTTTTCGGTTTTGGACCAAAACCGAAATCCAAAACCGAAATCGAATAAGAAAATTTAATATTTTCAAAACCGAAATCGAATCGAACTTTTTTAATCTCTTATTCGGCTCGATTCGATTCGATTTTTGATTCAAAATTGAATAATGCTCACCCCCCACTTCTCTTAGAACTTTACCTTGTGGAGTTAACTTAATGAGGTATTGAGAGAGTACACTACCCTAGCCTTCTACTACCCTTACCAGCTGCCACCCAATCAGCCCACTTTATATAAACCTGTCCTCACACCTCCACACCTCCACACCTCTGTGATCTTGCTTGCCCCTCACCATAACCTGCTTTCCTAAGTAAGCATCTCTCTCTCTCTCTCTCTCTCCCTCTCTCTTGCTAATGTTTGTGAGCTCTTGTTGTTGAATAACTATTTTTTCCCCTATGTTTCATATTTTATGTTCTATGTTTTATGTTCTATGTCAAGAAATTTGGATCTATAGGTAACAATTTCTTTGGGGGTACCCTTAAATTTTAGATCTAGACTCTTGCTTGCACTTACTTACATGAGCATTTCTCATGGTGGGTCTGATTCATGATGTGGAGGCAATGTTACTGCAATTGGGAAGTTGTTCATCCCCATTTCTGTATATGAAGAGTATTCTTGGTGAAGGATTATAGGGTAGGATTTACCATCATGGTTTGTCTATTTGTCCTTCTTGAACCATGCACTAGATCTGGTGCTCATGGTCGTTTTTGAGCATGTGCAAGTTGTGTAATCGTACAATGACCCCCAAAACTGAAATGCTCCAATTTTTTTTAACCTAGGTATATATATTACTAATGTGAAAGTTCATTTTTTAGATTTAGGCCTACCTATTTTTTTTTAATAAACTGTACTAACGTGACCTTTAGAATGTCAGAAAGATGTCCTTTTTAGAGTAGTTAACAAGATCCCTTTTAGTATTTGTTCATGTCCTTAGAATGTCAGAAACGGACCTGCTGTTGCTTGTGGGTTTTCTGATGTTTTACTTTAGGTTACCCATATCTTGAGTTTGTTAATTTGATGCTATGTACATTTTCAAGATGTGGTCCTTTTGCTTAGTTTTTATTTTTATTTTTTTTCCTTTTCTTTTGAGTTTGGTGATAAAAAGTGCACAAGTTAGGTTATTACACTTGAAAAGATTTTGTTCTGGTTTTGCATCTTGATTTTGCTTATGTATTTTCTCAGTCAGGTTAGGATTTTTAAGAAACCACTAGTGTTACTCACCTTTCCTTTATCGACATAGGTTAGGATTTTTTTTCTTCTTCCTTTCTTTCTTTCTTGATTTATGGTCATGGCTGTCTTCTTTATCCATTTTTAATAATGCGCGAGATCTCTTATTCTTATATTTATTCTTATATTAATGTTTCTCTACTTAGTCTACTTCGCTTAAATTGTACATTTCGTTTGTGCTTTGCATATCTTTGAACTGTGGTTACTTCACTTCTGATGTGTTAATTTTAAACTTACATGTATATTTCTTGTGTAAATTGAAATAAGCCCAAGAAATGCCACTATTTTATCAAAAATCTTATCAAAAAGAAATATTCTACCAACAAGTTCACACTATTAGATGTATCTTTTACTTCTATTATTATGTTCAGAACAAAATCTGCAGCACTTTAACATGAAGTAATCTGTAAAATACTTCAGTATCAAGCGTATGTAACCTACCCTCCTAATAACTAGTCCATATCAATACAATAGTTTGTAGTATCGTCAGATACCAATCCGATACGGCCGATACCGGTACGATTTGGCTTATTCCGATCTGATACCGATCGATATCGATACTGACCTATACCGACATTGTGGGTCACTTTTCAATCAATTTGGCGAATAAAATCGAACGAAAAATACCAATCAGTAAGGGTATAAAAACATAGTAAGGGGTGCAAAAACATGTAAAAGAATAATAAAACTTATCAATCGCAGCCAATCGGCATGGGTGACTACTATATGATTCAATTTCAAAACTACTAAGAAACAATACATGAAATACTTCTAAATGTATTAAATATCTTATTTTTTTTCTAAAATTTTAATAATTTATTAATAATTATTTGTTTTTCGGTACAAAAAAAATATGATATTTCAATCCGAAACCAACGATATTGCGATACTGCCAATACCGATACTCATTAGGAATAGTCCGATACCGATTCCAGTATCGAGGCTACGAACCTTGCTTTGAACTACACATCATCAACAACTATATGACAAGTTATTCTCGCTATGTATTGATTTAAATCACATATGCATGACTTTAGAACCCAATGGTCCTTGCTATGTTTATGGTTAGTATCTAGAACTCAATTAAGATACTAAAGTATAGTTTAATTCATTGGTTCACAACAATTCCATACACATAGCAAGGACCATTGGGTTTTAAAGTCATGCATACTAACCATAGTATGGAATTGTTGTGAAACCAAAGACTTTTTACACTATTGCTGGTTGGTCTTTTTTTATTTAATTTTCTTTGATGGATGAATTGACTCCAAAAGACCCCTAATGTTGGTATCGGCCAGTATTGATATTGGTCGGTATCTGATCAGGACATGCCAAACCGTATCGGATCGGTATCGGCCGATACTACAAACTATGCTACTAACTAGTCCATATCATGATGATTTTTATCAGGGACTAGCTAGTTACTCATCTCTGATTCTTCGTGCAGGGAAGAAGACAATGGCACTCACCACCGTGCTCGCGGTCACCACTCTGCTAGTCCTCTCTGTGTCCACTCCTGCAGCGGCCCAAGCCGCCAGCCCTCCGGCATTCTCCCCTGCCCCTGCTCCGGCCCCTGAGTTCGTCAACCTCACCAACCTCCTCACCGTTGCCGGTCCGTTCCACACCTTCCTCAACTATCTCACCCAAACCCAAGTCCTCCAGACCTTCCAAAACCAGGCCAACAACACCGATCAAGGGGTCACCATCTTCGTCCCCAAGGACTCCGCCTTCTCTGCCATCAAGAAGCCGGCCTTCGCCAACCTCACCGGCGACCAGCTCAAGTCCCTGCTCCTCCTGCACGCGCTCCCCAAGTACTACTCCCTGGCCGAGTTCAGGAACCTGAGCAACCTTGGCCCTGTCAGCACCTTCGCTGGCGGGCAGTACACCATGAACCTCACCGACGACTCTGGGACGATCCGGCTCCAGTCGGGCTGGGCCAACACGAAGGTCACCAGCAGCGTGTGGTCGGCCTACCCGGTTGCGGTCTACGAGGTCGACCGCGTTCTGCTCCCGAAGGCAATCTTCGCAGTCGATCCACCCCTGGCTCCGGCTCCGGCTCCGACTCCCGAGGCCCCCGTCGCTGACGTGTCCCCGGCGCCCTCCAAAGGAAAAGTTGGAGCACCCAAGCCTTCGGAGGACTCGACGAACTCCGGTTGCATGGCTGGCGGATTCGGCTACATGGCATTGGCGATTTCTGGTGCTTTGATGATTATGTTGTGAATGCCAGATTTTTAAGCGCTGTTTGATTATCAGAGGGCATTCTTTCACGAGTTGGAGGTCGATATTTTATGTCATCTTGAACGGGATATCGATGCTTTGTTACAAATGTTAAAGATTGTATTATTCCATTCTTCTTTGTTTGTTGATCTTGATGTTAATGATATATGAAGGAGATTTCCTGATGCATTTGGTTGAGCATTGGATCTTACAATATTTTTTTTTTTCATGTATGAAACAGGGACGAGTTGTTTCCTACACAACTGTGCAAATTGTTGCACTCCTCACGTAGATGGTATCCTTGTTATGTCCATACCTGTATATGTATCTTTGTCTGTATTCGTGTAACATAGGTGACTAATTATTTGAAAATGTTCGTATTTTCAACTACATTTAACGTTTTCTTAGTTATGTTAGGTCATTCTTTCACGAGCTGGGGGTCGATATTTATGTCTATCTTGAACGGGATATCGATGCTTTGTTACAAATGTAGATTGTATTATTTCATTCTTCTTGTTTGTTGATCTTGATGTTAATGATATATGAAGGAGATTTCCTGATGCATTTGGTTGAGCATTGGATCTTACATTATTTTTGTTTCATGTTTGAAACATGGATGAGTTGATTCCTACACAACTGTGCAAATTGTTGCACTCCTCACGCAGATGGTATCCTTGTTATGTCCATACCTGTATATGTATCTTTGTCTATATTCGTGTAACATAGGTGACTAGTTATTTGAAAATGTTCGTATTTTCAACTACATTTTACGTTTTCTTAGTTATGTTAGGTCATTCTTTCACGAGTTGGGGGTCGATATTTATGTCTATCTTGAACGAGATATCGATGCTTTGTTACAAATGTAGATTGTATTATTTCATTCTTCTTGTTTGTTGATCTTGATGTTAATGATATATGAAGGAGATTTTCTGATGCATTTGGTTGAGCATTGGATCTTACATTATTTTTGTTTCATGTTTGAAACAGGGATGAGTTGATTCCTACACAACTGTGCAAATTGTTGCACTCCTCATGTAGATGGTATCCTTGTTATGTCCATACCTGTGTATGTGTCTTTATCTGTATTCGTGTAACATAGGTGACTAGTTATTTGAAAATGTTCGTATTTTCAACTACATTTTACGTTTTCTTAGTTATGTTAGGTCTGTTGGAGTGGGTGGGGTTCCCAACCTATGTGGAGAAGACCCCGGAGTGCGACGAGCGCCGTTCGTGTGTCGAAGAAGCTCGGGAAGTAGGCGACGAAGTTGCTACTGTTGCTGCTGGAGCTGCTGGAAGCAGGGGATCCGAGTTTGGCCCGAACTCGGTCCCAGGCCGAGTTCTGGCCGAACTCGGTCTGGCCGTTCCAGGGTTTGGCCAGTAGGTGCTGGTTGCCCCACACAGAGTTCTGGCCGAACTCTGTGTCGTCGGGAGCTGAAGCGAATTTCAGGATGAGTTTTCATCATTGGATCTAATCCAACGGTTCAGGTTGGTTGCGGGATTAGGGAGTTAAGTTGAGTTTTCTCAACCCTAATTCATTATCGTATGATCGCAACGTAACACAACTTTTGGAGAGAGAAGGAGGCAAGAGTGCTATTGCAACTTCGGAGAAGAAGGCGGAGGATTGAAGGTCGTTTTCGAAGGAGATCGTGTTTCGGGTAATCTCTACTCGTCGTTCTCGCTCTTCGTAGCCTTGTAATCATTGTTCTTATCTCTGAGTGTTGTGGGGATCCGATTTGGATCGGGAGGAGTTTGTAGAGGGTGTAATTCTTCTATTCCATTAGTGGAGGCTTCTCAGGGTTGGACTCCGATCGTCCCGTGGTTTTTTCCCGCAAGGGTTTCCACGTCAAAAATTCTCTGTGTCTGCGTGATTGTTTTTGTGTGGCTATTTTTGGGTTCGTGCGTTGTATTGCTCGGTCCTCTCGCAGGTACTCTCCGGTTTGGGGAAAGGTTTCCGCGTTTCTTTCCCATCAGAGTGGTATCAGAGCTTTGGGTTCAAAGGGTGTCAGGAGTTGACAGAGGAACCAGAGAGGAGAGATGGACGCGAAGCCGGTGCGCATGGTGAACCTTAATGGCACAAACTATCATTATTGGCGGAGCAAGATGAAGGATTTGCTATTTGTCAAGAAGCTGCATCTACCCGTGTTTGCATCCGAGAGGCCCAGTGATAAATCCGAGGAGGACTGGACATTCGAGCATATACAGGTGTGCGGGTACATACGGCAGTTTGTAGACGAGAACGTGTACAATCACGTTGCCAATATTGAGCACGCGAAGACGTTGTGGGATAAGCTGGAATCCTTGTATGCGAAGAAGACCGGGGTAAACAAGTTGTTCCTGATCCGAACGATGATGGGTCTGCGGTACAAGGATGGAGCGTCTATTTCGGATCACTTGAGTGAGTTCCAGGGCGTGGTTGACCAGCTATCTTCTATGGGAGTCAAGTTCGACGACGAAGTTCAGGGACTGTGGCTGCTGTGTACATTGCCAGACTCGTGGGAGACCGTACGAGTATCTATGATCGCTTCTGCTCCAGAGGGCGTGGTCAGTCTGGAGTTTGCCAAGAGCGGGGTGTTGAATGAAGAGATGCGGAGACGTTCTCAGGGCACTTCATCCACATCCCACCACTCAGAGGCACTTATTTCAGAGAGCCGCGGAAGGGGCAAAAGCAGGGGTCCAGGTGGTGGCAGAGACAAGAGCAGGGGGAAGTCCAAGGGTCGTTACGAGGACTCAGAGTGTTACCATTGCGGTAAGAAGGGCCATATCAAGCGGAATTGTTTCGCTTGGAAGAGAGAGAAGAAGGGCGACAAGGGGAAGCAAGAGGAGAACACTACAGCGGCGGCCTCGGTGCATGGAGGCGATGTGATCGTCGTAGGTGATGAGGTCATTACTAACCTCGCCTGCGATGACAATTCTTGGCTGGTGGACTCAGGAGCTTCAGCACATGTATCTCACAATAGGGCACTATTTGCCACTTACACGACAGGCGACTGTGGCGTGTTGAAGATGGGCAACGGAGATGTGTCGAAGGCGGTTGCCGTTGGAGATGTGCATTTGAGAACGAAGACGGGTGCGGTTCTTGTTCTCAAGGATGTTCGTCATGTCCCTGATATCCGTTTCAACCTGGTGTCGGTTGGAAGGTTGGATGACGAGGGATTCTTCAGTCTCTTCGGGAACAGTCAGTGGAAGCTTTCCAGAGGTTCGATGGTGATTGCCAGAGGAAGCAAGAAGTCCGGTCTCTACTATATGGAGGGGAGCGCAGAGGGGGCACATGAGGTGAACGCAGTCAGTGATGCGTCTACCGAGTTGTGGCACAGGCGGCTCGGCCATATCAGCGAGAAGGGGATGAGCTACTTGGTGAACAGGAAAGTGATTCCGGGGCTCAAGTCTACAAAGTTGGAGAAATGCATGCACTGTTTAGCTGGGAAGCAAAATAGGGTATCTTTCCAAAGTCACCCAAGTTCGAGGAAGCCGGCGTTGCTCGAGTTGATTCACTCGGATGTCTGCGGTCCTATGAAGGTAAAATCTCTTGGTGGTGCTTCTTACTTTGTGACTTTTATTGATGACTGTTCCAGGAAGGTTTGGGTCTATGCCTTAAAGACCAAGGATCAGGTGCTGCCTACTTTCAAGGAGTTTCAGGCCTCTGTTGAAAGGAAGACGGGCAAGAAGTTGTTGTGTGTTCGGTCCGACAATGGCGGCGAATACATCGGTCCCTTTGATGCGTATTGCAGAGAGCAAGGGATACGACACCAGAAGACTCCGCCAAAGACACCTCAGCTCAATGGTGTAGCGGAGCGCATGAACAGGACACTGATGGAGAGGGTGCGGTGTTTGCTGTCAGAAGCAAACTTGCCGGGCAGTTATTGGGGTGAGGCTCTTCTCACAGCTGCTTATATTATTAATTTGTCTCCTAGTGCTCCTTTGCAGGGTGATGTGCCTGACAAAGTATGGTACGGCAAAGAGCCGTCATACAGTCACCTGCGGGCGTTTGGTTGTAAAGCCTTCGTGCATGTACCGAAGGACGAGAGGACCAAACTTGAGCCGAAGACGAGGCGATGCGTCTTTGTCGGCTACGGTCGGGATGAGTTTGGCTATAGACTCTACGACCCAGTGGAAGGAAAGCTCTACAGAAGCAGGGACGTGGTGTTCGTCGAGGATCAGACCATGACCAACACTCAGGATTTCGAGACGCCTTCTGAGGCTGAGGAATTGCCTGAGTTAGAGTCATTTCGCTTCGAGCAGTTTCCAGAGGACATCGCAGAGGATCCAGTTATGGGGGAGCCGGTACATGGAGTTGCTCCCAACCTTGATCATCAGCCTGCTGATGGTGGTCAGGGTGTCCCTCAGGAGGATGAGCATGCCGGAGAGGTAGTTCCTGAAGGGGCGGAGGCTGTCGGTATACAGCCAGCACCAGTGGCTCCACTGAGAAGGAGTGACAGGGATCGTCGACCATCTACGAGATACTCACCGGATGAGTATGTGCTATTGACTGACGGGGGGGAGCCCGAAAGTTTCGCAGAGGCTATGGAAGACGAACACAGGCAGGAGTGGATGGTGGCTATGCAGGAGGAGATGAGTTCCTTGCACACCAATTCCACTTATGATCTGGTGCGGTTGCCAAAGGGCAAGAAGGCTTTGAAGAATCGATGGGTGTTCAGAGTGAAGCAGACGGATGATGCTACTCGCCCTCGATACAAAGCGAGGCTGGTAGTCAAAGGCTACGGTCAGCGGAAAGGCGTGGATTATGATGAGATCTTTTCGCCTGTCGTCAAGCATTCGTCTATCCGGGTGGTGCTAGCATTAGCAGCCAGTTTCGACTTGGAGGTCGAGCAGATGGACGTGAAGACGGCATTCCTCCACGGTGATCTTGAGGAGGAGTTGTACATGGAGCAGCCGGAGGGATTCTGTGAGAAGGGCAAGTCACATTTGGTCTGCCGGTTGAGAAAGAGCTTGTATGGTCTGAAGCAGGCTCCGAGGCAGTGGTACAGGAAGTTCGAGTCGTTTATGGGGGAGCATGGTTATGCACGGACGACGTCGGACCATTGTGCATTTGTGAGGTATTTTGCCGATAATGATTTTATCATCTTATTGCTCTATGTTGATGATATGCTATTAGTCGGTCGGAATGCCACTAGGATAGCGGAGTTGAAGCGCCAACTGGGCGCGGCCTTCTCTATGAAGGATTTGGGTGCAGCGAAGACTATTCTTGGGATGGAGATCAGCCGAGAGAGAGAGAGTCCAAGCTGCTACACTTGTCCCAAAAGAAGTACATTCACCGGGTACTTCAGCGTTTCGGGATGGACGGGTCGAAGAAAGTGAGTTCCCCCCTCGCGGCTCACTTTAAGCTCACTGAGGAACAGTGTCCATCTACCGAGGACGAAAAGGAAGATATGGAGCGGGTTCCATATGCCTCAGCTGTGGGAAGCCTGATGTATGCTATGGTGTGTACGAGGCCAGATATTGCTCATGCAGTTGGTACGGTTAGCAGGTATCTTTCAAATCCTGGAAGGGTACATTGGAGTGCGGTCAAGTGGATTCTACGTTATCTTCAGGGCACTGCTGGTTGGAGACTTTCCTTTGGTGGTGACGAGCCGAAGCTAGTTGGGTATACCGACGCTGATATGGCTGGAGATGTAGACACGAGGCGATCGACTTCGGGCTACGTGATGATGTTTGCAGGAGGAGCGGTGTCGTGGCAGTCGCGGTTGCAGAAGTGTATTGCCTTGTCGACGACGGAGGCGGAATACATTACGGCGACGGAGGCTTGCAAGGAGCTGTTGTGGATGAAGAAGCTGTTGCAGGAAATGGGACTGAAGCAAGAGCAGTATACTTTGCTTTGCGACAGTCAGAGTGCTATTCACCTGGTGAAGAATCAGACGTTTCATAGCCGGTCCAAGCACATCGAGACTCGGTATCATTGGATACGCGATGTGGTTGAGAAGAAGGACGCGGAGCTTGAGAAGGTGCATACAGACGACAACGGAGCTGATATGTTCACGAAGATTCTACCGAGGGGGAAGTTTGAGTACTGCAGGCAGGTCGTCGGGATGACGACATCCTCCCCATAGTTGTGGAGGGGGAGATTTGTTGGAGTGGGTGGGGTTCCCAACCTATGTGGAGAAGACCCCGGAGTGCGACGAGCGCCGTTCGTGTGTCGAAGAAGCTCGGGAAGTAGGCGACGAAGTTGCTACTGTTGCTGCTGGAGCTGCTGGAAGCAGGGGATCCGAGTTCGGCCCGAACTCGGTCCCAGGCCGAGTTCTGGCCGAACTCGGTCTGGCCGTTCCAGGGTTTGGCCAGTAGGTGCTGGTTGCCCCACACAGAGTTCTGGCCGAACTCTGTGTCGTCGGGGGCTGAAGCGAATTTCAGGATGAGTTTTCATCATTGGATCTAATCCAACGGTTCAGGTTGGTTGCGGGATTAGGGAGTTAAGTTGAGTTTTCTCAACCCTAATTCATTATCGTATGATCGCAACGTAACACAACTTTTGGAGAGAGAAGGAGGCAAGAGTGCCATTGCAACTTCGGAGAAGAAGGCGGAGGATTGAAGGTCGTTTTCGAAGGAGATCGTGTTTCGGGTAATCTCTACTCGTCGTTCTCGCTCTTCGTAGCCTTGTAATCATTGTTCTTATCTCTGAGTGTTGTGGGGATCCGATTTGGATCGGGAGGAGTTTGTAGAGGGTGTAATTCTTCTATTCCATTAGTGGAGGCTTCTCAGGGTTGGACTCCGATCGTCCCGTGGTTTTTTTCCGCAAGGGTTTCCACGTCAAAAATTCTCTGTGTCTGCGTGATTGTTTTTGTGTGGCTATTTTTGGGTTCGTGCGTTGTATTGCTCGGTCCTCTCGCAGGTACTCTCCGGTTTGGGGAAAAGTTTCCGTGTTTCTTTCCCATCAAGGTCATTCTTTCACGAGCTGGGGGTCGATATTTATGTCTATCTTGAACGGGATATCGATGCTTTGTTACAATTGTAGATTGTATTATTTCATTCTTGTTTGTTGATCTTGATGTTAATGATATATGAAGGAGATTTCCTGATGCATTTGGTTGAGCATTGGATCTTACATTATTTTTGTTTCATGTTACGCAAATGGTATCCTTGTTATGTCCATATATGTATCTTTGTCTGTATTCGTGTAACATAGGTGACTACTTATTTGAAAATGTTGGTATTTTCAACTACATTTTAGATTTTCTTAGCAATGTTATTAGAATATGCGAATGGTACTGTACTGTTTCGGTAGAAGAAGTCCATTAAAAGGTTCTGGAACTGGGAATTCTTGGTCTTAATATGAGATGGATCCAGTGTTAGCATGTGGTGAAGGATGCACTAATTGGTAAGGTGTCATTCTCCATGGGAATTATTGATGAATCTCTCCTTGTCTTTCCTGTCAGATTGTGAGCAAATCATTGTACTGGCACTTTCCTTGTGTAGATCAACTTCATTTTAGGGGCCGTTTGATAAACCGTAAGTGTAGAAAAATATGGATTTAGACTTTCATGTGGGGAAGAGTGATAGGAATTCATTCACTTTCTTGTTCCTCTAGTAGGGGACAAATGTGTTTGGTTGGAATAGAAAAGTGGAAAGTGGGAAATAAAAATTAGATAAATGTGTTTGGTTGAGATAGGAAGTAAAAAGTAAAAAGTGGAAGAGTATTTTATAATAATAATAAATTATGGTTAATTCACAATACAATGTAATAAATTAAATAATTAGTTTAATAAATTAAGATAATTAATTAGTAACTAATTAAAAATTTATCAACTCAAAATTAATTACTAACCAATTAAGAGTTTATATTTAAAACTCTAACTATTTAGTATTAATTACTATAATTCTTTTGAGGTTATATATCTAATTATTTACTATTATTTGAGAAAACTGACTTAAATAAACTGTTAATTACATTGATTATATTAATGATCTAACTATTCTTTCCATTTTAAAAAAACTTAGTGCAGCTGTTAGCAAAAAAATTAGTGTCCCTGTTAGCAAAAAAATTATTAATTACATTAATTATACTACTATTAAACTTGTCAATAATGCGGCTGTTAGCAAAAAATATTAAAATTACTAATAAAAAACTATTAATTACATTAATTATATTAATTAGCAAGAAATTAGTGTGGTTGTAACCAAAAAATAAAATCTACAACTAATTAAGATTTTTTTTTTGAAAGAAAAGTAAAAAAAAAAAAAATTGAAAAAAAAAAAAAAAAAACTCCCACCCACATCCGGCTGCCAACTCCGGATGTGGAGGAAAACAAATAACCCATCCTCTTCATTCCCTCTTCCGCCGACAGGAACTGGCACTGCCAGTTCCTTTCCCTCTTCCCTCTCCCAACCAAAGACTAACTTTGCACTTCCAACCCTCTCTTCCCATGAAATGCCGGAATCCACACACACTTCTTATTTGTCAAACACCCCCTTAACGCATGTGGTTTACTGATCGGAACCTTGTTTATTGCCAATTACATAGGTCATGCGCTCGTGCCATTGACTCCACAATATCCGTGCAATTAATTTGTGCAAGAGATTTGGATTTGGAACTTGCAACCAATTGAGCCAAAGTTAAGGTCTTGGGTTTGAAACATGCCCTAAACCAGGACTAGTTTGGTTTACATTTGAAATAATTTCGAGACATGACAAGGGCCTCTTGTAGTGTGGCTTGTGTTTAACAAAAGAGAGCTGCGGACGACATCCAATTGATCCGAGAAGTTCGGAAGGAGTCGAAGACAACAAATCAGGCTTAAAATAAAAATCAAACCTCCTTGTGCTATAATAACCAGTATACCTGTAGCTACATTTATTTATTACGTGAAATATGCTGTCTTGACCCTCACTTTCCCCTTCATAGAGCTTAATTTACCTTAATGTGTTAACTTAATGGGGGTATTGAGAGAGTGCCCTGCGCTACCCTACTACTACTACTACTACTACCCTCACCAGCTGCCACCCAATCAGCCCACTTTATATAACCTGCCCTCACACCTCCACTGTAGGCTGACTGCGCATTTATTTTAAAACATTTTCAGTGACACTGTCTTAAAGCTCCTGCCGTCAATTTTGTATCAAATGCTCATGATAATAAACGATATATTTGTGCAGATATCAGCAGATACCTATGCAGAATTTGCTGAATTCCAAGTTCAGCAACGTTGAGGAGCATCAACATCTGGATCCACTGTCGGATACTCAGCGGCGCGTGTGGTACGTCCAAAGCAGTGGGTGATTGGCTCGGGCGCGTCTGATCATATGACAGGCAATACAGGTACGTTGCGTAACTATGTATTTGTGGGTCATGCGAGATATATTACTATTGTAAATGACAATTTTTTGAAAGTGCATGGAAAAGGAGTACCAGTCTTTCCCCTCAATCTGTCACACACCTCCAACCTGGCGCAAGATTAGTGTTACCTATGAGATTTACTTATTTTCCTTGACTCACAAAGACAATTGATACAGGCACACCTCCAAAAAAAAAACATAAAATTATAGAGGCAACATATTTCTAATAGGCACTCTACTTTCTTCAAAAATCCTCCCACCCTCTTCCTCCTGTCCCATTTTTTTTATCTTTAATAATTTATCTTTGGTGTCCTATCTCATTACATACCTGGAAAGGAAATATTTTGCAACAAAGTAAAATGAAAAACCAAATTAACCTATATATATATATATATATATATATATATATATATATATATATATATATATATATATAGGTTAATTTGGTTTTTCATTTTACTTTGTTGCAAAATATTTCCTTATATATATATATATATATATATATATATATATATAAAAGAGGGCACAAAGTCTCTAGTGGTAAATACAAACGTAACCACGCCACTAGGGGCTCGGACACCCGACCTCCCGGGCCGCAATGCCTCCTCTCTACCACTAGGCTAGAGGGTCAGCAATGTCTTCTCTCTACTACTAGACTAGAGGGTCATTGGCCATAGGGATCAATCCCCGGGTGGGGGCAGATTCGAATTTATTTACCAATACGGCTCCGACTCTTTCGATATATATATATATATATATATATATATATATATATATATATATATATATATAAATGCAAAATAAATAAATAAATAAATAAAATAAAATAAATGCAAATGACCTCTAGCCTAGTGGTTAAGAGAGATGCATGCGGCCCGATTGGTTGATTTCCGGCGGGAGCGTTTGCCACACTGGAGGTTCTCTTTAATTCACACGCGCGCACACACACACACACACTGGAGGTTCTCTTTAATTCACTCACTCACACAACACACACTGTGGAGGTCCTCTTTAATTCTCACAAAAACACACAGGCATACACTAATATATGTTTCCAAAAATCCCAAATAAGTACAGCTATTGGCTAAACCAACAAACTTTTGAATCAGCATGGAGTCTTAACTGAATAGAGGAATAACTATTGGAATGGAACTACAGCCTCACACTGCAAAACAAAAAAAGAAAAAGAAAAAGCGTCTACAAGAGGAATAACTATTGGAATGCAATTACAGCCCCACACTGCAAAAAAAAGAGTCTGCAATGTCCCTGCAAATTTCCAGTAACTCCTCTACATTTTTTGTGAAAATTTCCACCTCTGCAAAATTTAAAAGTAGGCATTTTGGCTGTTGTATCCAAATATTATACAGAAGTGACATAATTTGTAACAGATATCAATAACTTGTTTTGTCATAATATTTTTGTACACGTAATGAACTTGTACTTGAATGTTCATCCACAACTAGATTTGTGCTCCAATTTCGGACACGAGAGCATAAACCAGAACATTCCAGAGCTACTAAGTTAATCCTATTTTTATTGCATTTTACAAAACTCCAGAACATATATAATTGACAAGATCACCTCTCAACAAAACAACGTAATCCGGACTAGGACCAAATTCTGGATACATGTTACATGTTTGGCATAAATCTCTTCGCTATGCTCGCTTTGATTCAATCAGCTGCAGCATCATTGACCTCCTTCTCTGCTACAAGCATCAGTATCTCTAGCCGCTTGTCGAATAGAGCTGCGCTCTCATCTCGCTTATCCAGCTCAGCCGCCTCAGCCTCTAGCCACTTCTCTCGTAGATCGTCGAGAAGGTTGGCCTGATCAGCCTGGCCTCCGGATCCAGGTGCACTTGGCCTGGTAGTGCGGTGCGAGTCATCTCCAGAGGGTGGAGGGAGTGTCAGAAGCATTGCTCGAAACTCACGGGTATCGGCAAATGTCTCGAAATTACATGCGATGATATCTAAACAATATTCCCTTATTTTGAAGACTCCATACCTGATATAATATGCAATCAACCATATCAGTAAGTTATGATTAATGAATGCCATCGTTCTACAATAGAGTTCAAAGGAAAATTTTATAAGGGGTTCTAATTTAACTGACATATCCGATGAGGATAGTATACAGTAATTAAGTTTAAGCATCAGGTTTGGCACCTAAACACTCTTCATCTAGGGTGAATCTTTCGAAAATGAACAGAAAAATAATTTCAAAATAAGACGACAGAAGAAGCTGGTATCAGCAAGCCCGTAAGAAGCGCATACTCAAAATCCACTTATTTCTAGTTTAGCTGTTGTCAAAATTACCCTAATAAAGTTGGTTATCAATATAGAGTTCAACTATTTCATTCTAAAATAGCACAAACTCTTATGGTCTCACAGACATAGTACATTAGTACAACTATGAATGTAAGCCACTAATTAATTTGTCTATATGCATGTAAAATTTTCTGCTTCGCTTGATCCTTTATCCACATTTCGGAATGTAAAATCTGGTTTTAGTAATCAGGTCACTACTACGGATTATAATGCATGACTTACAAATCTTTGAGACATTTTACACAAACAATGGTTATATCCCTATAGGGGGGATTAAGGAATGCCAAAATCAGTTCCCCTCCCTTAATTATCATAACTTCACCTGACAGTAACAGCAGACTTTAAAAATACTTATTTTGTTGTCTGTACATACATACACGAGAAATTTTAGAACCACAAGAAGGAAAAGAATATTCAGAAAGAAAACATACATATCTGACAAAATCAGCCAATGGCACAATTCTGCAGGTGAGACTACTTCCAGATGTGGTAAGAGAACATCAGCTACAGCCCGTTTGAGAGGGAATAACAAGTATCTTGATGAAGCATCGAACATTTCTTCAGCCTGAGAAATGAAAAAAAAAATTGTTAGATATCCCAAAGACATTTAATAATGCCAAGTTCATCGTGCTTTTCTAGGTACACAAATGATACCTGATCAGGATCCATATCCTCCAAACCATCAGTGTACCTGGATTCAGCAAGAAGCATCAGATCATCATAATCATCACCCAAGCCTCTCCCATTAGAATGGGGTCGACTATGGAGCATAAAAAAGCTCCATACAAGATTTGAAAAAGTTTTATGACCGGTTGTCGACCTGTCGTCAAGCCTTTATATTGGTGCCAAATTTCCAGCCAAGGTGGCTATGAGCATGAGAGGGTGGTCATGCCATACAACTTAGGTGGTCAGTTGGCAGGTAGGTAAACCTACCTTTTCGGTTGCAGTTTAAAGCTCGTGCAACCAAAGAGGACCCTCCAAGTCCCCTAGACTATAAAGAGTAGACGAAGGGGTAAGATGATACCGTTTGCTATAGGAAATTGCATTCATCTCTATGATACATTACACCAAAGAGTGAAGAAATGGCAATCCCATAGCAAGAAGCATCAGATACAAGTCTTCACCCCCCCCCCCCCCCCCCCCTCCCCTCCCCTCTTTAGGAGAAAATGTATTCCATTTCAGATAATAAACAAAAGAAAAAAAATTCTCACATGTACTCTATTATCTTCTCAAATGCCTCTGTGCTCAAGTCATGCTCCTCAAAAAAGGGAAGTGAGTCGCTCGGTAGCCCATCATTACCTTCAAGGAAATCTGTCATTCGAGACAACCTTGCTTTGAAATACTCTGATCGTGACGCCAGGATCACTTGGTGGCAGCGAAAAATTCTTTTACCAACTTTAATGCAAACATCAGCAAAATCACCATCAGACTGACTGGTGATTTCCCCATTGGAGTTTGCAAGGGAAGTTTCTAGAACTCGGCGCAAGGCAGAAGGAAGCCTCTCCTGCTCTGATAAGGACACGCCCTGCAAGATGAACCTTTTTTGAGAATTGTCAACCTCCCTCAATGATTTATACTGTGCATAAGTTTGTCGAATCAATTCATCCTGCAAGATTTTTTGCAGTTCCACGCACTTGCAGGCTTTGCAAGTTCGTACAAGGTCTTCCATGTCATTGACAGCAATTTCAAGTCTATCAGAGTAGAAGAAGTGAATGAGACTGTATAATGCAGGATACGAGAGTTTTTGCCTTGAAAATCTCACTTCTTTTCGCCCTTTCCAGTCTGATTCAAATTTTCTTCTGAAGAACGGTGACCGGGCACTAAGAATAATCCGGTGAGCTTCAATAGGTCTTCCATCCACATAGAATGTAATATCATGAGGGAATGGACTCGAACTCAATCCATCACTTGATGATGCATAACCTATCCATCAATGTCTGTTTTGTCAGTGCTATAACAAACAAGCTTAATTATGTAACGGTCGAAAGAAAAGGCAAGTCTTAAGGTGGACACAACAGGAATTGACACCTTATGGGTATGGGATGTAAGAATTCTCAGAAAACTGAGGATTTGCCAATTAGGTTCTTTGAGAACATGACAGGTATATGTCTCCGTGTGTGTGCTATTTAGACACACTCTCTCAAAGTTGTGTACTTTGGGTAACCTAGTGAGCCAAAAAACCCATCTAAAAACCGTTCTCTAGAATTGTCGAGAGAGCAGCAGCAACATTATCCAATGGCAGATGAAACACACCAGTAGCACCTAGAGACAAGTTCTTTATAACCTTCTCCAAGCAATTATCTCTAGAATTGTCGAGAGAATAGCAGCAAAATTATCTAATGTCAGTAGAAATATGACAGTAGCACTTAGGGTCTGTTTGGTAACGGTGTTTTCACCGGTTTTGGGGTGTTTTTAAACCGTCCGTTTATGAAAATCCATGCTTGTTAATTTTTTGAGGCACTGGTTTTGGTCGGCTCAAAAACCCTCCAAAACCGGTGTAATGTAATTTTGGGTGGCTTTATAAACACCCCAAATCGGTGGGTTGTGAGTGGTTTTATTATTTTATTCGATTTATATCCTTACCAAAAATATATAATTATAACTACTAATATTCTACCCTATTTTTTTCTCATTTGTACTTCTCTTCTACTTTCAAACTATGGCTACTTTCTCCGGTAAGTTTTTAAAATATCTCTCCTACTTTCAAACAGATGTTTCTATTATTTTATCAAATATGAACTTCTACTTTCTGATTGAGACGTGGACTAAGTGTCAGGTCCATACTAGGGACCGTTTTATTTATATATGGACATATAGATAATTTTATTCGCGTAAAAAACTTTCAGGACCGATCATTAATGAATCACCAAGCATGGGTTGGTATGGTTTAAAAGCTGCTACTTAAAACCATCAAAAATCGGACCCTCCATAACCGCTCATAACCGGTACTTCAAAAACACCTCATAACCGCTACCCCTACAATTGCCAAACAGACCCTTAAAGACACACCAGTAGCACCTAAGGACACACTCACCTTCGCCAAGCATCTCTATCACCCCACTCCACCCCACACTCCACCACGGTACCACCACCACCACACATACACATTCTCTATGATTTGTCAACACGACAGTAGCATACATGTGTGTGATAAGAATGTCAACTTGGTTGAGTAACTATGCATTCGAAGATAGGATAAGAAATGAGTATATATGTTGGAACTTGGAAGTGGTGTCAACTAAATATAATATGAGAGAAAACAGATATGGTTTGGACATGTGGGATAGTGCAATAAAGACCAATAGATGCACACGCCGCTAATGTATATCAAGTTTGATGAACCCCTTTTTTTATTGAGGTCAATTTGATTCATAGGATATCGATGGAGATCGAGACCCAATTCAGTTTGACCACCCTTTTCTCCTCCTACTGTTGTTGCCTTGCACTCGCCAACAAACTAGCCTCCCCCTCCTTTGCTATTACTGCTCTTATTATCCCCATCTTCTTTCTTACACCATGGAAACCCCCCACATCTTCTACCATCAAAGTTCAAACCCAAGTCAAAAATCCTTAATCCATCAAAACCCAACCCTTATTTTTTTTGCCTACAAGTCAAGTTCCAACACGGAGGATCGAGATTGATCGTCCTATCTTGGAAAGGAAGGCTTCAACACGGAGGAATCATATTTCAGGATTTGATTTGGGCGAGTTTCAATTGCATAGACCTATTTCACAATACTCAGATGTAAGTCTAATTCGTATCTTGTTATTGATTGCGATTTTTGTGATCTTTTAGGGTTGTTACTGCTAGATTTAATAATAATCACGGATTCATATTTTGATTTGTGAAGTTCATAGCATGAACTAGACTCGTCACTGTCGGGTTACATCTACAACATATTACACATTTCACAATAGTTGCATCCATCTTGTCTAGGGCATCCATCTTGTCTAGGGTTCTTGGTTCTTGCATCTGTATGCTCTTTGTGATCTTCTTCTTATTTCCATCTAGGATTTCCCTTTAGTTCTTCTCATGCGTCAAATATTAGTAGCAGGCGCTGTGAGAATTAGAGGAACAAAATTGGGTTGAGGCTGTAAAGCGGTTTATGGTCTTTGCTAACGTTAGCGAAATTGCTCACAAAAAAGCAGAGTGGAAGAAAAGATTCAAATACACAACCTCAAATTTTGGGATAAAGGTTTGGTGTTATTGTTACTCATACCCAGGCATATCCTACAAGAATCCAACCTGAATTTGTAAGCACGTGGCTGTATCCATGTCCAGTGACACCCATCTGGAGTGGCGATGAAACATGATCAAACATACACATTTATTTGCAGAAAGACATAATCATCCAGATGGACCATACAACTTCCTATGCTCTGTAGAAATTTCTATGCAGTTACTTGTCGTGTCATAAGCACAGGCTCACAGCATCTGTAAATTGTGAAACCATCCTATAGATATCATATGGCAGAATCACCAACGAAAATGCTACAAGTCTACAACATACACAGAGATTTGGGATATGTTTAGAAACACAACTAATGCGTGACTAGACATTTCTATGGGTCCTTTGAGAGCGGGAACCATTCAACACGTTGGAGAAATTATTTCTACTTGGGAATAAAAGAGTTCATCTAAGTATTGATAGTTATATGACATACACCACTACAGAGTTCAAAAGCATCAACCAAACATTTGAGATTACGGTTAATCCCCATCGTCAATAAAAGATCTTACTCTTGTAACACAAATAACCACCTGAGATATTTAGGCACCTTAATTATGAGATTCCATGCTCCTGTAGGCACCGTGAATCAGGCTATTATGCTGACTAGATTATGGAATTGTAAAAAATGGTTGGTGGATAACTGTAAACATGTATTGAGCCATTTGAGCTACATCAGGAATCCATTGTACATAAGATTTCTCCAAAACGGATATATGCTTTATATATTTTCCCAAGGAGCATCTCGGATTGTTGGGTATGTATAATTTCTTCATATAATAAAAATACTAGGACCTCCAGTTGTAGGTAGCAATTAATTATTTAGAATTTAGATTTCTGCTGTTGGTGGGCTCAAATATATCCTTCTTCTTTTTCAGGGTATTTTACAGTATACTTCGTCACCATTACATGGACACTTGACATGGGTGTATGAACATGTCCGAAATAGTCAACAAATTCATGTGGACACACAGCTCTACTATGCAGATTTGTCTAAGAATCATCTGTCTAAGTATTTGCTCCAAAGGGTGGTTAAAATGATTTAGGCATTAATTTGAGACAATGGGTTTGGCATTTTTCATTTTGAGTCAACAATATAGTTGACTTGTGAGTTATCACAATTTGATGAGTTGAAGTGTCCATAGTGTCCTATAGGTGTCCTCGACTAGCCTGTGTTCAGCATGTCAAGAAGCATGAAAACCTCCTTCTTGGTAACATTGCTGTGTATCTTCCAATATTTCTTCTCTTTGCATCCAGGCCTGTCAGCTCAGTCACTGCTAACCGTGAAAATTTTGGCATCAAATTGTACCAAACAACTGACTAGAGAGTTCGTTTTTAAACTTTGAGGTTGTCGGTTTGAAGTAAAAAATTCTTGAGCGTGTTTCTTTTTTCGGGTAACCAATAGAAACCATAACCAGCAACCTTGTGCTAATTCCTAACTATTGAGTATTGATTATTGAGAGCCAAGCCTTATAATCCTTCTTAACTGATCATTCCTATCAAGACCATCATATGTGACAATCTGTCCTATTGAGCTATTATTGAGTTGAGCCTTATAATCCTTCTTGGCTGATCAGGAACATTATTGAGCTATAGCCACTCATTCCGCAAGATTGAAACTTTTCACCACCTGTCCTATTTATATTAAACAGTAGGCTTCTTTCCCACTTTCATGATACCAAATCCAAAAGATCGAAACTATGATAAGCTCCAAACTCATAGAAATTCATGTTAGCCAAGAGAACTCACCATCCAAGCATAACCTATCTTGCACATACAAGACATGGCTTTGAACTTGTCAAGCCTTGTAGTAACTATTGATTGCTGAGGCCTGAGAGTCATCCCTATAATCGTTCTTGGCTAATCATTCCTATCAAGACCAATATCATATGTGACAACCAGGAACTATAGTTTCATTCCACCAAGGTTGAAACTTCTCGTTACCAGTCTTCTATTTATACAAAAGTAGGGTTCTTACTTTCATAATACTAAATTCCAAAAGCAAACTATGATAAGATCCCAACTCATAGAAATTAACTTTAGCCAAGAGAACTCATCATCCAATCATAACCTATGTTGCACGTACATGGGACAGTTTTGATCTTGGCAAGCCTTAGTAGTAACCATTGATTACTGAGAGTCTGCCTTATAATCCTTCTTTGCTAATCATTCCCATCAAGATTCAAGACCAATGTATGTGACTGCCAGGAATCGTAGTCTCATTCTCATTCCACAAGGTTGAAACTCTCCACTAACAGTTCTTATATTTATATAAAAGTAGGTTTCTTCTCTACCTTCATAGTAGCAAATCCAGAAAATCAAACCCCGATAAGCTCCAAACTCATGCAAACCAAACTTTAACCAAAGAGATTTCACCATCCAATCATAACTGACACGGCACATATTTTGGAGTGCCCTTACTTCCTAGGGATACACATAATCAAATTCATCCAAAACCAAGAAAACTAACCTGTGAGTAATTACTGACTATACTCCACAAGATTGAAAATTTCCACAACTCGTCCTTTACTTCTATTTGTATAAAACTTGGTATTTTCTACTTTCATAGTTAAATCATATAAAGAAAATCCGACAATGCAAATTTCAATAAGCTCCAAACTTATTGAAACTAACTTTACCCAAGGGAATGCACCATCCAATCATAGCCTACGTTGCATAGACAATGTTGTCAATTTTGGCAAGCCTTGTCCTAACTATTGATTATTGAGAGTCGAGCCTTATAAATCAAGACCACCATTATATGTGACAATCAGGAAGTATAATCTCATTCCACAAGATTGGAACTTTTTGCTACGGGCCCTTCTGTTTATATAAAAGTAGGATTCTTTTCTACTTCCATAATACCACCCAAAAAAACAAACTTTGATAAGCTCCAAACTCATTGAAACTAATTTTAGCCAAGATAAATCACCATCCAATCATAACCTATGTCGTCATGAGAATCAAGCCTTATAGAATTCCTTGGCTAAATCATTCCTATCAGTAGCAACATTATATGTGACAATTGAGCTGTACTCCACTCCACAAGATCGAAACTTTTCACTACCGTTCCTTCTATTTATATAAAAAACGGGAGTGTTCAATCATATCAAGCGACAATTGAGCTATACACTTCACCGCACAATATTGAAACTTTCCACTACCGTTCCTACTATTTATCTAAAAAGTTGGGTTCTTTTAAACTTGCATAGGTCAATCATATCAAGCAAATCTAGAAAAAGGGGGAAAAAGAAGCAAACTTTGATTTGATAGGTTTGAGTTCCAAAGTCGTAGGAAACCAACCTCTAGCCCAGGCGGCGGAGGCGAAGCCGTCCTCGCTCTGCTCGAGGAACGCCCTCCGGTTCGCCGCGCAGCCGAGGAACGTGTCCCGCATCGCCGCGGCGAGCGGCGCGAGCGGCGGGGGGCGCGCCTCGAAGGCCTTGAGCAGGCGCCTGACCCTGAGGTTGAGCGCGGCGTAGTGGCACCTGTCCCCGTCGAAGGTCCGCTCGGAGCATATCGCCCCGGCCTCGAGGAGCATCCGCGCGGCGTCGACGTGTCCCGCGAGGCAGGCGTAGTAGAGGGCGACGGAGTCCCAGCGGTCCCTGGCGTTGACGTTGACGCCGCCGGCGTCGAGGATGGCGCGGAGGCGGGAGACGTCGCCGGCGCGGGCGGCGGAGAAGATGTCCCCCGTGGGGACCTTCTTGAGGGGGACGGAGGGGTGGAGGTCCTCCGGGTCGAGGTCGAAGGACTCGAGGGAGGGGTCCAGGGACCATGGGCGGGGCTCCGGGGAGGTCATGCTCTGCTCTCCTCTCCTCTCCTCTCGGGGGTAGGGTTTGTTGGCTTGGGCCTTTTGTTTCATATGTGTTACTAGCGTCTCTTTGGGTTTAAGCCATACAATAATAATTGTTGGTAACCTGCGTGTGCAAGTAAAATTAGGTTTTTTCTATGGGCACTACCAAAATTGCTAGGGGCTAGCCCAAATTTTTTCAAGTTTATTACAAGTTTGTCATCTAAAATTTTGGGAAGATTTATGAAATGTCCAAAAACTAAAAAAGTTTTATGTAAAACCCACCGCTAAAAAAACTTTCATCGCGTGCCCAGAATTAGAGAAACTTATCCAAAGCGGGTTCCAAATGACCCTTTTGCCATTCCTTTTAATTTATTGGAAACACCCACAAAACTGCTCTTAAAAAAACGTTTCAATACTCCATCTTCTTCCATACGCTGCTCACTTTCGAATCTAGGTTTTCTCCTCAAAAATCTTCAAAAACTCGTCGAAAAATTTCGGAAAGACCGGGACGAACGACAAAAGTGCTAAAACGGAGGTCCAAACATCATTTTTTTGCGAATCTAAAATTTCGGAAGGCCGTCTAACGATAAAGCTGTTACTTTCAGTCTCCTCGACGATACGCTCATTTTGCGACAAACGGGACCTCGTTTCGACCTCCCAGTCAAAAGTTATGGCCCTCCAAAGTTTCAGCTAACCATAAAATGCAGGAGAATGGCATTCTCCGTCTTAATTTACACGGAAAATGACCATTCTCCGTCTTAATTAGGACAATGACATTCTCCGTCTTAATTTACACGGAGAATGGTCATTCCAGTGTTAAAACGCAGGAGAATGACCATTCTCCGTGTTAGAAACACGGAGAATGCCATTCTCCGTGTTAAATGAAACGGAGAATGTCATTCTCCGTGTTAAATAAAACGGAGAATGGCATTCTCCGTCCTAATTAAGACGGAGAATGGCCATTCTCCGTGCTAAATTAAACGGAGAATGACCATTCTCCGTCTTAATTAGGACGGAGAATGTCATTCTCCGTGTAATTTATCACGGAGAATGGTCATTCTAGTGTTAAAACGCAGGAGAATGACCATTCTTCGTGTTAGAAACACGGAGAATGCCATTCTCCGTGTTAATTAGGACGGAGAATGCCATTCTCCGTCTTAAATAAAACGGAGAATGCCATTCTCCGTCCTAATTAAGACGGAGAATGACATTCTCGGTCCTAATTAAGACGGAAACGGAGAATGTCATTCTCCGTCTTAATTAGGACGGAGAATGGCATTCTCCGTCCTAATTAGGACGGAGAATGCCATTCTCCGTTTTATTTAAGACGGAGAATGCCATTCTCCGTCCTAATTAAGACGGAGAATGCCATTCTCCGTCCTAATTAAGACGGAGAATGGTCATTTCCAGTGTTAAAACGTGTAATTTAGTTTTTTCAGGAATAAAGAGTTTCGTTCTTCTTTCAAAGCGATGATAATTCTTATGGAAAAGAAGAAAAAAGATCTTCTCTCCACAATTGAAGATCTGAGTTCAAATGTCTCCACGATGAAGATGATGGTGATGATGATGACGAGCGATGATCTGAGTTCGACTGAAAAAAAACACACCGAACTACGAACGATCTTTGCGATCTCTGCTGAAGATGAGAGCAATGGAATTCAGATTCCCCGTGAAGAAGAAGAAGACGAAAATCGCAATCCAGATCTGAGTTTTTTGAATTCAAATACATATAAATGACCAATTCGCGCGGAGGGGTAGTTTCGGTATTATAAAAATAGCAGTTTCTAGCGGGTGGCATCTAAAAGGGAATCTTGGAATATTTAACGTGAAAATACTTAATTCTGGGTATTTCATAAAACTTATCCAGCGGGTGGGCATTTCATAAAAGCCCACCCCGAAATTGGGTTTCTCAGCAATTTTCAGTAAAATTTTTGCTAGGGGCTAGCCCAAGCACAACTATAAATACCAATTTTTCTTTTGCTCTCTCCTTCTTCTCTTTTCTTTTCTCCCTCAACTATTTTCTTCCCTCCTTCTCTTCTCTTAGGTCAAAGAATTAAAATCCTAATTTTTTTTCTTTTCTCCCTACATTTTTGACTTCTCCAAATTTTTGGTAAGTCATTGAACTATAATATGTTTCATGTTTTAAACAAGAATTTCACATATTAAAGTTGAATTATGTGTTAAATATAGAAAAATATTGAACATGGATCAACCGGGATCATCAAACGTTCCTGCCACGTCCGAAGAACATGGATCAACCGGGATCAGGGTCCTGGCAGTCCTTCTTTTGTGAAGGACTGCCACCACTCTGGCAGTCCTAGACTATAATACTAGAATGCAGAGTTTTATTGCAGTCCTTCACAGAAGACGGTCTTGCTATTAACACAATTTGCTATTTATGGACACCAATCTTATGCACGGGCCTATTTACTTTAGGATTTTGTATAATTGTACTAACCGAAGAACATTTATTGTAGGACTTGAGATCTTCCGATTTTGCGGTACCGGCTCCAATTGCAGTCAATGTAGCCCATTTATTTTGGATCGATCTATGTTTTGAATCAAGCGAGGGTGCGGTACATTGATGTCGAGAAGTCGGACGGGAAAACAACATTGTTCTAGTGATATCCAGATCGGCCCGAAATCGACCGGGACGACAAACTGTGGTGGTGGGCTGTGAAAGAGGTGGTGTGTTCAGGACGCACAAGAAAAACACAGTAGAAGTTATCTAAAGTAAAGTTCGAAGAAGAAATGTTGGAACGAGGAAATGTGGTTGTCCATTCACGATACATATCAGAAACGAAGAAGAGGGAAAATGGACAGTAGAAGTGAAGAATGGAACCCACAACCACGAGTTTGCCGAGACACTATTGGGTCATCCGTATGTCGGACGGTTGAACGATACGGAGAAGAAGATAGTCGAAGACTTGACCACCTCCGGAGTTGCACCGAGACAAATATATTCCGTCATACGACATGAAGATGAGAAGAACATGTCTACAATGAAGACAATATACAACGCCCTAACTTCTTCAAACGCTGTCCGGACGAAATCAAGAATGGCGATGCAAGAAGTGCTCAAGTTGCTTGCCGATAATCATTATGTTGAGTTCCATAGAAGACATCCCCAGAGTAATGAAGTATTATCACTCTTTTGGACTCATCCTGATTGCACAAATTTGGCCAGGTCCTTTGCTGACGTGTTAGTCCTTGATTGCACGTACAAGACAAATAAGTTCAAGATGCCTCTCTTTCATGTTGTCGGGTTCACCTCTACTTGGAAACATTTCCAGTGGCATTTTGCTTCATGAAGAGTGAGAAGCTTGAAGACTACACATAGGCGTTGGAGAAACTGAAAACACTTTACACTGGTCATACAGAGCCGTCAGTATTTGTTACCGACAGAGAGTACGCCCTCATTAATGCTATTCGCATTGTTTTTCCTCAAGCGGATACATTGCTATGCACTTGGCATGTCAATCGTAATATTCAAGCCCAATGTAAGTTGAAGTTTCGGAAAGAGGATGGTAAAATCGACATACAGATTTTTGACGAATTCTACAATGATTGGAATTGTGTGTGGCGAGCATCTACTGTCATATCCCTATTTTAGAAATAGGTATATGACTGTATTTCGACTGTATTTCGTATTTTGGAGGATTTTAATTTTTGGGGTGTATTTGAAATTTTTATTATTTTATTGGAGGTGATTTTGCCCTCATTAATTATTTGTTATTAATTATTTCATGATCCTAGTCTACCCTCCAAAATATCTAATCCCCCTCCCTCTTGTCATTTCACTCCCTCACATCATCTCTCTCTCCTCCCCCTACCTAACCCCCTCACCTCTCTCTTCACTCTTCCTCTCTCTCCCCTCTTACTTGCTGGATCAGCCGACCCCCACCCCCAATTCCTTTCTCTCTCTCTCATCTCTCTCCCGACCACACTCACTCCCCCGGCCCTCTCTCTCCTCCCTCAACTCTCCTCTCTTCCGCTCACTCGGCCTCTCGTCCCTCCCTCTCGCTCGCTGTCTCCCTCTCTTCTCCCGGCCTCCGCCGACCTCCGGCCGCCCTGAGCTCCCACCGCCATCAGCCACCAGCGCCACCACCATCATCGTCGCCCCCTCCGGCCTCCGCTGCGGCTGCCACCGCCAGCACCGCCATCTCCTCCGTGGCCGCTGTCTCCTCCGCCGGAGAGCCGATCTACCCCGGTAAGCTCCTCCGGCCTCCCCTCTCTGTCTCCTCCCCTCCGCCGGAGCCTGGCCGACCCCGACGGCACTTCCCCTCCATGGATCTGCTCCTCCTCTCCCTCTTCCCTTCTGTCCGACGAGCCGTCGTGCCCCGCCGCGAGTGCCACGCCAGCCTCGAGTGGCGGATCGCCCTTGGGCCCCGCGCTGCTCGAGCAGTGTGCAGCCTTGAGAGTCGCGCTCTCCTTGGGTCGCGCGTACGCTTGACTTGCGTGTTCCCTCGTTTCACGTATGTCTCGGGAAGCGAGCCCTCGAGCTCCGTGCACGCCTCGAGCAGCGGGACGCTTCGAGCCTCGCGCTGCTCGGGTTATGTGCCGTCTCGATACGCGTACACCTTGGTGCACGTGCTGTCTCGGTTCTCATGTCGCCTAGATTCGCGTGTTGCCTTGGGCAGCGGGACGCCTCGAGCCCCGTGCTGTCTAGGGCACCGCGCCACCTCGGTTTGTGTGTTGCCTCGATCCTCGTGTCTCGGCCTTTGTGCCTAACTTGTGACCCGTGCCGCCTCGATTTACGTGCACGTACCAATTTGCGTGTCGTATCGATTTGTACGTAATATTGTATCTTGTGTTGCCTCGGTTTGCGTGCTCGCTCCGATTGGCGTGCTGCATTGGTCTCTGTGTCGTCTCGATCTACGTGCACGTCTTGATTTACGTGCACGTTTCTCTTTCTTGTTCGTCTCGATATTCGAGTCATCTCGATTCTCGTGCGCATCTCGATACACGTGTGCGTCTCGGGTTGCGTGCCCGTATCGGTCTGCGTGCCTCAGTTTCCGTGCCAGATCCCTGCGCTGCTTGCGGGACCCGCACGGTATAGCCTTCTGCCATCTCTTGTGATTATTCTATTATTTTATTATTTAATTCTAATGATTGTTTATTATGTGTTCTGAGGACCTCGATGGACGTGCTAGCTTGGGTCCAGATCGCCGAAGACTTGCTTACCTAGCCGAGCCCTCTAGGCAAGTATCCCTTGCTCATCGACGGCTCTTGCCCTCTCTCCTGGATTTTATTGCATTTAATTAATTTGTACTTGTAAATTGTATAATCATGATTAGTGTAGCCTAGTAGTAGAACTGCCATGATGATAACTTAGGATAGCTTGGTTCGATACCGGTTTACGACCGTATCGGACAACTCGGACGGGTCATCCACACCTCCGAGGACACGAGCACGACTCACACGTATGGATTGTCCCCATATGCCCCGTGTCCGACTCGCGGTCGGGTACGGCTTGGCGAACTACTCTTGTGGCGGTGTTTGTGCTTGGGTTAGGAATTTATGGACACGTGTTGTGGTGCGCCCTGCGAGGCGGTTATCTTATTAGTATGCATGTTGGCTTGGAGTCCAGTACGCATTGTAGCGCTGCTGGAGACCGGGACTTAGTGGTCTCGGGTTCGAGAGGTTTCCAGTACGCATCGTAGTGCTACTGGAGGCCGAGACTTAGTGTTCTCGGCTATCGACTTGTTTCCAGTACGCATCGTAGTGCTGCTGGTAGCTGAGACTTAGTGTTCTCCATCTGCGATTCCGCGGCGGGTTGCGCCGAGTGGATTTTAGCCCCAATTCGTAGGGTGCTCCCGTCCAGAATACAAAGGAAACTCTGCCGGATTTTTCCAGAATTCCCGGTTGGAAATTTGGTTCGAAGGATAGGGCAGTACCATTCCTTTGGTTTGCGGGACTGAACACATGCATGTTCTTCTTGGTATAGTATCCCTGATCTCATTACCTGCTAGGTAGACTCCCGACTAGATTAGTCGCCTAGCGTCTTGATCTGTCCTGTCCGTCGGATTGTGTAAGGAGAGCGGTTCTACTCGGGTGAGGGTCTGCAACCCTGGTCCTTGTTTGGTTTAAGGGTTGTGGATCTGATCCAGAGTGGTTCACGCAATCCTTGCCTTTTCGACGGTATCACCCATTGGACTCTTGACTCGTGATTCTTCCTTTAGATGGTGTTCTAGTTTAGTTTGTTATCTCATTGTCTGTCCCGTCCGCCGGATTGTGTAAGGAGAGTGGTTCTACTCGGGTGAGGGTCTGCAACCCTGGTCCTTGTTTGGTTTAAGGGTTGTGGATCTGATCCAGAGTGGTTCACACAATCCTTGCCATCATCCGACGGCGTTGATTAAGTGCTGACCCGTGTGTTGGGATTATGATCTGATTCGAGGATTGACTATGAGGAGATATGATATTGAGATAATAATTATGGTAGACTAAGTGGATTCTTAGATAGTGTTGCTAGTTCTTTGGTGATGTTCTAATTTGATCAGATATGTCTTCGAAGACTTTTGGATTTTGGATACTGGTGCGAGTGTCTCGCGGAACGAGGAGGATATCGAGGGTATTATTATATGATTTTACTCGACTTCCCAAACGCCCAATCCGGTACCTTTGTGTATTCCGGTAGTTAGAGAACCTGGTTGATTGCTGTGTCTTGGTAGTTGAGGGGCTTGTTTTCTAGTGGCTTGTGATCATTGTCTAGGAGGATTCTTGTGAGTCTGAGGGCCTAGCATTGTTAGGGGAAATGAGATTGGTATTTGGTGGTTGTCTTTATTGACATGATATTCACTCCCTCATGGATGGGAGACACTTGATAGATTGATTTGGTGGATAGACCGACTTGATGATTGGAGCTGTAGGCTCCCATATATGCTTGAGATGTTATTATAGTAGAGGTTCTGGTCTTGTACTTGACCTGATATCCATGTCACGATGTGGGCAGATGACTTCTTGTGACTGACAGAGTTGTCCTTGTCCCAGACCTGACTACCTGTATCCGTGCTATAAGTCCAGCTTACCCCGTGAGGTACTGGCCCTGACCTTGCACTGCGGTGTCCTTTGTCTATTGGCACTTTGAGGTGCTACTTCCATGATTATATGGCATTGCGATGCCATCTTGATATTCTGGCTATATTATATGATTACCTGCACGGGTATCTGGTAGTTGGCCTATAGTTTTAGCGTGGTTAGGATTGCTTGCTTGCTTGTTGCATAACACTAAGGATGGATCACAACTGGGACTATAGGTGCCGAGGCTGATTCTTACTTAGCGTTCTCGTACTGAGGTACGACATCTAGGAGGATGAGCATGTGACCACGGCATGTGATTCCGGATAAATGTAGGGTTAATCTAGGCAACAAAAAAAATGGTAGAAGCATTGGGAGGGAACGGAATCCCGAGATCGTGCATTACCGGCCGCCACAGGCTCGTCCTAGCGCGTCGGGATTGGCCGCCACGGATATGGCAGTATCCGACTACTATATGTACTCCTGCTTAGCACGGTGGCCTTCCGAGGGACCGTGCATACCTACCTGCTATGTGTTATTTGGCCTCGCTAGCCCTTGCGGGATATAGCACGATCTGAGGATTCCTATATGGCATTGTTGGGGTAACCCAACCACCACATAGACAGCCGTAGACATTTGAGTGGCCGCTTATTTATATAATTGTTTGGCTTGTTGCTTGCTAAGCTGGCTGGCACGTAACGCTGTCCCGGTGCAGTAATTCATTCCCTTGTTCTTGTTTGATGTAGGGATGGGTTACTGTTCCGATGACAGACTACGATCTCCAGTTAGCGATGCAGGCATTAGTGTATGTTAGGATGATTGTGATGATTGTTGAGTTACTTTTGGGAATAACTAAGGAACATGGACTATCGTGGTGCATGATCCAACCCATGTTCTTGTTTGATTGTGGGGTTGGTTATTGTGCTACGATAGGCTATCGACCGAGGTTACGACCAGAATACTTTTAGTTGTTGGATTGTTATCGTGCGTTGGTACCGCACGATCCCTTACCTCATTTACTATTTTTAGATGCTATTTCTGTTATATTATATCCTGCTGGTTTTCTTCGCCCGTCCTTGAGCCTTCCTTTCTGGTACTTGCTACGGTTGGCCTGACCAACCCTGGATTGTTCCCAGATTGCCTATGACCGACCATGTGGATCTTCCAGACTTGACTTGGAGGACGTGCTTCAGTTTCTGACCATGAGGGAACTGTGTGGGAAGGTATTCTTGTCTACATTATTTCTTATTGTAGACTCTCTGATTATCATATGAGTATTTCCTGTTTTTTTCATATGATTATCTCTCTTGTCGTTATTTCATTGATTATTGCATGTGGATATGAGATCAGATTTAGGCCATAGACTGCTTGCATGCTAGGATACCCAGCAAGATTGACAGCCACGATCGCCGTATGACGTTTTATACCTCATACGGAGTAGCTGGCCTAGTCCGTCCCCGTATTTCGGTACTGGGGCGTGACAAGGTTTTAGTGGTGGCCCATGCAGGTCTTGTTTTGAGACATTGTTGGGTATCACATGATTGTTGATCTCAGTCCACTATTTCTTGGGATTCTAACTTGCTACACTTGCCCTTCGCTCCCTTGAACTTGTGAATTGGTCCTCATCTCTACCTGGACCTACTTTGCTTTGCCCTGTCTCATTTGTTGTTATCTACCCCTGATCCTTGTTTGATAGATGTGATCCTATAGTTGGTCATGTCGATCGTTTTATCCGATGAGATGTCATCTTATCTCCATCATTGGGTTACTTGATTATCTGTCTTGGGTTCTGTACTCTCTACCGGTGTTTCACCCTGGTTGATTTCTTGTTATCCCTTTCGTGCGTTGACTTCGTGTTGACTTAGTATCATTATCGCCCTCTTCGAGCGTTGGCTGGATTGCTGCGGAATGAAGATTCCATCTGGACTCTGAGATTGGATATTTTAACATTTGTTGAGTATCCAGTGGATATTCTTGTATGAATTCAGCTCCTTTGATTCGGGATATTTTCGGACTCATGACTATCTATTTCAGATATTATTTTGTTTATAGATATACTTGCTATACATAATATTTTGATAAGGATTCTTGATTTGGAGTATTTTTCTACGGATATGGAGTATTTTTCTAGAAAAGCTATCTTGTGGTTATTATTGAAAATATTTTTGGATGTGTGTTACGATTCACCTGGATTTTGGATTTTGATGGTTTTCTAGGACTTGATATATTGTTGGAGATTTTGTGATTTTAGTGATTCGGATGTTTGGGTTATGGATTTGATTCGTTTTGGGTATTTGTCAAGAGTACCGGGTGACCCTAGTATACCTTGACGGCGTGGTAACGAAAGTTGCAGCCGCTCGATTATAGTGTCCTGATGCATCTTTTGCAGCCATTCCGGATGGCGCGACACGGAATGATCATGACACACATTTTTCGGATATTAGGAACTACGGTCATCGGTTCGAGACAGATATCCTGTATTTTATGATTTGTGAGGATTTTTATGCAATTGGGATTTTACGTTTTTGGACATTGTTTTCGATATTTTGTACTTGTTTTGATTCATGGGGTTATTTCGTGCATGTGAGATTTTGCCTTTTCGAGATTGCTTCATTGTTTGGATTTACCTCACGAGTTGATTTATGTAGTCGTACACTGTTCTCCTTGATGTTTTCATATTTGAGATTTTGTTCATTTCCTGTTGTATTACTTGATTTCTGTAAGGTGGGTAGAGTTTTCATGGTACCTATATGTACTAGTTTTGAAAATCTTATACATGATTTCGAAATTTCGAGGACGAAATTTTTGTAAGGTGGGTAGGATGTCATATCCCTATTTTAGAAATAGGTATATGACTGTATTTCAACTGTATTTCGTATTTTGGAGGATTTTAATTTTTGGGGTGTATTTAAAATTTTTATTATTTTATTGGAGGTGATTTTGCCCTCATTAATTATTTGTTATTAATTAATTTCATGATCCTAGTCTACCCTCCAAAATATCTACTCCCCCTCTCTCTTGTCATTTCACTCCCTCACATCATCTCTCTCTCCTCCCCCTACCTAACCCCCTCACCTCTCTCTTCACTCTTCCTCTCTCTCCCCTCTTACTTGCTGGATCAGCCGACCCCCACCCCCAATTCCTTTCTCTCTCTCTCATCTCTCTCCCGACCACACTCACCCCCCCGGCCCTCTCTCTCCTCCCTCAACTCTCCTCTCTCCCGCTCACTCGGCCTCTCGTCCCTCCCTCTCGCTCGCTGTCTCCCTCTCTTCTCCCGGCCTCCGCCGACCTCCGGCCGCCCTGAGCTCCCACCGCCATCAGCCACCAGCGCCACCACTATCATCGTCGCCCCCTCCGGCCTCCGTTGCGGCCGCCACCGCCAGCACCGCCAGCGCCGCCATCTCCTCCGTGGCCGCTGTCTCCTCCGCCGGAGAGCCGATCTACCCCGGTAAGCTCCTCCGGCCTCCCCTCTCTGTCTCCTCCCCTCCGCCGGAGCCTGGCCGACCCCGGCGGCACTTCCCCTCCATGGATCTGCTCCTCTTCTCCCTCTTCCCTTCTGTCCGGCGAGCCGCCATGCCCCGCCGCGAGCGCCGCGCCAGCCTCGAGTGGCGGATCGCCCTTGGGCCCCGCGCTGCTCGAGCAGTGTGCAGCCTTGAGAGTCGCGCTCTCCTTGGGTCGCGCGTACGCTTGACTTGCGTGTTCCCTCGTTTCCCGTACGTCTCGGGAAGCGAGCCCTCGAGCTCCGTACACGCCTCGAGCAGCGGGACGCTTCGAGCCCCGCGCTGCTCGGGTTATGTGCCATCTCGATACGCGTACACCTTGGTGCACGTGCTGTCTCGGTTCTCGTGTCGCCTCGATTCACGTGTTGCCTTGGGCAGCGGGACGCCTCGAGCCCCGCGCTGTCTCGGGCACCGCGCCACCTCGGTTTGTGTGTTGCCTCGATCCTCCTGTCTCGGCCTTTGTGCCTAACTTGTGACCCGTGCCGCCTCGATTTACGTGCACGTACCGATTTGCATGCCGTATCGATTTACACGTAATATTGTATCTTGTGTTGCCTAAGTTTGCGTGCTCGCTCCGATTAGCGTGCTGCATTGGTCTCTGTGTCGTCTCGATCTACGTGCACATCTTGATTTACGTGCACGTTTCTGTTTCTTGTTCGTCTCGATATTCGAGTCATCTCGATTCTCGTGCGCGTCTCGATACACGTGCGCGTCTCGGGTTGCGTGCCCGTATCGGTCTGCGTGCCTCAGTTTCCGTGCCAGATCCCTGCGCTGCTTGCGGGACCCGCACGGTATAGCCTTCTGCCATCTCTTGTGATTATTCTATTATTTTATTATTTAATTCTAATGATTGTTTATTATGTGTTCTGAGGACCTCGATGGACGTGCTAGCTTGGGTCCAGATCGCGGAAGACTTGCTTACCTAGCCGAGCCCTCTAGGCAAGTATCCCTTGCTCATCGACGGCTCTTGCCCTCTCTCCTGGATTTTATTGCATTTAATTAATTTGTACTTGTAAATTGTATAATCATGATTAGTGTAGCCTAGTAGTAGAACTGCCATGATGATAACTTAGGATAGCTTGGTTCGATACCGGTTTACGACCGTATCGGACAACTCGGACGGGTCATCCACACCTCCGAGGACACGAGCACGACTCACACGTATGGATTGTCCCCATATGCCCCGTGTCCGACTCGCGGTCAGGTACGGCTTGGCGAACTACTCTTGTGGCGGTGTTTGTGCTTGGGTTAGGAATTTATGGACATGTGTTGTGGTGCGCCCTGCGAGGCGGTTATCTTATTAGTATGCATGTTGGCTTGGCGTCCAGTACGCATTGTAGCGCTGCTGGAGACCGGGACTTAGTGGTCTCGGGTTTGAGAGGTTTCTAGTACGCATCGTAGTGCTACTGGAGGCCGAGACTTAGTGTTCTCGGCTATCGACTTCTTTCCAGTACGCATCGTAGTGCTGCTGGTAGCTGAGACTTAGTGTTCTCCGTCTGCGATTCTGCGATTCCGCGGCGGGTTGTGCCGAGTGGATTTTAGCCCCAATTCGTAGGGTGCTCCCGTCCAGAATACAAAGGAAACTCTGCCGGATTTTTCCAGAATTCTCGGTTGGGAATTTGGTTCGAAGGATAGGGCAGTGCCATTCCTTTGGTTTACGGGACTGAACTCATGCATGTTCTTCTTGGTATAGCTAGTATCCCTGATCTCATTACCTGCTAGGTTGACTCCCGACTAGATTAGTCGCCTAGCGTCTTGATCTGTCCCATCCGCCGGATTGTGTAAGGAGAGCGGTTCTACTCGGGTGAGGGTCTGCAACCCTGGTCCTTGTTTGGTTTAAGGGTTGTGGATCTGATCCAGAGTGGTTCACGCAATCCTTGCCTTTTCGACGGTATCACCCATTGGACTCTTGACTCGTGATTCTTCCTTTAGATGGTGTTCTAGTTTAGTTTGTTATCTCATTGTCTGTCCCGTCCGCCGGATTGTGTAAGGAGAGTGGTTCTACTCGGGTGAGGGTCTGCAACCCTGGTCCTTGTTTGGTTTAAGGGTTGTGGATCTGATCCAGAGTGGTTCACACAATCCTTGCCATCATCCGACGGCGTTGATTAAGTGCTGACCCGTGTGTTGGGATTATGATCTGATTCGAGGATTGACTATGAGGAGATATGATATTGAGATAATGATTATGGTAGACTAAGTGGATTCTTAGATAGTGTTGCTAGTTCTTTGGTGATGTTCTAATTTGATCAGATATGTCTTCGAGGACTTTTGGATTTTGGATACTGGTGCGAGTGTCTCGCGGAACGAGAAGGATATCGAGGGTATTATTATATGATTTTTACTCGACTTCCCAAACGCCCAATCCGGTACCTTTGTGTATTCCGGTAGTTAGAGAACCTGGTTGATTGCTGTGTCTTGGTAGTTGAGGGGCTTGTTTTCTAGTGGCTTGTGATCATTGTCTAGGAGGATTCTTGTGAGTCTGAGGGCCTAGCATTGTTAGGGGAAATGAGATTGGTATTTGGTGGTTGTCTTTATTGACGTGATATTCACTCCCTCATGGATGGGAGACACTTGATAGATTGATTTGGTGGATAGACCGACTTGATGATTGGAGCTGTAGGCTCCCATATATGCTTGAGATGTTATTATAGTAGAGGTTCTGGTCTTGTACTTGACCTGATATCCATGCCACGATGTGGGCAGATGACTTCTTGTGACTGACAGAGTTGTCCTTGTCCCAGACCTGACTACCTGTATCCGTGCTATAAGTCCAGCTTACCCCGTGAGGTACTGGCCCTGACCTTGCACTGCGGTGCCCTTTGTCTATTGGCACTTTGAGGTGCTACTTCTATGATTATATGGCATTGCGATGCCATCTTGATATTCTGGCTATATTATATGATTACCTGCACGGGTATCTGGTAGTTGGCCTATAGCTTTAGCGTGGTTAGGATTGCTTGCTTGCTTGTTGCATAACACTAAGGATGGATCACAACTGGGACTATAGGTGCCGAGGCTGATTCTTACTTAGCGTTCTCGTACTGAGGTACGACATCTAGGAGGATGACCATGTGACCACGGCATGTGATTCCGGATAAATGTAGGGTTAATCTAGGCAACAAAAAAATGGTAGAAGCATTGGGAGGGAACAGAATCCCGAGATCGTGCATTACCGGCCACCACAGGCTTGTCCTGGCGCGTCGGGGTTGGCCGCCACGGATATGGCAGTATCCGACTACTATATGTACTCCTGCTTAGCACGGTGGCCTTCCGAGGGACCGTGCATACCTACCTGCTATGTGTTATTTGGCCTCGCTAGCCCTTGCGGGATATAGCACGATCTGAGGATTCCTATATGGCATTGTTGGGGTAACCCAACCACCACATAGACAGCCGTAGACATTTGAGTGGCCGCTTATTTATATAATTGTTTGGCTTGTTGCTTGCTAAGCTGGCTGGCACGTAACGCTGTCCCAGTGCAGTAATTCATTCCCTTGTTCTTGTTTGATGTAGGGATGGGTTACTGTTCCGATGACAGACTACGATCTCCAGTTAGCGATGCAGGCATTAGTGTATGTTAGGATGATTGTGATGATTGTTGAGTTACTTTTGGGAATAACTGAGGAACATGGACTATCGTGGTGCATGATCCAACCCATGTTCTTATTTGATTGTGGGGTTGGTTATTGTGCTACGATAGGCTATCGACCGAGGTTACGACCAGAATACTTTTAGTTGTTGGATTGTTATCGTGCGTTGGTACCGCACGATCCCTTACCTCATTTACTGTTTTTAGATGCTATTTCTGTTATATTATATCCTGCTGGTTTTCTTCGCCCGTCCTTGAGCCTTCCTTTCTGGTACTTGCTACGGTTGGCCTGACCAACCCTGGATTGTTCCCAGATTGCCTGTGACCGACCATGTGGATCTTCCAGACTTGACTTGGAGGACGTGCTTCAGTTCCTGACCATGAGGGAACTGTGTGGGAAGGTATTCTTGTCTACATTATTTCTTATTGTAGACTCTCTGATTATCATATGAGTATTTTCTGTTTTTTTCATATGATTATCTCTCTTGTCGTTATTTCATTGATTATTGCCTGTGGATATGAGATCAGATTTAGGCCATAGACTGCTTGCATGCTAGGATACCCAGCAAGATTGATAGCCACGATCGCCGTATGACGTTTTATACCTCATACGGAGTAGCTGGCCTAGTCCGTCCTCGTATTTCGGTACTGGGGCGTGACATCTACGATTGCCAGTTACGATGCCGCATGATACTTGTTCAAGCATAAGTGGGAGACGAGGGAGCCGGCATGCATTTCTTACATCAAAGATACATGGCTTGAACCGCACAGAGAACAATTCGTCTTAGCATGGTCGAATGTGGTGAAGCATTACGGCATGACAACTACCAACCGTGTCGAAGGAGCACACTCTTTATTGAAGAGGCACCTAAAATCATCTCTCGACAACTTCGTCTCTGTTTGGCAAGCTATACATTTATCAGTAGACCGGACGGTAAATGAAATTAAGGCATCATTTGAGATGAGTTTGAATATAGTCAAGCATGAGCATAGAAAGGAAGTACTCTTAGATGCTTTAATGCGCATGGTATCTCACAAGGCGTTGGCCTTAATAGTTGATTAGATTGAAAGATCAAAGTTTGTCGGACTTGATCCCGAGGTTTGCGGGTGTGTACATCGACATAAACTGGGCCTCCCTTGTGCACATCAGATTAATGAATATCGCCGTGAATCCATTCCTATTCCAGTTGAAGCAGTCGATCAACGTTGGAGGCAGTTGTCTATGATGCCTGTGGTGAAGACGGACGATGATTTCTTCTCTTTGCCACAACTGAAACTTCTCCACGCAAGGTGGTTAGCCTCAGTAGCAGCGGAGCGGCAGTCCATTGAGCTTAAAATGTAAGAAATTGCATGTCCGGTCACTACTACAATGCATGAGCCGACCGTTGTTTCCAATCCTAAAGGCCGGTCTCACACAAGATTGACTAGTTCACAGAAGAGAAGGCTGGAGTCAACTAGGAGAGATCCATCGCACTTTGAGCATGTTGAACGAACACTACTAAAATACCCAACTTTACCGACGGAAGTTTAGCGACGGAAGGATTCCGTCGCTAGTAGCGACCAGTTTCCGACTTCTTAGCGACGGATTAGCGACAGACAACATAACATAATTTTTTTAATTTTAAATGTAACAATTTGTCGGTTTTCCGTCGCTCAGTCGACGAACGTTAGCGACGGATTCAGTTGTCGTCGCTTGTTCGTCGCAAATGTTGGCGGCAAAATCTTTGAAACATTGGCGGGAACTTTAGCGACTAACTAGCGACGGATATATCCGTCGGAACACTGCTTTTATTTGGCGACGGTTTAGCGACTAATTTATTCCGTCGCTATTCCGTCGCTAGGCTCTGTGCCCTAACTTAAACTGAACCGACGGGGGGGAATTTTTCATTCCCCCCAAAACTCTCTCTCTCTCGCGGCTCTCTCTCTCTCTCTCTCGCGGCTCTCTCTCTCTCGCGGCTCTCTCTCTCTCTCTCTCTCTCTCTCGCAGGTATATCTCTCTCTCTCTCTCTCTCTCTCTCTCTCTCTCTCTCACTAATTTTTGGTTTTGGGGCCGGGGGGGGGGGGGGTCGGCTTCGCGGGGGGTGGAGAGGGCGGGGGGGGGTGGTGAATGGGGGGGCTAGAGGGGAGGGTTAGAGTTCGGGTTCGGGTTCGGGTTAGGGGTGGTGGGGGGAGGGGCAGGGGGGTGATGTGGGGCGGGGGGGGTTCGGGTTCGGGTTAGGGGTGGTGGGGGGGAGGGTCAAGGGGGGTGAGGGTGGCTGGGGGGTGAGGGTTAGGGTTAGGGGGGGGTGGGGGGAGGGGCAGGGGGGTGAGGGTTAGGGTTAGGGGGGGTGGGGGGAGGGGCAGGGGGGTGAGAGGGGGCAGGGGGGTGAGAATTCATGAGATTTCTTCACTGAACCATTCCTATTTTTTTCGAATGTTTTAAAAACCAATTGCAATGATTAAATTACATGTTTCACATATGTATATATAGCTGATATGTATGGGTTTCAAATTTGGGTTGATATTATCAAGGTGAGGGGGTTTCGAATTTGGATTGGTTGGGTTAATGAGACTGTCATCAACCTGAGAATTAGCTCACTGTCACAGACACACATACACAACTGTCAAATTCCTGATTTCCTGATATTGTTACACATAACTGAATTCTCAAGCATTTTTGTGAGTTCCCTGTAAACTGATTTATGGCGATTGATTGGTATGATGATTTCATCTCGAGTGTGCTTGGATTGGATTCGAATTTATGATTCAAGTACACTGTTTTTCCCAGTATTAATCATTTGTTTGGTACTTTGAATACTAGTGTTTGAGCTTTAGATAGGATGATTGGGAAGAGGTAGCAGTAGGCCATGCTGTCCTGCATTGCAGTTGCAGCAGCAGGCCATGCTGCCCTGCATTGCAGTTGCAGCAGCAGCATGCCTTGCCCAACCTTAGCTTTGCATTGCAATGGCTTGGCATGGCAAGGTGTGGGCTAGAGGGTTCAGCCCTATATTAGTTTCCAGTCCCCTGTGTCGAATTGGTTCACCCCTCACTTGACATTTAGTTCACTTACTATTTTGAACACTCACAAACATGTGACACCACACACATTGTTGGAATTACTCACACTCACTCCTTGACACATTGGCTTGACACTTGCACTTGCACATCACTTGACCACATATCACACACATTTTCCTCTACACACACAACACCCATAGGTACACACACATGTCCACTGTTCCCAGATTTTCTCCTTATCCTGTTCTCAGTTTTCAGCCCTTAACCTTTGTGTGTGAGTGAATGCTCTTGGTGAGTTAGTATATTAGATTGGATGTTGAGGATGTATATATATATATATATATATATATATATATATATATATATATATATATATATATATTGAGGATTTCACATATGTATATAGGTATATGTGGTATGCCATAGAGGTCTTTTACCTTAGTATTTTGTATTATGATTTGGGTTAGGATGTGTGATTAGTAAATGTAGGATATGTCAAGCATTGAGCATGGTAATAGCGCAGATAAGGAGTGTTTGGCCAAGTGTTGGGAACACCTTGAATTGTGTAAATAAATTGTATAGCTAAGATGATGTGGTTTTTGGTATGAGTTAAAACACACTATGTAGAGCTTAGGTTAGTAATAATAATTTGAATAGCCTTAACTAGATGTTGACTGGAGTTGACCATAGAGTATTGACTTGACTCTTAGTTGACTTGGGTTGACCAAGAGTTGACCAAGTTTGACTTGGACCTAGTTTGACCTAGACAGTTGACCAGGTTTGACTTAGAGTTGACTTTGACCTAGATTGGCCTAGAAATCATTTAGACTGAGATTCGAATGAGGAATGGTATGTGAAATGTGGACTGAGAATTAATGGTTCCTGAAATCTGAGTTTCCTATTTAATGTTTACTGTTTGTTAAATCCTGAGAAATTCTTAATCACTGTCTTGGGTCGAACTGAGAATGTAATTTAAGATACAGATTCTTATGTTTAGTTTGTCTTACGATACAGATTTTCACATCCAAATTGAGGATGAGTCGTTATTTTGTTGATCGTACATGGATGTACAAACGGCAACACGAGAGTAGAATTGGTGTGAGTGACGATTTTCAGGCAGGCGTGGAAGTATTTCTTAATTATGCAATGAGCAAAGCTCAGTACATGGACGGTAACAAAATTAAGTGTCCATGTGTTAAATGTCACAATAGACGTTACGAAGAAGTGGTGACTGTGAGAGATCATTTGACCCGTAAGGGTTTCGTACGTAATTACGGCCTGTGGTCATCGCAAGGTGAACTATATTCGGAAAGACAGGCTGCGGAAGCTGCTACTTATGCTTTTGATGATAATGCTGCAACGGATGTCATCGAAGACCACGGATGCTCTGTTGATTATGGAGATCTGCAGAACCTTGCACGAGATATGGTGTATGATGCGGCAGGGCCTAATTTTGATCCGGAGGATCCTAATCCCGAGGCGAAGGAGTTCTATGACATGTTTCAGGACGCAGATACTTCTCTATATCCTGGTTGTGAGACTCATTCCGCACTGTCAGTGACGATGCGGTTGTTGAACATAAAGTCTGATTTTAACTTGCCACAAGCTTGCTATAATCGGATCACAGAAGTAATCAAGGAGGTGTTACCGAAGGAATCAAAAGAGCTACCAAGAAACTTCTACAAGTCAAAGATGATGGTCCGACAACTGGGACTGGGGTACGAGAAGATAGATTGTTGTCGCAACGGATGCATGTTGTACTACAAAGAGAATTGCGTATCAGAAAGTTGCAGCTTCTGTAATGCGGATCGTTACAAGCCAGTACAGGGAAAAGGAAAGTCGACTAGAAAACGACGTCCTTACAAGTATATGCATTACTTGTCGATCACGAAGCGCTTGCAGAGGATGTATATGTCTCTAAATACAGCAGAACACATGACGTGGCACAGCGAAGAACGCATAAAGGACGAAGGAGAATTGTCACATCCTTCGGATGGAGAGACGTGGAAACATTTTGATTTGTGTCATCCAGATTTTGCTGCAGAGCCTAGAAATGTACGCCTGGCGCTATGTGCTGATGGCTTCGCCCCTTTCGGACAGTCGGGATCTCAGTACTCATGCTGGCCGGTCATTCTTACCCCTTACAATCTGCCACCATGGATGTGTATGAAGACTCCTTATATGTTTCTGACAGCTATCATACCCGGTCCTAAAAATCCGACGAATAACATCGATATATATTTACAGCCGTTGGTGGATGAGCTGAAACAGCTGTGGGAGATCGGCGTCACGACCTATGATATTTCCAGGAAACAGAACTTTCAGATGAGAGCTTCACTCATGTGGACAATCAATGATTTTCCAGCATACGGTATGCTGTCGGGATGGAGTACGCACGGCAACATGTCTTGTCCGATATGCATGGAAAATAGTAAGGCGTTCCGCCTTAGGCATGGAGAAAAAACTTCTTTCTTTGACTGTCACCGTCAATTTCTGCCCGCGGCCCATTCTTGGAGAAAGAATAAGGACGCGTTCAGATATGGAAAACAAGAATTTTCTCAACCTCCTGCCAGATTTTCGGGATACGATATTTGGGAAGCTGTAAAGGAATTGCCCACCGCAATGGAAGATCCATCGAACCATCGTGTCGAGGGGTTCGGACAAAGCCATAACTGGACCAAACGGAGTATCTTCTGGGACTTGCCTTATTGGAAAGATAATCTTATAAGGCATAATCTTGATGTCATGCATATCGAAAAGAACGTGTTCGATAATGTCTTCAATACCGTAATGGATATTAAAGGAAAGACGAAGGACAATCCAAAAGCAAGACAAGACATAGCCGAGATATGCAAGCGTCCTCATCTGAACTTGATACAAAGGGGTGCTGGTGGACAATTAAGTAAGCCTATAGCGCCATACACATTGAGCAAGGAAGATAGATTAATAATCTGCAAGTGGATATCTAATTTAAGATTTCCCGACGGCTATGTTTCGAATTTGTCTAGATGCGTTGATCTCAATGAACGCAAGCTAACGGGAATGAAGAGTCACGACTGCCACGTGTTTATGGAAAGATTACTGCCCATTGCTTTGAGAGAGTTGTTGCCTTCTGCTGTATGGGTTCCGTTGGCCGAGCTGTCTACATTCTTCAGGGATATCTGTTCAACTAAGCTGACGGTGCAACATATGGTACAACTTGAGGAGAAGATTGTCTTAACAATCTGCAAGTTAGAGAAAATATTTCCACCGGGCTTTTTCGACAGCATGGAGCATCTACCGATTCATCTAGCATACGAAGCCCGTGTCGGTACATCTGTTCATTATCGATGGATGTACCCCTTTGAAAGGTAAATAAAAACCGATATAATTTAAGTGAAATTTAAGTGAATTTTACAATTCATTGTTAATTCTCAAGATAATTTGTCTCTTTAGGTACCTACACCATCTAAAGAAGAAAGTTGGCAACAAGGCTCATATAGAGGCTTCGATATGCGAATCATATCTTATCGAGGAGGTGTCAAATTTCTGCTCCATTTATTTCGATACTCATGTCGAGACAAATCGAAATAGACCTCAAAGGAATGAAGAAGACGTTGAGGATGGAGGTATATTCAATTTAAGGGGCAAGCCTATTGGGGCTAGTAAGAAACGGTGGTTGACCGACGATGAGTATGATACCGCTCACCGATATGTCGTGTTAAATTGTGACATACAAGAAGTGAGAGATTTGGAGAAGTAAGTGACTACGCCTCGTTATAATCTCTAATTTGGTGAATTAAGTGACTACACTTATTTTTATTCTCTCTAACAGTATATTTAGAGGTGAAGTCAAAATGAGGACACCATATATTACAGATGAGGGACTTCAAAGAGAGGTTGATTGTACCTTTCCGTCCTGGTTTCGTAAATACGTAAGTAACTGAGATAATATGTTATGCGGCTACCATTAAAATATATGCAGCTAAAATATTTAAATTATCAATACATGTTTACAGGTTTTATTGCCTGAAACAACACTCATAAATGAGAGCATTCGTTATTTGGCATTGGGACCGAAGAAGCATGCAAAGACTTTGTCAGGCTATGTCGTTAATGGCTTCAAGTTTAAGTCAACTCAGCATGCTATAAATGCCGAATTTCTCAATGACGGCTTCGATACCAAGAATTCTGGTGTTTGCATAAGAGGCACCATCTATGACGACGAACCGGACTTTGACTATTATGGAGTGCTTCGGGAGATTGTAGATTTACAATATAGTGGCCCATATGATATGCATATTGTGATGTTCAAATGTGAGTGGTTCGATACGAGACCAAATATCGGTTGGAGAATCGATAAACAATTTGGATTCGTCGATATAAATCATCGCAGGAGGTATAGAGGGTCCGACACGTTTGCGATAGCAAGTCAGGCTGTTCAAGTCTATTATACAAGCTACCCAAGGCGTCGTAGAGATCGATTTGACTGGTGGGCAGTATGCAAGATTAAATCTAGAAATACATTCAACGTTGGAGACCCAGCATACCAAGAGGACCAGATCGAGAAGCCCCAATACATGGGACAACAGTCGGATACCATGGACGTGGAAGATGTCGATATACCTCATGCTGAGGAAAATAGAGGGGAGGAAGAGGTTGATATACAAGACTTAGCTGTCAACCAGGGGAGAAAGAGGCGTCTTGTCCCAAGTATTGAGCCTGAAGAAGAAGAAGAAGAAGAAGAAGAAGAAGAAGAGGATGAGGATGAGGATGAGGATGAGGATGATGATACAGATGAAGTCGACGATGAGGATGATGATATAGATGAAGTCGACGATGAGAATGAGGATGAGAACGATGACGATGACGATGAGGACGAGGACGATAACGATGATTAGATTAAATATCGGTATATATTAGAAGCACTTACAACTAACTTAGTGAATTCAGTTTAGACGGACACATTCTTATTTCAGTTTATGTTTTTGTCGTTCGATCATCTACTTATTGTATGATTTTCTTTTTACAGATGGCACTCTTAGTTCTCATTGTCTTGACGGCACTCGCCGCCCTGCTGCTGGTATATATATTTTAGTTCAGTTTTATATTCATTTATACTTCTATATTGTTAATTATATTTATGTGTTCTATTTACAGGTCATGGTCACTACCACTCGTGCTGCTGGTAGCCGTGGTGGTGCTGGTGGTGGCGGTACTGGCCGTGGTGGGCGTGGTGGTAGCGGTGGCCGTGGACGTGATGGTAGCGGCCGTGGACGTGATGGTAGCGGTCGTGGTGGTAGCGGTCGTGGTCGCCTTCCACATACCCCGGATATAGAGTCCTCCGATCCCGACCTGGAGAGCCCGGCCACAGACTCTTCCCGCCGTCGATCTATCTCTGCGACCCATCCTTCATCTTCATCGAGGCCTGAGACTCCATCCGCTAGCGGATCCGTTCCGCCCCCGGATGCACCAGCGGGTACACCATCAGTTACTGCAGGGTGGGCTCCGGAGTACCCCCGGATTCAGCTTCATCCTGCTACCGGTGAGTACATCCGCGGACCCGCGGATCCTCCGACGCCTCCAGAGAGGCCGATAGGCGAGAACCGACGAGAGCTATGGCCCGCGGGTGATACGTAAGTAAATTTAAGTTAATTTATTAAATTTGTTTCATTTATTCAAGTTAATAATCCAGTCTTTGCTTCTTTGTAGGTTTTTCCCGTATGATGCTGCCCGGATACTCGGGCAAATTATCCGGGAAAACTACCATGGCCCCTACCTCAATTTTTCTGAGGTGCCTCAGAACATGCAGTACGTCTGGCTCGAGGAGATGAAGGTATATATATATCTTTTGGTTAATTATTAATTATTCTTTAATCCACTAATTTTTTAATTACGTGATAATTTAATTTGTATGTCAGACGACGTTCTGGTGGCCCCCCCATCGCGATGAGTTGATTCGCAAGGCCTACAAAGCCGCCGCCGGAAAGAAGATACGGGATGCGGTGTACGACGTTCGTACGGCGCATTCGAGGAAGAAGTGGCTCCGGGAGGAGTACTACGAGCAGATGTTGGATAAGATGAATACTGCTCAGTACAGGGAGAAATCAGAGAAAGCGAAGGCGAGCAGACAGGCCGCTGGTCTGCATACGGGAGGTTCAAAGCCCCACGCAGCGACGCGTGCAGATTTGGTGAGATACCGCAAATTCATTTCACTATTAAATTCGGTACTATTAATATACGTAGTTAATTAAATTCGACGTATATTTCGTATGCAGGCAAAACGGGCGGTAAAGGAGGGGAGAGAGCCGGAGTCGGTCACCGCCTACGATGTATTCCTGCATACACACAAGAGGCGGGCAGACGGGAGCTTCGTCGACGCGAGGGCCAGGGCGACTGATGTAAGTAATTACGTTTATGAGATTTATATTAGAAATATAATTATTGTTAACTTAATTAGGTGAACGTAGGATTCAAATTATAACTTAGGGAAACATAGGATTTAGATTATAACTTAGGAAAACTTATAGTATAAACACATTCATTGGATAGGCTGCATATCGTGAGGCCCTTAGTCAGATTGAGCCCCCTGCCGAGGTTGTCGGCGAAACGACGCCCACCCAGACGCCCTCTTCTATGGCCGCTCGCTACGACGACGTGTTCGTAGAGTCTGTCGGCGGCTTTAATAAAGGGCGCGTCTACGGCGTAGGTGTAACGACCCGCTCCGCCCTAGCGGAACACCGATTCCAAACGGCAAGTGCAACGACTCAAACGAGCCGTCGACCCGAAGAGTTGCTTCGACCCGATGAAGTATCGATGCAAATCGATGCAAGGCTTGCATTGGCCCGACAAGATGAATCCAGACTTAGACTATCGAAGGCGCGCTCGGAGGATCGCTCGGCCGATGCGAACATCGCTAAGGTGGGTGGCTCCGATGAACCCGTCACTGCTTAGCCTAGACACATAACAAAACGGACACATTCACGAGAATCGCTAGGCGATAACATCTTGCATGCTAATAAATGACTCAACGCACCTAGCTAAGGGAATAATCCCATCTTGCATGCTTGTTTAGAACATGGAAAAGAACTCGGCAAATATAGAAACTCTCGCCCGCGCTCTATGCTCGTGCTACGGCACAAGCTTATGTTCAAGTCCCGTACGCGTTCAACAATGAAACCATGAATGGATTACAACAATGAAATGGGAAGACTATCAACATAGTCGTTCCGAGTATAGTATAGCAACATTAAAAGGCTATGGGACCGATGGGTCGCCAAGGCGACTCCCGCACTGGGAGTTGCGTAATGCGTGAATGAAGGAATCAACGAATGGATAAATACGTGAAACATGAATGAACATACGAACAAGTGAAAGAATAAAATGAAAGAAAGAATATATGAAAGATAAGACATGGAAGACGCTAGCGACAGGTGTGACGGGCACGTGCAACGGGGCTCGCTACCCGCGCTGTACGGACGCCAACCTGGTCGTTAACGCATTATGGCTAAGGGTTAGCCTACGGCTCGGAGATAGCCGCTAAGTTAAAATGACAAGACAATACGAAATGGTCGTGGACAAACGGCACGGGCGATGGGGGGGAATACCGTGGCCGTCGTGTGGAAGGATTCTGCGGCACGGGCGTTGGGGGGGTAAACCGTGGCCGGCCTAGGCAGAATCAATACGCGCTTACGGGCTGCTTGGGTGCGGGCTTGGGCACCAAGAGACGTAAGTAGGAGGGTATATTCAAGAGACTTAACGGGGTGTACCAGCCATCACCCTACGCTAAGTTGAGAATTGCCACAGGGGAATGTCCTAAATGGCTTGTAAAGCCAGCGACCCGTGCATGTAGATTAAGTGGACTATGCTGGTGGCAATCCACGTGCAAGTTCTTGCATTGAAATCAAAGTAGTCTAAGTTAACTAAATGAAGTGTTTCCTGAACATGCCCGAAATGTAACACTCTTGAACATGCTCGAATTATAACACTCCTGAACATGCTTGCAAAGTAACATCCCGAACATGAACATGCTCGAAACGTAACATGCCCGAACATGCTTGAAATGTACCACCCTGAATATGCTTGAAATGTGCCTCCTGAACATGCTCGAAACGTAACACTAGAACATGCCCACGACGTGCTAGAACCCGAGACATAGACTCGCCCGTAACATTGAATATTTACATGAATCACGTCAAGCTACTTCATGTTAATTGTTGTTGACTAACTTGGTTTACTTGGACAGGGAAGGCCGAACGGTAAGTATGGGTAAGTCGTGCATGTATTTCCATACGACACTTGAAATCAGTAACACGAGATAGGTCATGATATGTGCCATGAAATTGACCCTAAGGCAAGATTAGAAAGACAATGAATGATAGTAGGTGCACAAAAGTAAATGCAACGTGTTTGGTAATGATGGCGTTGTGGGCGAGCTAGCCTCCCCACCAGTGCATAACAATGTACTGATAACCCCACAGTATGCTTGCAGGATAGCAGGAGACGCCGGCGGGTGCGGAGCTTCCATCGAACGTGTCAAGGCGCGGAGCCAACTCTGGGGCCTTGGAACGTTGCAAGAAGCTGAAGCACCCTATACAGGACATAATGTATCGGAACATCGCCATGTATCATTCCATCTTGTAAGCCACTTGGCACGCCTTTTATGTTTCAGAGAGAGAGCTTGAGCGATTTGTAATATCGGCCTAGCGCCGCTTGTAAACTTCGTGAAATTCAATAAAGAGTTTGATTTCGTATTCTACTTGTGTTCATTTTTACTTCCGCTGCAAATGGGGACACTCTGTGCGACTCTGTGGCCTAGACTCAAATCGGCCGTTTCTGGACTTGGCCTTGCACGGGCGCAACCTAGGCCCGTGCGGCATCACGCCTTAGCGAGGACGATCGCTCCTACGGGAGCGGGGCGTGACAGATTGGTATCAGAGCACGGCTTTACGTCCTTGGACTTCATTTCGATTTTCTCAGTTTTGAAAGCTCGGTTGGAAGAAAAGAAGTGTACGCTCTCTCTCGTTGTGCCTTGGGATGTTCCATACAATAAGTCTAATACTTTCAAAAGCTCGTACAAGTGCTCGGTTGAACGAGATCGATAGGCGAAGGCCTTTGTGCCAAACCACGACAGACTTGAGTCGAAGGAAAACTAAAATGCTAGAAGTTAGCAAACACAAGGCTTGCTTGAATAACTTTACGCTAACAATGTCGAACGATGTTAAACTTGACTCGATAGAGAACATATGCTAAGTTAACATGTCGCGTGCGTGCCTGACTAGTCTTGCGTCGACCTAGCAAGTGAGCGTGCAAACTCAAATATAGTCCGCACGAGATGGTTATGCGGCACAACTTAGTCCGCGTGTCGCGCACCTCGATTTTTGGGTGCAATCGGGTTGCGAGCGATATCGAGTATCGCTCGATCGAGAACGGAGATACACTTAGAGTGTATATCGATAGGAATGCTATCAACTAACGCTTAGGCGCGCACGAAAGATTGGCTTGGATTTTGAGGATTAGCTTGAACGACTTAGTACGTCGAGGCGACATGAGCATTACGCTAGAGATTCGTTGAACGAATCGATAAGACGTCTTAGCGCGTGGCGCAAACGTGATTGAGGATTAGACCGTGTGGCTCGAACCCTGAGTGGTGTATGGACGTTATAGAAATTGTTCGAGCGAGACTAAAGGAATTACGGATAGAACAAGTATGTCGGCGAAACGATGCGGTCGCGCAAAGCTTTAGAACGTGTCACGCTTAGTTGATCGTGACTTCGTGTGTCTCGAACGAGATGTCGTTCGGACAACTTGTGAATGGGTTACGCGTGTTAGAAATGATTCAGAACGATGGATGAAAATAAATGGTCTTGATCGAGGAAACTTAGAGGAACGTGCGTGCGATGTCGAATTGATGCAAATGAAATGTGACTTGAGTTTTGAATAACGATCTTGAAACGAGCTTTGAGGAAAAGCGACTGAACTTGATCTTGACTATCGGGAAAAATTGAGGAATATCCAACTCGGACAACAGCATCAACGCACGACTCGAAATTGGTTGCAAAGGAAGATCGTCAGGTTACGCATATCGTCGATGGTATTGAGGCGTATCAAAGATCGATATGCGATAACTCGGGGGTACTCTGACTCGGCAAATGACGATCGTGCAAATGTCATTGTTCCGATGGATGTTATAATCGGGATATTGAAATGTGTCGAGGAAAAGGATAAACTTGGCTCGAGAATTTTCTGGTTGAACAAATGACGGGTAAACTATCGAATTGAAATCTGACTTGGATGAAGTGAAATGCTTGGATTTACTTCGATGATAACCCCAACGTCGACATTCTTGTCTTATGCGAGCGCAACTCCAGCCTCGCACATGCGTCGCGCCGATTAGGGCGATCACTCCGCGTGAGCGCTGGTATGGTGATTCATCCAGCGGGGGTGATCAAACTTGCACGGCGTGGCAATACGATTGCTTCGACTTGTGGTTTGACGCGAAGATGACTTGAGAATGATTCGGTGTGCTTGAATGATTAAGTTTGAGGATTGAGTAGGTCCAATCCGCATATCGAAAATGAATTAGTCTAGACGCAAACAAGAGTTACGCCCCGATGAGAATGATTATTCCACGGGAGCGTTGCATGGTGATTCATGAACCACCGTGGATAATCGGACTCGCGTGAGATTGGGGCGCAACATATTGTCAAAGCTAGATGAACTCGTGATCGAATACATGAATTGGAAAGAATGGATATGTGAAGTATGTGATCAGAATGAATTCGGATATACGCGGCGAATGCCTTGACGAGAATAGGTGATCGTGCTCGATGTTTAGAAATCTGAGTGACGCGTGCTTGGGTAGAAAATCCCGTACTACCGACTTTGGTTTGACCCTAGGATTGGGGTCAGTGTTGGCATTATTGTTGGGGAACTATGATTCCAATCCTGACATTGACTTAGCCTCGAAAAAGATGGCCTAGCGGTTAGGCGAGACGCCCCTGTTCCATGTGTTAGCAATCAAAGGATTGATCTTGAGGATTGGCATGAATGGATAGCATGAATCACGAATGTAGGAAACCCTGCTCACGAGACTTGGCTGACATGCATATATTTCAGGGACGCTTGAGTATGTGCACGATGCGACTCGAGTGAGAATGACAAACTCACTATCCTGCGGCTTGGCTGAATGCATGTATTTTGGGGACGCTTGGAATGTGTGCACGATCCAACCAAGTGATACGTTGAGTTCTAGCACGACTTGGGGAGTGAACGAGTATCGTGAACGTGAAATCGTGCTAGTAAAAGTTGGTATAACGAAGTGAAGCATTGATAGGAAGATATGCTCGACGATAGTGCAATATGTGGTCTTAAATTCGATGAAAATTTCCTAGACTTGGTCGACCCCGTTAAGTAGGAATCATACTGATTTTCGTGGACACGAACGCTTGAAAAGCGAATCGGGCCATCTCGATGACCGAGATAAACGAAAGTGAATTTGCCTTAGCCTGCGACCCTCGCATTTGATGACTTACAACGTGCCTCGTGCAGCCATTCCAGTCCCATGACACAGAGAAATGGCAACCAAGATGAAGAAACACTTGAATTGAATAAGTACAATCAACTATAAAATGAATGAAAGGCTATTCAATAAAATCGACCAAACGCGTGCGACACGGAACTTAGAAAGATATCAAGTATGGTTCGATGTCGTCGAACGATAGGACCGCTCGATGAAATTGTCTAAGAAATACGAAAAAAACGAGTTAAGAAATGGTAGGATGACCTGCACTCAGAAAGTCTCGAGGACGAGACTTATTTTGAGTGGTGTATTATGTAACGACCCGCTCCGCCCTAGCGGAACACCGATTCCAAACGGCAAGTGCAACGACTCAAACGAGCCGTCGACCCGAAGAGTTGCTTCGACCCGATGAAGTATCGATGCAAATCGATGCAAGGCTTGCATTGGCCCGACAAGATGAATCCAGACTTAGACTATCGAAGGCGCGCTCGGAGGATCGCTCGGCCGATGCGAACATCGCTAAGGTGGGTGGCTCCGATGAACCCGTCACTGCTTAGCCTAGACACATAACAAAACGGACACATTCACGAGAATCGCTAGGCGATAACATCTTGCATGCTAATAAATGACTCAACGCACCTAGCTAAGGGAATAATCCCATCTTGCATGCTTGTTTAGAACATGGAAAAGAACTCGGCAAATATAGAAACTCTCGCCCGCGCTCTATGCTCGTGCTACGGCACAAGCTTATGTTCAAGTCCCGTACGCGTTCAACAATGAAACCATGAATGGATTACAACAATGAAATGGGAAGACTATCAACATAGTCGTTCCGAGTATAGTATAGCAACATTAAAAGGCTATGGGACCGATGGGTCGCCAAGGCGACTCCCGCACTGGGAGTTGCGTAATGCGTGAATGAAGGAATCAACGAATGGATAAATACGTGAAACATGAATGAACATACGAACAAGTGAAAGAATAAAATGAAAGAAAGAATATATGAAAGATAAGACATGGAAGACGCTAGCGACAGGTGTGACGGGCACGTGCAACGGGGCTCGCTACCCGCGCTGTACGGACGCCAACCTGGTCGTTAACGCATTATGGCTAAGGGTTAGCCTACGGCTCGGAGATAGCCGCTAAGTTAAAATGACAAGACAATACGAAATGGTCGTGGACAAACGGCACGGGCGATGGGGGGGAATACCGTGGCCGTCGTGTGGAAGGATTCTGCGGCACGGGCGTTGGGGGGGTAAACCGTGGCCGGCCTAGGCAGAATCAATACGCGCTTACGGGCTGCTTGGGTGCGGGCTTGGGCACCAAGAGACGTAAGTAGGAGGGTATATTCAAGAGACTTAACGGGGTGTACCAGCCATCACCCTACGCTAAGTTGAGAATTGCCACAGGGGAATGTCCTAAATGGCTTGTAAAGCCAGCGACCCGTGCATGTAGATTAAGTGGACTATGCTGGTGGCAATCCACGTGCAAGTTCTTGCATTGAAATCAAAGTAGTCTAAGTTAACTAAATGAAGTGTTTCCTGAACATGCCCGAAATGTAACACTCTTGAACATGCTCGAATTATAACACTCCTGAACATGCTTGCAAAGTAACATCCCGAACATGAACATGCTCGAAACGTAACATGCCCGAACATGCTTGAAATGTACCACCCTGAATATGCTTGAAATGTGCCTCCTGAACATGCTCGAAACGTAACACTAGAACATGCCCACGACGTGCTAGAACCCGAGACATAGACTCGCCCGTAACATTGAATATTTACATGAATCACGTCAAGCTACTTCATGTTAATTGTTGTTGACTAACTTGGTTTACTTGGACAGGGAAGGCCGGACGGTAAGTATGGGTAAGTCGTGCATGTATTTCCATACGACACTTGAAATCAGTAACACGAGATAGGTCATGATATGTGCCATGAAATTGACCCTAAGGCAAGATTAGAAAGACAATGAATGATAGTAGGTGCACAAAAGTAAATGCAACGTGTTTGGTAATGATGGCGTTGTGGGCGAGCTAGCCTCCCCACCAGTGCATAACAATGTACTGATAACCCCACAGTATGCTTGCAGGATAGCAGGAGACGCCGGCGGGTGCGGAGCTTCCATCGAACGTGTCAAGGCGCGGAGCCAACTCTGGGGCCTTGGAACGTTGCAAGAAGCTGAAGCACCCTATACAGGACATAATGTATCGGAACATCGCCATGTATCATTCCATCTTGTAAGCCACTTGGTACGCCTTTTATGTTTCAGAGAGAGAGCTTGAGCGATTTGTAATATCGGCCTAGCGCCGCTTGTAAACTTCGTGAAATTCAATAAAGAGTTTGATTTCGTATTCTACTTGTGTTCATTTTTACTTCCGCTGCAAATGGGGACACTCTGTGCGACTCTGTGGCCTAGACTCAAATCGGCCGTTTCTGGACTTGGCCTTGCACGGGCGCAACCTAGGCCCGTGCGGCATCACGCCTTAGCGAGGACGATCGCTCCTACGGGAGCGGGGCGTGACAGTAGGTTCCCTGGCGGCGTCGTTGCAGGGCGCGACTCCGAGATATCCACCGCCCCCGCCTCCTCCCGCGCCCCCGTCGGACGATATGAGGACGCAGCTTGCGACTCTCACCTCCGATATGTCGGAAATGCGGAGTCTAATGTCGGATGTGCTGGAGCGCCTTCCGCGTCCTTCTTCTGCTCCCGGTCCAGATCCGTCTGCTCCCGGTCCGTCTACTGCGGTTGCCGGTCCTTCCGACCCTGGACGTTATTCATTTGACCGTTCTGCCGAGGTCCGCCTGGTACCGGATACTGCGCTCATTGGGCTCATGGACATGATGTCGCCAGAGCAGCTCCGCAACCTTCCAGAGCATGTGTTGTCCCAGGTGCCGGCGTACATGGTGGAAGAGTACATCCGCAGAGCCGAGGCGGCGTCGAGACGACCACGCGATCCATCTCCGGGAAAATGATATTTGTACTGTTTTTTGATATTATGAATTTGGATATTTGGATATTATGAATTTGGATATTTGGATATTTGTTATTGGATATTTGATATTGGATATCATGAATTTGGATATTTGTTGATCACGTAATGTTTGGATGGATATTTGGATATTTGTTGATCGTAAATGGATGTTTGGATATTGGATATTATGAATGTGTAATATTTACGAAAAGGAAATAGAATGTTTCTGTAATTTTTTTTAATTGATGTTACATTTAGCGACGGACTAGCGACTCACTAGCGACGGATTATATAAATATTTGCAGTTACCGACGGAAGAGCGACGGAATATCCGTCGCTAACTGGGTGATATAAAATATTTTGCAGGTACCGACGGAAGAGCGACGGAATATCCGTCGCTAACTGGGTGATATAAAATATTTTGCAGTTACCGACGGAAGAGCGACTACCTAGCGACGGCGAATCCGTCGACATGGTTCTGGAAATATGGTAGGTTTCCAGAGACTTAGCGACGGATAGTTGGTCGCTAATCCGTCGCTAATCGGTCGAGGATGACGACGGACTAGCGACGGATGAGCGACCAATTATCCGTCGACATGGTTCTGGAAATATGGAAGCTTTCCAGAAACAGGCCGACGACCTACCCGTCGCTAATACGTCGCTATAACGTCGAGGTTAACGACGGAATGGCGACGGAATAGCGACTGATTTTGCGTATCAGGAACCTCTCTGATACGCTTTTACCGACCTATTGACGACGGATTAGCGACGGATATTATAATATTATATGGCATGTAAACCGACGGGAACATGTCGCTAATCCGTCGCTAAGTAGGTGAAAGACAACCGTCGCTAACCAGTCGCTAGTCCGTCGGATAATTATTTGTCCGACGGCTTAGCGACGGACATTTTTTAGCGACGACGTTTTTCCCGACGGTCATTTTCAGCAAATATCCGTCGCCACTACGTCGGTAAAAAATGTTACCGACGGATAAGCGACGGATCTGGCCGTCGCTAAAGTTGGTTTTTTTGGTAGTGGAAGCTTACAACAACATTCGCCTGCACGGAAGGGCAAGCTTGTCGTTCACCGAAAAATGGAGAAAATGGATCTCCCAAGAAAAGATACAGTTGCAAGCCAAACAACGAGTTTGTATATTGACAAATTTCAACCTGCGCTTCGAAGTTACATTTGGTCTATTGTCGATGTCCCCGGTGATGGCCATTGCGGATTTCATACCCTTGCAATGCATCTTGGTTATGATGACAAAGACGGATGGAGACGGGTGAGGCAGGAGATGTACGAGGAGTTAGAGGCTCATCTTCCATTCTACTCCCGCATCCTAAGCGAAGAAACGGTTGCAAGTTTGTTGTTAAGTATCCCTTGCACCGATAGTGTTACCGGGACAGACCACTACATGTCAGTCCCGTCTGCCGGCTATTTATTTGCTAATAGGTACATGATACCTGTTGTAATTATCTCGCCGGATATTAACAATACATTCTTTCCGATGTGCGCTCCTCTGACGGACTACCGAGTGTCTAACCTATGTACTATAGGTCTGATCGGGGATCATTTTGTTGTACTAAAGATGATCGCTCATTCTCCGATTCCTCCACCTTCAATAGTTTGGTACAAAAGAGCACCGGTCGAAGCCATCGCTTGGACCACACCTTTCGTTGAGCAGATCAACCATTGTAAGAGATTGTTGAAGATTGAGGAGCCAAGAGACTTACCTGCTGACCACTACGACGTCGAAATCGACTAAGTATAGATATATTTACAGTCTAACATTTTGTATATGGAGGATCACTTTTGTATACAGTGAAATATGAAGTCCAATAATATATATAGAGTAAATTTTTAGTTATATGTGTTTGATTTTGCCTACCTGTGTTATATGTGCCTACCTGTGTTATATGTGTCTGCCCGTGTTATATGTGTCTGCCTGTGTTATATGTGTCTGCCTGTGTCTTATATGTGTAATTTATGTGTTACAGTCCTATCTATGAATCTCTGTGTGTAATTTATGTGTGAATCAAATTCACACAGAGTTTCAGTATCAAGACTGCCACACCCTTGGCAGTCCTACACTGAAGTAGGACTGCCAGGGTGCTGGCAGTCCTACTCAAAACTTGCTGTCACAGCAAGTTTTGTGTAGGACTGCCAGCACCCTGGCAGTCCTACTTCAGTGTAGGACTGCCAAGGGTGTGGCAGTCCTATCTAAAAAGCTCTGTGATGAATTTCTGTGTGAATCAAATTCACACAGAGTTTCATAGATAGGACTGCCACACCCTTGGCAGTCCTACACTGAAGTAGGACTGCCAGGGAGCTGGCAGTCCTAAACAAAACTTGCTGACAGCAAGTTTTGAGTAGGACTGCCAGCTCCCTGGCAGTCCTACTTCAGTGTAGGACTGCCAAGGGTGTGGCAGTCCTATCTAAAAAGCTCTGTGATGAATTTCTGTGTGAATCAAATTCACACAGAGATTCATAGATAGGACTGCCACACCCTTGGCAGTCCTACACTGAAGTAGGACTGCCAGGGAGCTGGCAGTCCTAAACAAAACTTGCTCACTGAAGTAGGACTGCCAGGGAGCTGGCAGTCCTAAACAAAACTTGCTGACAGCAAGTTTTGTTTAGGACTGCCAGCTCCCTGGCAGTCCTACTTCAGTGTAGGACTGCCAAGGGTGTGGCAATCCTATCTATGAATCTCTGTGATGAATTTCTGTGTGAATCAAATTCACACAGAGATTCATAGATAGGACTGCCACACCCTTGGCAGTCCTACACTGAAGTAGGACTGCCAGGGTGCTGGCAGTCCTACTCAAAACTTGCTGTCACAGCAAGTTTTGTGTAGGACTGCCAGCACCCTGGCAGTCCTACTTCAGTGTAGGACTGCCAAGGGTGTGGCAGTCCTGATACTGAAACTCTGTGTGAATTTATGTGTCAATCAAATTCACACAGAGAGTCATAGATAGGAGTTCAAATTGCCACACAGAGTCAAATAAGTTCAAAATGCCACAGAGTCGAATTACCACAGAATCAAATTGCCACATAGTTCAAATCATCACAACCACAGAGTCAAATTACCACAGAGTTCAAATTGTCAAATTGCCACACAGAGTTCAAATTATCAAATTGCCACAGAGTCAAATTGCCACAGAGTCAAAATAATCCATCTAAATTAAGTTTCAAAATTATCCACAGAGTCAAAATAACCACAGAGTCAAATTGCCACAGAGTCAAATTGCCACAGAGTCAAAATAATCCACATCCAAATTAAGTTTCAAAATAATCCATCTAAATATCATGCCGGGCCTTGGAACGAGACTCCCTATTGTTCATGAAGGGGAAGTCGACCACATCGTCGATGCGCTCAAGCTCGTTGGCGACGGCGACACACTCATCACTTTGGCAACCTCTCCGGAGTGTCTGCGCCAACTCCTTGACCCTTTGAGACTGAAAATGAAAGTATAAATGAATTAAGTCTACAAAAATTAAATTCTCAGTCTTATTACAAATACGGAACTCACCATTTTCACCAACCCAGCATATAAGGCATTCTTGGAAGGAAGAGCTCCAACTGCTCCGACGGCCACGGGACCCGGATTAGTAGGGTTCGGCAACTTAGGATGACCGACCCCCAGGAAGTACTGCATGTAGTCCTCGCTGCAGTCGGCCATCTCGGTGACCGGTCGTCTCTCAGATTCTCGAAGTACATGTCGTTGCCACTCCGAGTAAAAGTCGGTCACCCAGTCGAATTCTGCCGGTTTGTAACTTAAAGGTTGGGTTCCGCGCGGAGGCTCCAACAGTCGTAATGTGCGCTTCAGCACAGTTTGCACGAACCCGAACTGACGAAGTACTCTGTCGGGCATGTACGGGTCCGTGATTTCATAGCATGTGATCATGCCATGAAATAAAGAAACCGGTTGGACCTCACGATTCAAGTCACGTAAATCCCGGTATGGATTCCAAAAAATCTGTAGGAATAAAGTTAACAATACAAAATTAACATGAAAAAGTTAGTCAAATAATAGTACCTCTTCTGGCACCAATCTGTCTAATACTTCACGAATGGAAGCCAGTGTTTGCCAATTTTTTGTTTCCAGCTGGGATGGCCTCCATCGACACACTCGGGGAAAGTGTTCAAGATACGCTGGGTTTTTGTCAGCCCGTCTAAGCATGGGAAAGTGCTCGTATATCCATGCCTATTCAAACAACAAATAGTAAAAATTAAAACAACAAATTTAAGTATACAAGATTAAATTGTTAGAAGTTTTCTTACATGTAGCAGAGTCTGACAGCCGGCCATAGTCTTAGTCCCGACACGAGATACGATGCCGAGCTCGCGGTAAAGGTTGGCCAGGATACCGCCTCCCCAGGATATCTCCATGAAGTCATCCACTTCAGATAAGTTTAGCATGTACCGAGCATGTATCGACGTTCCGGACTTGTCCGGAATGCCGACCGTTCCCAGGACGAACAACATATACGCACGAGCCACCGCGTCGACCGTCTCTTCGTCATCGTCATCCACCTCCATATTCATGAACTGGTCCACCAAAAATGATAGAGGAATTCCGTACGACTTCTTGAAGCCTGACAGAGTTGTAAAACTCGTAGCCGTAACTCCAAGGTGATCTGAGACGAATTTGACGATCTTCTCGTACCATTTCACGAATTTCTCATTCGTGTAATGTTCTTTGGTCATTACACGCCCGGTCACTGGCAGCTCCAATATCTGGTAGACGTCGTCGAGCGTAATGGTCATCTCTCCTACTGGGAGATGAAATGTGTTCGTCTCCGGGTGCCTTCTCTCCACGAAGGCGGATATTAGGGCACTATCCATTGTTCGGTAGGCATTTTGCGCCAAATTGTGCAAGCCGCTCGGTATGATTTTGCTCCGGACGGCCTCGGATAAGCTTGTAAACTGCCAGGACACGGTTTTCTTCCCGTGACTCACAGCCCTAAGGATAAGATATGTCCTCTGTATACAACAAAACACATATCAATTATGAAATACATATTTGAAAAGTATACTACCGTTTACAAACGTCATGTACATACCGGGTTCTTCCATATTTCGTACGCAATGTGGTTCTCAAAAAAACCAACATTGAGCAACCGGGCGGACGGACTGGCGGCTCAGAAGGACCGGCCTCCTCAGAAGGACCGCCCTCCTCAAATGGCGCAGAACCCTCTTGCCGTGATAGGAGTTGGGCAATTGGCAGGTCGTCGTCGTCGTCGTCGGAAGGAGGCGTAGGAGTAGGAGCTCGTTGCTTCGACCGAGCTTGACGTGCCGGCGGCGATGTCCGAGACCGAGCTTCGGGCGCCGGTTCGGTAATTGTTATCGGACGCTCGCGAGGACGCTCTGCACGTTCCTTCCGCTTTGACGCAGTGGGCCGTATTCTTTTATTCGGTGGACTGCATGACAACATACACTTATTAAGTAATAGAAAATACATGCACTTACCCAACTACTATGTCATAATAAGTAGGACTGCCAGGAATGTGGCAGTCCTAATGAAAATTAGGACTGCCACAGTCCTGGCAGTCCTATTTCAGAATAGGACTGCCAGGACTATGGCAGTCCTAATTTTCATTAGGACTGCCACATTCCTGGCAGTCCTACTGTCGTGAACCCGAACTCCAATAACGAAATCCTATTTTGTCGTGTTCTAGGGTTAGGGTTTCAACATAAATTTTGGGTTTCATGTATTCGAAAATAAGGGAAGAGAACGTGCAAGAGATTATAAACCTATTTTACAAAAAAAAATTTAGGAATTAAACCAATTCTAGGGTTTCGAATATAATCTAAAAAATTTTGAAAAAATTAGGGAAGAACGTACCTGGATTCCGGTTGCTTTGACTTGCGTGTCATCTCTTCGAGAATCTTCGTGGAGGGATTGAGAATGGAGTGATGGAGAAGAAGAAATTAGGGTTTAGGAGATGGAGATGGAGAGGGAGAGAGCTTTCTTTCTTTTCTTCTTGAGGAAAGAGAGTCAATAATGAAAATGAAATAAAATTTTTGGGTTTGGGGGGGTTGGGCTGCCCCTAGCAATTTTTGGGTGCCCCCTAGCAATTTCTCCACATTCATGGGCTGCCCCCTAGCAATTGATGTCCCCTAGCAATTTTGGTAGTGCCCATAGAAAAAACCTAAAATTAAGACACCAATTCCCCTCCAATGCCATTTTTGGTACACGATTTTTTTTTCCTTAAGAAACTTTGAGTTACATCGCACTTGTTTTACCCAAATTTAAGGTACATTCCATCTAATAATTATCATAATATAAGACATCTTCCACTTTTGACGGAAATCGTCCTTCGCTAACGGTCAACTGCTTTGATAAAAAAAATTGACAAAAATACCCCTATCTTCTTCTCCATGACCCCCGTCCCACACCCTCGTACCCCCTGCCCCGCGACACGCCCCTGCCGGCTGCTGCTACCGCCGACGTCGCAGCACCGTTGCTGCCGCCGACGCCGCACTGCTGCTGCTGTCGCTGCTGTTGTCACTGCCGCTGCCGCCGGTGCCGTGCCGCTGCTGCCGCCGCCTCTCCACTGCTGCTGCTACCACTGTTGCTGCTGCCGCTGCTGCTGCCACTGCCGCCGCGGTAGGGCAGGGGGGAGCTGCGGGGAGGGGGAAGGGGAGAGGGGAGATACGGTGAGCGACAGTGGGGAGGGGGGGAGCTACGGTGAGCGACAGTGGGGAGGGGGGAGCTGCGGTGAGCGATGGCGGGGAGGTGCGGTGAGTGGCGGTAGGGAGGGGGGAGCTACGGTGAGCGACCGATGGAGAGGGGGGAGCGGCGGTGGAGAGGAGGGAGCTGCGGTGAGCGGAGGCGGCTAACGGGGGCGGAGAGAGGGGACAACATGAGTGGGAAAGAAGACAAGGGAGAGGAGTATTTTTGTCAAATATTTTGGGTCGAAGCAGTTAACCATTAGTTATAGGCAAATTCCATCAAAAGTGGGAGAATTCTTACATTATGAAAATTGTGTGGGGTACACCTTGAATTATGGTAAATAAAGTGGGGTGCAAGTCAAAATTTCTCTTTTTTTTTCAAGACAAATTTAGGATGGACATGTTTAGTTTAGGTTATGAATATATTTTTCCTCATAATTGAGAATATTCGAGTAGATAATTTTTCCAAAGAACATAAGAATTATATCTTTAAAAATGGATGTTATATTCTTTTTGTCCGGACAATTTTTGTTGTTGTTGTTTTTTTTATTTTTGATTTTAATACTTTTTAAAAAAATTCTTTTTTTTTCATTTTTTTCATTTCTTTGTTTTTTATCTATTTTTTTTAAAAAAATTCGATTTTGAAGAGAATTGTTTTCATTCTTTTCATTTTTATAAATTCTCTTGTATATTTGTTGTTGTTGTTTTTTTATTTTGTTCTTAGTTTTTAATCCTTTTAAAAAAATGGATATATTTATATAATCACAAAACATATATAGGAATATAATTTTTCAGAAAATTTTATTACTGAAAATTTGATTTTTGGAAATATAGAATTCATGGCTATATAATATTTCGTGTACCAAACTTAATGTCTACTTGAATCGGGGGGGGGGGGGGGGGGGGGGGGGGGAGGGGGGGGGGAAGAGTTTAAGAAAAATTAAGTAAGTGGAAAAAAAAATTGATTTGTTTGACGGTAGGGGGGTAGGAGAAGGAGTCACAAAAGGTTAAGTAAGAGTATGTTTAATCTTCTTTTGTCCACTTTTTTAACCTCCAAAATAAGAAGGTTACCAAGGAAAAATGATGGATTATTGTTTAAAAGATCATAAATAGTCTTGTTTGTTATATAAATATATTGTGACCTTCTCCTCCTTTTTTTTTTTTAGCTTTCAACATGATGTTCTGTCTTCCTAGCTTTCAACATGTTGTCGTCCAGGTACGTCGTCTCTTCTCGTGTTCTCGTATTACTCATCGTTTTAAATTATAAAAGCAAAAATAGATGGCTATGTTTTAATGTATCTGTTGAGTTGACAATCACATATATTTTATGCAGAAAAAAATTGTCCAAATGCGTCAAAAAATTGGAGGAGAGATAGTTGATGACCACATATACTTTATGCATTTTTTGAGTTGATGACCATATATACTTTGTGTCATAAAATAGTAGTAGGAAGAGGGAGCCTTCAAAAAATTGTTTCATATGTTTGATGCATCAAATATATTTTGTGTGTCGTCTCTCCTCCAATATTTTGCATAAAAATCTATATTTTAATTTGGGATTATATCATTTTCTTTATTGTGTTTGATTTTAGATGGTTGTTATGATATGAACTTGGCTTACTTCTAAACAGTAGAAGCCTATAATGTTCATGTTACTTAATTTTATTGTGTTTGGATTCTAGTTATTTTCTTTATATATGTATCGGATTTGTGAAGATTTTTTTTATGTAGATATTTTGACAAGTTCTAATATCTAAAATAATCAAATTTAAAAGACGAGAAATTTTGAGTGGCACCCCACTTTATTTTACCATATTTAAGGTGCACCCCACAAGTTTGTACAAATGTAAGTGTGAAACCCAGTTTTCTGTAATTTTATTTGAATAGAATTTTTGTATTGGAAATAAAAACGTTTTCAAAATTATTATTATTAATATTATTATTAAATTATTTATGGGTGGAAAAGGATCTTTTGGACAATTATAACAAATTGGATTTTTGATTTCGGACCCAGACCCGAGTCCGAGCCCAGACCCAGGCCTGAGCCCTATTCCTTTCCCTTTTAAAATCTGGTTTGGACTTGGTTTAATAATAAGTAATAAAAAAAAAATATTTCTAATTTTTGGAGCTGGTCCAAGTTGGACCAGATCTCATTTCCCCTCCCCACGTTCTTCTAACTTTACTCTCCTTTTATCACGCACACACTCACAGACCCTCACCCCATCTCACGTACACAAACCCACCCCTATTTTTCCTCCCACAACTCCCTCTCCTCCATACATATTTTTTCTCACTTCATTCCTAACTCTCCTCCTCCAGAATAGCAAAACTCCCCTCTCCTTCACAAGCTCCCCTCTCCCTCACAAATTTCCTCACAAAACCACTCTCTCTCTCTCTCTCCCTCTCTCTTAGTTTCTGTGGAGAAACCCATCTCCCGAAACCCTACCCGAGCTCGACCCCCTCCCCCGGCGAAGTCTCTCCGGCCGACCGCGCGGTTTCCCTCGCGCCCCGCGCCCCCGGCGGACATCCCCGACCGCGTGGCTTCCCGGCGCCGCCCCGCGCCCCCAGCGGACTTCCCTGTCCAGCGCGAGCCCCTCTCCGCGCGAGATCTGCTCCGGCGAGCCATCCGCGCCGTAGCCCGACCGACCTCCTCCCCGTGGCCGCACCCTTCCGACGAAGTCCCCTAGCCCGTGGTCGCGCGCCCTTCCGGCGAGCTGCTGCCGCCGCGCCAGCGGGCCAGAACCGCCCGTGGCTCATCTCCGCGCTGTCCAGCGCGCGAGATCCTCTCCCGCAGACCCTTTCCCGCGCCCCTTTCCGTGCGTGGCCGACCCCGTCGTCGCCACTTCCGCTGTCCAGCGCTTCGTGGGGTTCCTCTGCTATCCAGATCCGCGACCCCGTTGTCCGAACGTCGTTTCGGTTTTCCCCAAGTTTTTCCCGCGGCTCCCCGCCAACGGAATTTGGTAAATTCTTGTTAATCACAGTAGTTCGTCCCCCGTAGAGTCGATGATGATAGATCGGTCCCCCGGTTCCCTCTCAGGAATCCGGTTAGCTGCGTATATTATCGTTTAGCTGCGTTAGATTATTTTCCTGTGTTGCTTTGGTGTGATTTGGTTGGATTACGAGATTCTCGGACTTTTCGGGAATTATTCGGTGGAGTTGGAATTATTTTCTGTGGCTTGGGATTATTTTGGTGGATATATTCTGTGGATTATTTTGGGTTGAAAATATTTGCAGGTTTTCCGTGGCGCATTTCCCAGTTTTGGGTTTGTCCCGAAATAGAGGAAGTGCTGCCCAAATTTTTACAAAACTATACTTATATTGATTTCAAAACTGGCTTTCGAAAATGAATTTTTAAACTGATTTTCGGACGACGACCGTACCGGTCTGTGGGCCCCGACGAAATGCAAACGCACCGGTCCGACCGGACGTTGTGGTATTAGCCGAATTTTGAGGAATGGACCGAGTCTGAGACTCTTAGCTTTCTTTTAATTATTTTAATTAATATTAGGTTATTTATTATTAGATATTTAAATTCCTGCACTTTAATTATTTAATTAAGTCTTTTTATCTTATTTGATGTAAAAGGAAATTGTACCGGGCATAAGCCCATCCTAGGACCATTAGCTGTGCCAATGTTTTGTGTAGCATAGTTTTATTTTATTTTTCTTTTCTGGTGGATGTGATTTGGGTGGTTTTGATTAGTCGCGTAATCGTAAATTAGAGCGCGAATTACTGATTAGTTACGAATTTAATTAAAATGAATAGAATATTATTAAATAACTAGTTCACGGTTTATCACTAAAAGAAATTATATTTTTATAAATATATTACAAAATACAAAGTTTTCCAAATTGTAATTGATTCTCGTGTATTTCCAAATAATCCAATTAACCGGCTTAATCAACGCACGTAGTTGCAACGTAACCGTTAGCTGTAGATTAATACAACATAAAACCTGACTAGGACATGACTACTAGAGATTGCAACTAGCACACTTAGTCTGGTTATTCAGGATTCTAAATCGAGTTCTCAACTGTAGGAACTCGAAGTCGTACCTGACGTTCCTCTTCGGTGTCAACCTGTCTTTCCAGTCAAACTTAATACAAGGCAAGTATAGTTTGTGTTAGTTTACAGTTATTTATTTAATCATTTTACTGCATGTCTAAACCACGTCTCAAACACGAAACTCTCACCGAGAGTACTGTACTGTAACTACTGTAACTACTGGGGACTGGGGAATAGCGGGGGATTGGGGAATAGCGTAATGATTATGACCATACTGTAACAAAACCCCTTATCCATTACTGTAACAAACCCAAGCCGGTCATATGTCATTACCTATTCAAATCACTGATTTCTACTGTAACAAACCTGTTTTAAAACTGTTTAGAACTGCATGATTCTATTTTCTTATTTAACTGTTTAATTAGCATGAATTGTACTTTGCTCCCTCCTGACTGGAGACAACATTTTAGGTAACACTGAGAATGACGAGCTATACTATAATAGCTACTATGATCCGGTCCTCTACCCTGCGACGGTACCGGAGCCGTCTCTGGAGGTCGCTGATCCTGGGACTGCTGAACCTGATGCTTAGATAGTTTCTCTTTCTGCATTTTTTCTTTATTTGGAGTTTGTAGTTTATTTCTGCATTTCCTTCCCAGTTGTATTTCTGAATATTTATTAAATAAAGTTTCAAATTTCGAATAGAACAGTTGTGACAAATGTATTTGTGTTGTTGTGATTACCTGTAATGGAACAGCTTACTGTCGCCGTCTCACCACGGTGCAGGCTGGGCATGGTCCGGTTCGACCCATTAAATTGGGAACGGGTCGTGACATGTTTTCAGTGGTGGCCCATGCAGGTCCACAACAAACAACAACTTAGGAAAACATACCTAGAAACAATTAGAACACTAGAACATTGATTTGTCACGACATAGGTCCGATTCATATATAAGTAAATATTTTTGCTTGATTATAGACCGGTAGGCTACCTTGCTTGTGTGCGTCCTAAACCTTCCAGAGAATGACCGTTGACCAAATCCTGCTGGCAATAAGGTGTTCTCTCCGGATCATACCCCATCACCTCAACCAAGCCCAGGGTCTTTTCCCTCGCGGCTGTTTGACCGTCCTCATTGTGCATCCAGTGAAGTTTTTCCCTACACTGGAGATTCCTACCTCATCTCAATTGAGTTGTTTTTCCTTGGTGAAGTATCCATTTTTGTTGCTCCACCAGTACCAGCAATCATCTTCCAAATGGTTGTCCTATTTTAAGAAATCCTGGAGTTCCAGAAAGCTCAAGATGAAGTCCAGCAGGAACAGAAGAATATCATGAGAGAAGACATGAAGAACGTCATGATGTGGCCTTAGTTATCCCCAACCAAGTTAGAGCAGAACTTTTGTCCTAGGAAGGATACCCCTGAATCTAGAAGATATTTGGGTCCCATCAAGTACTCTACTTTTCGGCAGCCTTGTCGTAAGAAGCTATGGGCTTGTAACTAATGCAAGAGGCCTGGTCATCAGGCCGTTAGTTGCCGCAAGAGATTGGGACAATGTTTGGCATGTGGATCTGCTGAACATCGGGTAAAGGACTGCCCTTATCTTTCTATCAAACCAGAGCTCATATTCCAGCAACACCTGTTAGACCACAACCTAGGGACCCTCTTCCTATCCAGCAGACCCTGCCCTTACAATGAGGCGTGATGCATACTCGAGGTTCATAGAAAAGGAAGCAGTTGGAGACTGCTCATACAAGAGCCAGAACCATGAGGAAAAATACCTAGAACCGCTGTATAGCATCATCTTTTTGGAAGTTGTAACAGGATGTCCTTAGATCAATCATAAGAGTTTTGCTGTAATTCTCCACAGGGATAGAAGTTTTTAGTTACACCCTTACGGCAGATGTTTCTCTGATAGTCTCCCCGGATTACCCCAGATCTAGACATAGGATTCACCCTTGACTTAGTCCCTGGCTCTTTCCCTATTTCTAAAGGATGGTACAGAGTCAACCCGAAGGTGGCCAAGAAGATGAAGGACCAGATCAATGAAGGCTCTAGGATTTTTTCAGAGTGGAACTTTACCTTAGGGAGTATCTATCTTGTTTTTGCCCAAGAAGTATGGAACAACGGATGTGCATCAATTACCAGACACTAAAGAACAAGTACTTTCTGCCCGGATCGAGGATCTGTTTGATCTGGTTATGTGGAGATAGGTGTTTCGAAGTTTGACTTAAGATTTGACTACCATCAAATCAAAGTCAGGAAAGAGGACATTTCCAAGACGACGTTTAAACACCAAGTATGGGTAGTTTCTTTGGTCAGGACGTTAGACTGACAAATGCTCCTGCTGTGTTCATGAATTTCATGAACAGAGATTTTTCATGAGTATTTGAATCAGTTTATCTTCTCCATAGATAACATTCTGATATATTTGAAGATTGAAGAAGAGCATGAAGAACACCTGAGGAAGTTTTGAAAACTTTGAAGAAAAGAAGTTTTTGGTAAGTTATCTGAACGTGGATTTTCTTTGACAAGGTGGATTTTTGGCCATGTTGTCAAGAGAAGAAATTTCGATGGAAGATAGCTGTTGTCGAAGAGTGTTATACCCCAAGTTCAATTCGGAAGTTCTTGAACTTGGCCGGCTACTATCAGAAGTTCGTGAAGGATTTTGTCAAGATTGCTGAGCCAGTGACGAAGCTCACTTGGAAGAATGAAGAGTTCATCTGAACGAAAAGTTTGCCAGACGGCATTGAGGAGCTGAAGAAGAGACTTACCACTACACCAATCCTTGCGCTACCCGCAGGAACCGGTGGGTTCTTAATTTACAGTAATGCCTCTGGAAGAGGACTGGGTTGCGTTCTTCAACAACATGGAAAAGTAATTGCTTACACGTGTAGGCAACTACAGACTCATGAGAAGAATCATCCCACGTCTAATTTGAAATTTGCTGCAATTATCTTTACTTTGAAGCTATGGAAGCATGATTTTTATGGAAAAGGAGTGAAATATATACGGACTACAAAAGTCTGAAATATGTCTTCACTCAGAAAGGGCTGAATGTTAGACTAAGAAGATGGCTGAAGCAGATGAAGGATTTCGACATCAACCTGCAGTACCATTCAGACATCGAGAAGTTTGGACTGGAGATTATGCTGCCTGGAAATGGAAGGAAGAAGCTGGATGCTGATTCAGGGTGATGAAGTTGCAAATGAGCTCGAGTCTGATGGACAAAGTCAAGGAGACTCAGTTTCAAGACGAGACACTTTGCAAACTTAGAGATCAAGTGTTGGCAGGAACACTTGAAGGTTTCTCAAATCGCCAATAATGGAGCTCTGAAGAATGGTACGAGGCTTTTTGTACTATCTGGCGAACTGAGGAACGAACTAATGCAAGAAGCGCACCAGTATTCCATACATCCTAGCAATACGTATTGGGATATGCGTACTATTATTGGGTAGTATGGAATGAAGAAGGATGTATTCAAAATTGAGGTTAGATGTTTTATTTGTTAACAAGTGAAGGCTAGTCGACAGAGACCCGCAGGGCTTCTACAGTCGTTGGGCATTCCGGACCGGAAGTAGGAGCACATAACGATGGACTATGTGTTAGGTTTGCCTTGATTCCAAGGAGGGAAGAACACCAGTTGGATTATAGTGGACCGACTGACTAAGTCAGCACACTTTATTCCCTTCAAGGTTAGTTGTTTACCGAGAAGTTGGCAGCATTGTACGAGAAGCACATCTACCGGATTCATGGAGTACCGCGGGACGAGCAAGCAGAGAGGTCAATCCAGACGCTTGAAGATGTATTGAGATTTTGCGTCTTGGATTTTTGGTAGGTCTTGGGAAGACCAAATTGCGTTTGGTGAAGTTTTCTCCTACCAGAGGAACAATCAGTTTTGACGGAGCTGGAAATTGAGGCCAGATACATCAGGCCATTTGAAGTTTAAGACGCGTTGGAAGTGGCGTACCAGTTAGCTCTACCAGCTAATCCTGAGTGTATGCAACGTCTCCTACGTCACAGCTCAGACGTTATATTTCGGATCCGAGTCACATTTTGGATAATTCAGAGCTGAAGATTGGACTCAACCTTTTCAGTGCCAGAGAAACCAGTTGCAAGCCTAGTCAGAGATGAGAAGAAATCAGAATTGAGCCATCACTCAAACTCCTATTCCTTATCTTTTCTTTTCCCGTCCTAAGTTTGACTAATGTTGCTAAGCTAGCCTAGTTTTGCATGCTATCTCTTTAAATCTAGCTTGTTCATGACGATATTTTATTGGGTGCACCCACTAATATATTGTCTAATCAGGACCGGTGCATGGTGGTCTGATCAACCTCGTGTACTTTGGTTCGCTTTTGTATTTTTCTGCGTGGATAATATCATAAATAAAAACTTGTCCCTAAACCGTCTCATCCACGACTGCCTTGAAAATTCTTATTGTTGGACCTGAGTTACGGGCGTAGTTTGATTCTCCTACCCTCCCTTTAAATTTCGAGGACGAAATTTTCTAAGGAGGGAAGATTGTGAAACCCAGTTTTCTGTAATTTTATTTGAATAGAATTTTTGTATTGGAAATAAAAATGTTTTCAAAATTATTATTATTAATATTATTATTAAATTATTTATGGGTGGAAAAGGATCTTTTGGAAAATTATAACAAATTGGATTTTTGATTTCGGACCCAGACCCGAGTCCGAGCCCAGACCCAGGCCTGAGCCCTATTCCTTTCCCTTTTAAAATCTGGTTTGGACTTGGTTTAATAATAAGTAATAAAAAAAAAATATTTCTAATTTTTGGAGCTGGTCCAAGTTGGACCAGATCTCATTTCCCCTCCCCACGTTCTTCTAACTTTACTCTCCTTTTATCACGCACACACTCACAGACCCTCACCCCATCCCACGTACACAAACCCACCCCTATTTTTCCTCCCACAACTCCCTCTCCTCCATACATATTTTTTCTCACTTCATTCCTAACTCTCCTCCTCCAGAATAGCAAAACTCCCCTCTCCTTCACAAGCTCCCCTCTCCCTCACAAATTTCCTCATAAAACCACTCTCTCTCTCTCTCTCTCTCCCTCTCTCTGAGTTTCTGTGGAGAAACCCATCTCCCGAAACCCTACCCGAGCTCGACCCCCTCCCCCGGCGAAGTCTCTCCGGCCGACCGTGCGGTTTCCCTCGCGCCCCGCGCCCCCGGCGGACATCCCCGACCGCGTGGCTTCCCGGCGCCGCCCCGCGCCCCCAGCGGACTTCCCTGTCCAGCGTGAGCCCCTCTCCGCGCGAGATCTGCTCCGGCGAGCCATCCGCGCCGTAGCCCGACCGGCCTCCTCCCCGTGGCCGCACCCTTCCGGCGAAGTCCCCTCGCCCGTGGTCGCGCGCCCTTCCGGCGAGCTGCTGCCGCCGCGCCAGCGGGCCAGAACCGCCCGTGGCTCATCTCCGCGTTGTCCAGTGCGCGAGATCCTCTCCCGCAGACCCTTTCCCGCGCCCCTTTCCGTGCGTGGCCGACCCCGTCGTCGCCACTTTCGCTGTCCAGCGCTTCGTGGGGTTCCTCTGCTGTCCAGATCCGCGACCCCGTTGTCCGAACGTCGTTTCGGTTTTCCCCAAGTTTTTCCCGCGGCTCCCCGCCAACGGAATTTGGTAAATTCTTGTTAATCACAGTAGTTCGTCCCCCGTAGAGTCGATGATGATAGATCGGTCCCCCGGTTCCCTCTCAGGAATCCGGTTAGCTGCGTATATTATCGTTTAGCTGCGTTAGATTATTTTCCTGTGTTGCTTTGGTGTGATTTGGTTGGATTACGAGATTCCCGGACTTTTCGGGAATTATTCGGTGGAGTTGGAATTATTTTCTGTGGCTTGGGATTATTTTGGTGGATATATTCTGTGGATTATTTTGGGTTGGAAATATTTGCAGGTTTTCCGTGGCGCATTTCCCAGTTTTGGGTTTGTCCCGAAATAGAGGAAGCGCTGCCCAAATTTTTACAAAACTATACTTATATTGATTTCAAAACTGGCTTTCGAAAATGAATTTTTAAACTGATTTTCGGGCGACGACCGTACCGGTCTGTGGGCCCCGGCGAAATGCAAACGCACCGGTCCGACCGGACGTTGTGGTATTAGCCGAATTTTGAGGAATGGACCGAGTCTGAGACTCTTAGCTTTCTTTTAATTATTTTAATTAATATTAGGTTATTTATTATTAGATATTTAAATTCCTGCACTTTAATTATTTAATTAAGTCTTTTTATCTTATTTGATGTAAAAGGAAATTGTACCGGGCATAAGCCCATCCTAGGACCATTAGCTGTGCCAATGTTTTGTGTAGCATAGTTTTATTTTATTTTTCTTTTCTGGTGGATGTGATTTGGGTGGTTTTGATTAGTCGCGTAATCGTAAATTAGAGCGCGAATTACTGATTAGTTACGAATTTAATTAAAATGAATAGAATATTATTAAATAACTAGTTCACGGTTTATCACTAAAAGAAATTATATTTTTATAAATATATTACAAAACACAAAGTTTTCCAAATTGTAATTGATTCTCGTGTATTTCCAAATAATCCAATTAACCGGCTTAATCAACGCACGTAGTTGCAACGTAACCGTTAGCTGTAGATTAATACAACATAAAACCTGACTAGGACATGACTACTAGAGATTGCAACTAGCACACTTAGTCTGGTTATTCAGGATTCTAAATCGAGTTCTCAACTGTAGGAACTCGAAGTCGTACCTGACGTTCCTCTTCGGTGTCAACCTGTCTTTCCAGTCAAACTTAATACAAGGCAAGTATAGTTTGTGTTAGTTTACAGTTATTTATTTAATCGTTTTACTGCATGTCTAAACCACGTCTCAAACACGAAACTCTCACCGAGAGTACTGTACTGTAACTACTGTAACTACTGGGGACTGGGGAATAGCGGGGGATTGGGGAATAGCGTAATAATTATGACCATACTGTAACAAAACCCCTTATCCATTACTGTAACAAACCCAAGCCGGTCATATGTCATTACCTATTCAAATCACTGATTTCTACTGTAACAAACCTGTTTTAAAACTGTTTAGAACTGCATGATTCTATTTTCTTATTTAACTGTTTAATTAGCATGAATTGTACTTTTCTCCCTCCTGACTGGAGACAACATTTTAGGTAACACTGAGGATGACGAGCTATACTATAATAGCTACTATGATCCGGTCCTCTACCCTGCGACGGTACCGGAGCCGTCTCTGGAGGTCGCTGATCCTGGGACTGCTGAACCTGATGCTTAGATAGTTTCTCTTTCTGCATTTTTTCTTTATTTGGAGTTTGTAGTTTATTTCTGCATTTCCTTCCCAGTTGTATTTCTGAATATTTATTAAATAAAGTTTCAAATTCCGAATAGAACAGTTGTGACAAATGTATTTGTGTTGTTGTGATTACCTGCAATGGAACAGCTTACTGCCGCCGTCTCACCACGGTGCAGGCTGGGCATGGTCCGGTTCGACCCATTAAATTGGGATCGGGTCGTGACAGTAAGTTACCCCCCACTTTTGACGGATTCCGTCATTCTTTAACGGTCAACTCTTTTGACCCAACTTTTTTGACGAAAATGTCCTCTTCTCTACCCCGAGCCCCCTTTCCATGACATTCCCGCTGCGCACGTGCCTCCGCCGGCTGCTGCCCACGCCCCGGCCCACCCCCGCGACCCCCTCCACCTCCGCCGCGACCCGCACATCCTCTCCGTCCGTCGCGACGGGGTCCGACATCCCCACACCACCCACACCCCCTCCTTCCTCCGCCTCTCCAACTCCTCCTCCGGCCTCTGGTCCCGCTCCGACTACGCGTCATCATCATCATCATTCTCCCGTCGACAAATATTCGCGCAATGCCTATTCCGCTCAAGATGATGAGGCCGGTTCGTCCTTCCGGTATGATCAGGTGCAGGAGGATCGTGACTGGGAGTCAGAGATGGCGAGGCTAAGACAAGAACTAAAGCAAACAGTGGAAAATACAAGAAGAGCAGAAGTTGGAAGAGGCTCGGCTCGCGGAGGAGGCGGCACGGGCCATGGTGGAGAAGGAGAAAGCAAAGGCGAAAGCAGCACTGGAGTTAGCCGAAGCGTCGAAAAGGATAGCAGAGCTAGAAGCACGAAAGAGACGGAATGCGGAGAGGAAGGCTGCCAGAGAGGCAGAGGAGAAGGAGAAAGCGTTGGGTATGGGTGCAGGAAGTACTCCTTAGAAGAGATTGAAGCAGCAACGTCCAACTTTGCGGAGGAGCTGAAGATAGGTGAAGGCGGGTACGGGCCGGTGTACAAGTGCCGTCTAGACCACACCCCGGTTGCCATCAAGATCCTTCGTGCGGGTTCGGATGCTGCTCAGGGGAGAGCACAGTTCCAGCAGGAGGTCGAGGTACTCAGCTGCATCCGCCACCCGAACATGGTGCTCCTCCTATAGGGGCATGCCCTGAGATGGGATGCCTCGTCTACGAGTACATGGCCAACGGGAGCCTAGAAGATCTTCTCTTCCCCAGGACTCGGACCACGGCGCCAGCTCTCCCTTGGCAACACAGGTTCCGCATCGCCGCCGAGATCGGTACAGCTCTCCTCTTCCTCCACCAGACCAAGCCCGACGCACTTGTACACCGGGATCTCAAGCCGGCAAACATACTCAAGTTCTTCTCCCACGGCTACTCCGCCGCAGCCAAACTCGGCCAAACCGCCATCGACACCTCCTCCTTCTCCCCTCTCAACACCGAGGGCCTCGTGTTCTTCGGCGGCTGCCTCCTCGCCATGTTGGAGGAGGACCTGCCTTACCACGTCAGAGTCACGCCGGACGGCGGCCAGCTCGGCTCCTCCATGATCGCGCACCCGAAGCTCGACCCGGCGAGTACGGGGAAGGGAGGTTCGGCGGGGAGCCGACGTTCGTGGAGGCGAGGGGAGGGGGGGAAGAGAAAAGACGAAAGAGGAAGGAGCAAGGACATTTTGGTCAAAAAAATTTTTTTGACGGTTACCGTCCAAAGTGGGAGGTAACTTACATTTGTGTAAACTTGTGGGGTGCACCTTAAATATGGTAAAATAAAGTGGGGTGCCACTCAAAATTTCTCTTAATTTTATAACACATGTAATCAGGGTATTTTGGTAGCTATTATATTTTTATTAATATTCGTCATATTCAAATCCTTCAATCCAAGCAAGAGTTATTAAACACACATCAATTCGTCATATTCCGCGAACCAAACGAGGCCTTAGGTCTCGTCGCGGAATGGAAGGGAAAGGAAATCAATTCCTTGTCATTTTCTTTCCTTTGGGAAACTTTAATTCCTATTGATTTTCCTTTCCGATGTTTGGCAATGCCAAGGAATTTGGAAAGGAAAGTGAATACTTCAATGTGGGAAAGTGATTCCTTCCTTGGATGGATGGAATCACTTTCCCCCCTAATTTTTCTTCCATTAGGAATCACTTTCCTTTCCTCCTCAATTCCTTGGGCACCCAAAATAGGAAAGTAATCACTTTCCTTTCCCAACCGGGAGATTTCGCGAACCAAACGAGGCCTTACTCCAATCCAAGCAAGGTTATATGTATTGACTCCCATTTTTCTTATTTAACTTTCCTTCGCTTAATCTCACTTAACTCTGCTTATTTTTTTCACCTTAATCCAAACAGACCCTTTGTGTTATTTACGTGGTAAAAGAATTCTTTTGAGTAGTGTTAAAATTGTGTTTGATTACCTCCATTAATAGAGTTCGAAATTTCGGAAATAGTGCCTTAATAAACTTTTACTAAAAATATATATATCGAAATATGTATTACATGTGCAATCTAAGAATCTAAACAAAAAAATCTAGATCAAAAAAATCTATAAACTAAAAGAGACAGTTCCAATTTATGGAGTTTGTGTAGGATTTTTGGTTCTCACCATCTCCGTCGTCAAATTTTACAAGGTTAGGGTTTATGGTTGGAAGAGAGAGAGACTAGGAAGATGAAGAGAGAAAAATGGGTGTTGTCCCAGTAAAAAGTATGTGTCGCCCCCCAATAGCAAGTTGCGTTGCCCCTAACCAACGTCACCCCTCATGCCACGTTTGGTTCGCAAAATCAAGACATTGGGAAAAAAAAAAGTATTTCATTTTTTGTGTTAGAATACCAAAAAAAACGTAGCAATAAACAAAAATGATTCCCCAAGAACAGAAGAGAGGAGAAAATGGTTCCTCCACCCACCTGTGGGTGAGCATTATTCGATTTTGAACCAAGAACCAAAACAACCCAAACCGAATAATAAATTCGGTTCAATTTGAAAAATATTCAGTTCGGTTTTGGTTTTAAAAATTAATAAAATTCTTTATTCGGTTTCAGTTTTGAGTTTCAGTCTAAAATTAAAAATCGAATAAGATTTATATAATTATTAAATATTCTCATTATATACATATTTAATAATTAAAAATGTGTATATTATGTATATAATTTGAAAACAACAATTCTACGTTTGTCTTTTAAATTCAAACTTTAATAATTTATCAACCAGATTTACTTTGGAGCCAAGTTTGAAATACAACAACACATGTATAAGATATATAATTTTAAGATAATTTAGTCACAGTTCTAAATTTGGGCTCGATCCCTTAAACAATAAAAATAGTCCAACTAAACAAACCAAATCGTTGTCGGTTCGGTTCAATTTCTATATAACTAATTTTAGTTGGATTTTGGATTAGAATTTTAGTTTATTCAGTTTTAAACCGAACGCTTAGCCCTACACCCACCCTGGTGATTCACTTTTTCTTTCATTTTTTTATGGCACTTCCAAATACCGATTTTTTTTTTATGGCAATTGAGTGAAGAATTGATTTCCTTTTGCGAATCAAACAAGGACTCATACATAGTATTTGGCGGACTCATACAAAGTATTTTGCAAGTCGATGTTCGTATTCGAAGACTCATAACAAGATTGTTGCAAGCCAATGTCGCCTTCAGAGACTGTAACCTTCGGAGACTATAATGGGATATGATCAAAATGATTTGTATTTTCTGCGACACGCGCAAATTATTTAGGTAGGATTCAATTTTGATTAATACGACAAATTATTTATGTAGGATTCAATTTTGATTAGTACGAGGAGGATGGGGATGAAACCACATCAAGACCGATCTGGTCCTCACCTGAATATGAAACGGATTGGATTAGACTAGTTTCAGGTATGTGTGAACGTCCGGTTTATTCGGTTTCAAAAACGAAATAATCAAATTCGAATAAACAAAAATCTAAAAATCTAAAACCGAGATTGAACCAAAATAGCCAAATTCGAAATCGAATCTAACCGAATAATCAATTCGGTTTATTCGGTTAAAATATTTTTATTGTTCAATGGACCGGGTCCAAAGTGGAGATCGTGATTAAATTATATTAAAAATTATAATTTTTATATACATATTTGTTGTATTTTAAAGTTGCGTCCAAAGTTTGAAGTATTTGTTAAATAATCAAAGTTGGACTTCCAAACATATACATATAATTTTTGTTTTTAAAATATACACATATAGGAAGTCACTAAAAATTATATTTTACGACGTCGCAAAATGTCACAGATTGTCGCTTATTTGCTAACATGACAGACTTTGCACCACGTTACTAATCTTCTTGTTGATGTTATTATTTTGTCGTTATTTTGGCAACAAGCAACAACTAACTATAAGTCACTAAATTAGCGACACTCCTACTCTGATGTCGTCCAACTTCACTTAATATGGGAATGCTAGCAACGTTTTAGGAGTCGCTAATAAGTCACAAGAGCGACGTTTAGAGACGTTGTGTCGTTCAACAACCAAGGTTTAGGTAATCCATCATAGACATCGCTAAATGCATCACTAAATATCGTTAGCAACGTTTATTTAGACATTAGCGGTACTTTTGAGTAGGGGTGAGCATTATTCGGTTTTGGACCGAAAACCGAACCGAACTGAATAAGAGATTCGGTTCGGTTTTAAAAAAAATCGGTTCGGTTTCGGTTTTGAAAATACTAAATTTTCTTATTCGGTTTCGGTTTTGGGTTTCGGTTTCGGTCCAAAACCGAAAACCGAATAAGAAAATTTAGTTATATTTATATATATATATATATATAAACTAAATTTTTTATTTTATATATATATATATATATATATATATATATATATATATATATATATAGGTATATATATATATATATATATATATATATATATATATATATATATATAGGTATATACTATAGGTATATAATAAATATAACTAGGTATATTTGGTTATTATATATATTAACAAAAAAAAAACACAAATAAATCCAAAAACCAAATAAACCGAAAATCGAACCGATTTAATTCGGTTCGGTTCGGTTATTGACCAATTCGGTTCGATTTCGGTTTTGCTTATTCGATTTCGGTCCAATTCGATTTTTGGTTATTCGGTTCGATTGGAACCGAATACTCACCCCCTACTTTTGAGCATTGTTTATTTCCCTTATTTTAGTAGTATGACTATCTATTGTTACTCAATACTATGTCCTGATCCATATGTTGAAATTTGAACGTCCAAAAACGCTGAAAACGTACTACTGTATTGATCTCATATTGACATCCTACTTGGTTGTGTGGAAGGATTACATATGGGAGGTTTCAAGTTCGAGCCATGGGTTTGGGGCATTGTGAGTTTTTTTTGCAAATGACCTCTAGCCTAGTGGTTAAGAGAGATGCATGCGATCCAGGTGGTTGGAGTTTGAGCTCCAGTGGGGACGAGTTCGCCATAATTATCCATTACTTCAATATATATATATATATATATATATATATATATATATATATATATATATATATATATATATATATATATACTAGCATATGTGCACGTGCCTTGCACGTATTTTAATATTTCTTAATTAGTTTAGGAAGACTCTTTAGGAAGACTAAAGGGTAGTCTTCCTAATTACTAAGTTATCCTTATTAAAATTAATGAACAATTTTTAATTAGTATAAGTATGTAAGGGTATTTTCGGAATTCAAAAGTTTCACCATCTAAGTTTTCCTATTATATAGTAGAATATATATATATATATATATATATATATATATATATATATATATATATATATATATATATATATATATATATATATATATTATTTTTTGAAACATGCAATTGTGTTACAGACTTCTGGTCTGAAGGCCTACAAACTCGGCCCGAAGGCCGCACCCATATTTGTATCTCACCGCATCAGGCTCGACCCGAAGGCCCGCACCAGCACTTGTATCTCACCGCATCCGGTCAGCACTCACATTTATTCTTCCACATAAAATTAAATATGCTTCTCCCGTTGCTCGAACCTGCAACCTCATATATATATATATATATATATATATATATATATATATATATATATATATATATATATATATATATATATATATATATATACATATATATATATATAGCAAATGACCTCTAGCCTAGTGGTTAAGAGAGATGTATGCGGCCCAAGTGGTCGGGAGTTCGAGTCCTAATTGAGGCAAGTTCGCCACAAGTACCCATTTCTTAAAATATATATATATATATATATATATATATATATATATATATATATATATACTCTCACATCGTAGTTTCTGTTACACCATTATGCTCACATGCTAGTTTTATTTATTGTACTTGTGTTTGTTAGTTCATGGATCTCGTACTTGCTTCAGATTAGATATGTTGTAACAATTTTAGAGGATGGGAATTGTCATATGATATGCAGTGAGTACTTTAGTAGTTTGGCGACACTGATGTTACCGATGTACTAGTTCCTCTTGACGACTTGGTGCATCATATTTTGTCTTATGCTCACAACTGATCGTAGTTAGTTTTGGTTTAGTTTGAATATGTATTTGATTGGGTTTGTCGCGAGACAATTTAGTTATAGTAAATTGCATTCTTTGGAGACTTTTATTTTATTCAATTAAACACTACTAAAATCTGTCACATCAGCGACGCCACAAGACGTCGCTAAATCGGAAAAATACGTCACTAATATCGATTAGTGTCACGACCCGTTACCCAAATTGTTGGGCCGGGCCGAGCCATGTCCAGCCTACGCTTAAGATAAAGCGCAGTAAGCTGTTCTAGACAGTCAGGTAATAATGATAAGTGTGCTAATAATTAAGATAGTTTAAGAATGATCACAACACAGCTTCTATATAGATGAAAAACCACTAAGTTTGATAATAATACAAACCAAAATGTAAGACTGGAGACAAGGTCCAGTTTAAAGGTACAAACAGCAACTGTGATAATAACCAAACACTAAGTCAAACTAAGCAGCTAAGCAGGATTCCCTGCTGGAATATCCTCAACTGGAGCTCCATAGTACGGGTCACAAAGCATTTCTTCCTCGGTCAAAATACCTACAACGTTATCCTGTCAGGACGGGAGCAAGTACAACCTCTACTACTAAAGTACTGAATGTATAATGCAAGAGATGTACAACAGGAACATGGTATGATAAGACTGAAAAATAGACATACTGGAATCATGGTAAATCATATAAAGCGGGAAATCATGGTATATCTTGATTATCATTTTAAGACACTCTTGTCAATTGTGGCATGTGTACATTATGTATTAAAACTGGGGCATGTATGAGATCGGTCAATAAGTGCTATGCTAGTTTACTGCAATGTACGTATGTACATTCCACAAGTCCAGAAACTACATTGTTAGTTTACTGCAATGTACGTAAGTACATTCCACAAGTCCAGAAACTACATTCTTAGTTTACTGCAATGTACGTATGTACATTCCACAAGTCCAGAAACCGCACTGCTAGTTTACTGCAATGTACGTATGTACATTCCACAAGTCCAGAAACTACACAATTAGCATACTGCAATGTAAGTGAGTACATTCTACGAGTCCAGTAACTATACTATCAACTCTCTCATAACCCAGTGATCATCATGTAAAAGATACGGGAAATAGTGTAAAGCATGGTGGGAACTGTCAATAGTATGAAACATGTTATGATTTGACTTGCTACTCCAAGGATCAGCATTCACATGGGTTGATTAACATTCTTTTATCACATAACAGTGTTTTAACATTTAACAAAAGACTTGCAACTGGATTAATGGTAATTTACAAGGTTGTCACATGTACTTAACATTAAAAGACAGTAAATGAGTTTGTAGATGTACTTGCCTGGAGCAAAGCAATACAATGACAATAAAGCTAAGATGTAGAGTGTCCTGGCACTGAAAACATATATATACTCAGACTCTAAGTTACAAGACAATATAAATACACTAGTGATGTGAGAAGGCCAAATTGGACATTGGCTAGGTGAACTTAGCCTACGGGTTCAAAGTGAAGTGATTTGGCATCTAAACTAACACACGGGTCTCCCATATTAAGGCTGGTTAGCAATCCAAATACTAGAAATACACAAAAAATCACAAGTCATGACTTAGTCATAATTATTGGTAAAATAAACATTCTGTGCACTGTGTTCTAATAATTTTAGAAAATACTAGAAATCTCCAATAAATGCAGAATAATATACTGACAGAAACCTTGTTAATTATAGAAATTTATTATAATTTTTCTGGGATTTATTAACCAGTACAAATATTTTATAAAAATCAGTTTTCCTAAGTATACAGAAAGTGAGTTTTGGTTTCATATGCCAAACTAGTGGCAAAACAGTAAATTAATTACTACAAAAATTATACTAAATTAGCCAACTTAACAAAGTATCTAAAAACTATTTTTCCATAATTTTAGCAATACTTTAAGTATTTTTAGAAAAACAAAAACAGCAAGGCACACAATAATTAATTATCTGCGTATTTTGTCCATGTACATAATTTGAACCAAAGTTCAAATACAGGACCCAAGGCCATGAATCAAGTCCAATATGACTTGTACAGGTCTTGAATATGTGAAAACACATTTGAGCCCAAATACCCATGCTAGGCTTGGACATCAAATGGTTGCAGTAATTTAAATATACAAAAATACAAATTGATAAAAGTGCAAAGTAAATATTATTATTTTAATAGGGCAAAATTATGCATAGTGGTTACAAAAGTATGACAACTTATTTTATAAAGATATTTTACACTAAGTAAAGTAAAACATATATATAAAAGTACATCTACAATATTTATATTTATACATAAATATATAGATATTTTTATCAAGGATATATATATATCCATATATTAAAAGTTACATATATATATGTAAGGAAAACACTTAATTTTATAAAGTATATATATATATAAATATATATATATATAAGGAAATATTTAATTTTAAAGTGTATAATAATGTATATATACATATGAAAATATATACATAATTTACTAACTATAAAAATATATACTAGAAAATATATACCTATATACATATAAATATATATATAAAAGTTTACTAATTATAAAATTATATATATACATATAATATACTGTCAAAATACAGTATATAAAATATATATACACTAATATATATATATATATATACATATATATATAAATATATATAGAAAAAGAAAAAGGAAAAGGAAAGGAAAAAGAAAAGCAAAAACAACCAGCAGGGGGGGGGGCTCGAACTCGGTCAGCCAGAGGGGGGGGGTTTTAAACTGTGCGGGCTGGCCAGTAGGTCGGGTTCGAGTGATTGTTAGGGAAGGGTTTTAGTTTATTTTATTTAGTACAGAAATTAAATGGGTTTTTACCCGTTAAGCAAAGCCCAAACCCGTTAGTTCATGTTATGAGTCCTGTGTCCATACAGTCAAGGACACGAAGGACAGCCGAGTCTTGTGTCGGGGCTATGCACGACACGCACGACACGATCTACGCGTGTCCACACTTACCACTAGGTTCGTCTAGGCTGGGCGAGTCTGTGTCCGTGTACACGAGTCAAGATTCGACACGAGGACGAAGCGATACGTACGTGTCCGAGCTCGACTTGCTGTCGAGAGGGCGATCAGGCGGAGGAGGCGTCGGCGTCGTGGCGGAGCGGTGGCGCTGAGTTCGCCTCGTCGAGACGAAGGTGATGGTGGTGGTGGATGACGACGACTGTGTCTGTGGAGGCTAGACTGGGGCTCGCCGGAGTTGGGTGGCTGCGGTTTGGGAGTGGGAAATAGGAGGCGGAGTTGTGGTCGTGGGGGGCTGGGATGGTGGTGGTTATGGAGAGGGAGACGAGGGGGTCATTTTATAGGGGAGTTGAGGCGGTGGGCGGTGGATTACGGCCGGATTAGGGTTAGGGTTACGGCCGGATTAGGGTTAGGGTTAGGGAAAGGCGGTGGGGGAGATGAGGGGTTTTAGGATTAGGTCCCTAGAACTTAGGAAATTTCCTATAGGTCCTTTCCATTAGGTTATGCAAATATCAATTTGCAAAAGCCCTCCCGCAGCTAGTTTATGCAAATTAGATTTGCAAACAACAAATAGGAAAATTACAAACAGCATTTAAACAATTCTAAAAATTGCAAAACCTATATAAAACAATTCATTTTATTGCAAAAAGGTATTTTATGTATTTAAAACTATTTAAAAATTATTTAAAAATACAGGAAAAATTCCTAATAATTATTATAAAATATTTTAATACTAAAATAATCATTAATGGCCAATTTAATACTAATTAACAAAAATTTTGAAAAACTGGGGCTGACAAATCTTCCCTCCTTGAAAAATTTCGTCCTCGAAATTTACAAGAACTGAAGACACGCAAGGCAATTAACGTTTTTTAAAAATAATTACAGCGATGACTAAGGCTATCTCTCCTAGCTACAATGATGGAACGTCTATAAGATGGGTCTACTGGTTACTAGCTTGTCTTATGAGTGCAGCTACTAAATGATGGTTTGGTAAAAGTCTAGTGATAGGTAACTTAATGAGGCACTAGAATCAAACTGTCATATGCAAATAAATCCAACCTGTGGCACCGTCTGTCAAGTATTCTGGCTCTGGCTCTGGGCCCTGTACTGGTACTGCTGCCTGGATGGCTAAAGGGTATGCTCTCCCTGAAGGTCCTCTGGTAAATGGCTTCGCCTTCGGGCACTCCCGAATCATATGGGTGGAAGACCCGCAGGCAAGACACTGGCTTAATTTCTTCCTACAGATGGAGACATCGTGCCCTGGCTTTTTGCAGAAGGCACAAGAGACCCACTTCTGCTGCTGTTGCCCCGGATCTCGGGCAAATGATAACTGATGCTGAGGATGAGCTGGTGGAGAATAGGCCTGCTGGTGCTGGGTAGTCGTCCTCTGCTGGAAAGTCTGGCGCTTGGACGGCCCGTCATGATGTGTGGTAGCTGGCCTCTTGCAAGACAAAAGACGCTCCTCGATACCTCGGGCTCTCTCCAGTAGCTGGTAGTAGTCTGTGATCCCGTTGGCCACTAGTAAGATGCTAATGTCCGGGACAAGACCATGGCAGAATCTGCGAGCCATCTCCTCCGGGTCGGCTACTAAGCTCGGGGCAAAACGACTGAGTCTGCTAAACTCACCTGCGTACTCATCGACTGTACGGCTCCCCTGTTGCAGGTTCTGGAATTGCAATCCCATGGCAACTCTAGCGGTGGTGGAGAAGAACTTCCTCTTGAACTGGATCTTGAATTGCTCCCAGTTTCCTCTGCCGCCAATGAACATCGTCTCATTTCTGAACCAGACCCCTGCCAGGTCTGCTAACAAAAATCCTGCTGCCTCGACCCAAAGATCGTCAGGTAATCTAGCCCCTATGAGCTTCCTCTCTACGGAATCTAACCAGTCATCAGCTACAACTATGCCTTCCGTCCCAAGAAACTCCTTCGGTTTTAGGTTCATAAAACTCTTGATACTACCTAGCCTCAATTGATGTTCTATAGGTTGCGAGACGGGGGTATGCTGAGTATTCAGGAGCCCCTGGATCAAAGCCAGTAATTGGGTTCCGTTAAGGGAAACAACAGTCTGGGGAGGTATGATAGGAGGTGGGGGTGGTATACCGTCACCTGAGGTGGCGGAATCGGGAGAGTGTGTAGGGTCCATCTATTTATAAAAGACAAAGGAATTATAAGAATAAAGCAAGCAGTCATAAGCAAACAATTTAGTTACACTACCGGTCCTATGCTGTGATGAGTTTTCCTATGTTGCAATCCTAAAATCCTCTAGGTGTTCTAGATGTTGTTCCTAGTGTTATCTAGTTATCCTTAATTTCTGCAGGCGTGCTTGGTACAGTAACGTAACCAAACAACTTTAGTCAGGACCTTGCATGGGCCGCCAAAAAAATATGTCACGACCCGTTACCCAAATTGTTGGGCCGGGCCGAGCCATGTCCAGCCTACGCTTAAGATAAAGCGCAGTAAGCTGTTCTAGACAGTCAGATAATAATGATAAGTGTGCTAATAATTAAGATAGTTTAAGAATGATCACAACACAGCTTCTATATAGATGAAAAACCACTAAGTTTGATAATAATACAAACTAAAATGTAAGACTGGAGACAAGGTCCAGTTTAAAGGTACAAACAGCAACTGTGATAATAACCAAACACTAAGTCAAACTAAGCAGCTAAGCAGGATTCCCTGCTGGAATATCCTCAACTGGAGCTCCATAGTACGGGTCACAAAGCATTTCTTCCTCGGTCAAAATACCTACAACGTTATCCTGTCAGGACGGGAGCAAGTACAACCTCTACTACTAAAGTACTGAATGTATAATGCAAGAGATGTACAACAGGAACATGGTATGATAAGACTGAAAAATAGACATACTGGAATCATGGTAAATCATATAAAGCGGGAAATCATGGTATATCTTGATTATCATTTTAAGACACTCTTGTCAATTGTGGCATGTGTACATTATGTATTAAAACTGGGGCATGTATGAGATCGGTCAATAAGTGCTATGCTAGTTTACTGCAATGTACGTATGTACATTCCACAAGTCCAGAAACTACATTGTTAGTTTACTGCAATGTACGTAAGTACATTCCACAAGTCCAGAAACTACATTCTTAGTTTACTGCAATGTACGTATGTACATTCCACAAGTCCAGAAACCGCACTGCTAGTTTACTGCAATGTACGTATGTACATTCCACAAGTCCAGAAACTACACAATTAGCATACTGCAATGTAAGTGAGTACATTCCACGAGTCCAGTAACTATACTATCAACTCTCTCATAACCCAGTGATCATCATGTAAAAGATACGGGAAATAGTGTAAAGCATGGTGGGAACTGTCAATAGTATGAAACATGTTATGATTTGACTTGCTACTCCAAGGATCAGCATTCACATGGGTTGATTAACATTCTTTTATCACATAACAGTGTTTTAACATTTAACAAAAGACTTGCAACTGGATTAATGGTAATTTACAAGGTTGTCACATGTACTTAACATTAAAAGACAGTAAATGAGTTTGTAGATGTACTTGCCTGGAGCAAAGCAATGCAATGACAATAAAGCTAAGATGTAGAGTGTCCTGGCACTGAAAACATATATATACTCAGACTCTAAGTTACAAGACAATATAAATACACTAGTGATGTGAGAAGGCCAAATTGGACATTGGCTAGGTGAACTTAGCCTAGGGGTTCAAAGTGAAGTGATTTGGCATCTAAACTAACACACGGATCTCCCATATTAAGGCTGGTTAGCAATCCAAATACTAGAAATACACAAAAAATCACAAGTCATGACTTAGTCATAATTATTGGTAAAATAAACATTCTGTGCACTGTGTTCTAATAATTTTAGAAAATACTAGAAATCTCCAATAAATGCAGAATAATATACTGACAGAAACCTTGTTAATTATAGAAATTTATTATAATTTTTATGGGATTTATTAACCAGTACAAATATTTTATAAAAATCAGTTTTCCTAAGTATACAGAAAGTGAGTTTTGGTTTCATATGCCAAACTAGTGGCAAAACAGTAAATTAATTACTACAAAAATTATACTAAATTAGCCAACTTAACAAAGTATCTAAAAACTATTTTTCCATAATTTTAGCAATACTTTAAGTATTTTTAGAAAAACAAAAACAGCAAGGCACACAATAATTAATTATCTGCGTATTTTGTCCATGTACATAATTTGAACCAAAGTTCAAATACAGGACCCAAGGCCATGAATCAAGTCCAATATGACTTGTACAGGTCTTGAATATGTGAAAACATATTTGAGCCCAAATACCCATGCTAGGCTTGGACATCAAATGGTTGCAGTAATTTAAATATACAAAAATACAAATTGATAAAAGTGCAAAGTAAATATTATTATTTTAATAGGGCAAAATTATACATAGTGGTTACAAAAGTATGACAACTTATTTTATAAAGATATTTTACACTAAGTAAAGTAAAACATATATATAAAAGTACATCTACAATATTTATATTTATACATAAATATATAGATATTTTTATCAAGGATATATATATATCCATATATTAAAAGTTACATATATATATGTAAGGAAAACACTTAATTTTATAAAGTATATATATATATAAATATATATATATATAAGGAAACATTTAATTTTAAAGTGTATAATAATGTATATATACATATGAAAATATATACATAATTTACTAACTATAAAAATATATACTAGAAAATATATACCTATATACATATAAATATATATATAAAAGTTTACTAATTATAAAATTATATATATACATATAATATACTGTCAAAATACAGTATATAAAATATATATACACTAATATATATATATATATATACATATATATATAAATATATATAGAAAAAGAAAAAGGAAAAGGAAAGGAAAAAGAAAAGCAAAAACAACCAGCAGGGGGGGCTCGAACTCGGTCAGCCAGAGGGGGGGGTTTTAAACTGTGCGGGCTGGCCAGTAGGTCGGGTTCGAGTGATTGTTAGGGAAGGGTTTTAGTTTATTTTATTTAGTACAGAAATTAAATGGGTTTTTACCCGTTAAGCAAAGCCCAAACCCGTTAGTTCATGTTATGAGTCCTGTGTCCATACAGTCAAGGACACGAAGGACAGCCGAGTCTTGTGTCGGGGCTATGCACGACACGCACGACACGATCTACGCGTGTCCACACTTACCACTAGGTTCGTCTAGGCTGGGCGAGTCTGTGTCCGTGTACACGAGTCGAGATTCGACACGAGGACGAAGCGATACGTACGTGTCCGAGCTCGACTTGCTGTCGAGAGGGCGATCAGGCGGAGGAGGCGTCGGCGTCGTGGCGGAGCGGTGGCGCTGAGTTCGCCTCGTCGAGACGAAGGTGATGGTGGTGGTGGATGACGACAACTGTGTCTGTGGAGGCTAGACTGGGGCTCACCGGAGTTGGGTGGCTGCGGTTTGGGAGTGGGAAATAGGAGGCGGAGTTGTGGTCGTGGGGGGCTGGGATGGTGGTGGTTATGGAGAGGGAGACGAGGGGGTCATTTTATAGGGGAGTTGAGGCGGTGGGCGGTGGATTACGGCCGGATTAGGGTTAGGGTTACGGCCGGATTAGGGTTAGGGTTAGGGGAAGGCGGTGGGGGAGATGAGGGGTTTTAGGATTAGGTCCCTAGAACTTAGGAAATTTCCTATAGGTCCTTTCCATTAGGTTATGCAAATATCAATTTGCAAAAGCCCTCCCGCAGCTAGTTTATGCAAATTAGATTTGCAAACAACAAATAGGAAAATTACAAACAGCATTTAAACAATTCTAAAAATTGCAAAACCTATATAAAACAATTCATTTTATTGCAAAAAGGTATTTTATGTATTTAAAACTATTTAAAAATCATTTAAAAATACAGGAAAAATTCCTAATAATTATTATAAAATATTTTAATACTAAAATAATCATTAATGGCCAATTTAATACTAATTAACAAAAATTTTGAAAAACTGGGGCTGACAATTAGCAACGTTTGCAAGTAGTCACGATTAACCTACTCGCTAAACATGAAAACGTCGCAATACGTCGCTATTGAGACGATACTTAGCGACGCGGACACGTCGTTAATTCAGCGACCACCAGCGACGGAAAACGTCATCATTTACCGACGTAACCTAGCGACGTTGAGCGACTTGACATGCATCGATGCTGACCTGGCTTGAGAGCCAAATGGCGACGTTCTGCGACTTTTTGACGTCGCTATATTACCGACATATAGCGACGTTTAGCGACGTCATACATAGCGACGTTTAGTGACGATCAGCGACGGTGTTCATCACAGTTAGCGACGTACCTTATATTTACTTAGCGGCGTTTCCTTCGTCGCTGGACGTCACTGACAGTCGCTGAACGTCGCTAATATTGAAAAAAAATAAAAAAAATTACAGCATTTGCAGAATTTGCAGCATTTGCAGAATTTGCAGCACCCCCTACACCATTTGTTACAACAACGACGGTGTATCACGAACACAGTATCAAACAACATATATACACACAATCACGAACACGTTTGAAACACAATATCATCAATCAACACAGATTTATGAAAATTTGTAACAACAATGTCAAACATAATGGTCCACATAAGAATAATGTATGTATAACCACATAAAAGACCCAACAATGGGCCATCACACAACAATATATATGTCGACTACGGCTGATCAGGAGGAGCATCACCGCTCCTGGAAAGAAGGTAAGCATACTGCTCCGGTGTAAGAACCACCGACGACGATGAAGGAGGAGGCAATGCAACCGCTGGAGAAGGAGGCAGTGTAACCGCTGGAGATGGGTGCGTCCGCGTCTCCTCTAGGGCTCGCAGTCTGGCACTGCATTGCTACATGCAAGCCGCTATCCTAGTAACGGTGTCGTGAATGGACTCCTGTGTCCCCTGTACTTGCTGCACGGTGCGCTCGAGCTCGTCAAAGCGTGCGGTGACCGACGCAGCGTCCTCTTGCGTCTGAGGCCCTTGCTGCTCAGCAATCCTTCTCAGCATATCGTCACGCAGCTCAGCAATCTGGCGGACAATGGTCTCCTCGACTCGGGACGACTCGGCCTGTGACGACTGTGAATGCGCACTGGAAGAGGGAGCCCTGGATGCCTGCGTCGCAACAAATATGCTGTAGGACCCCGTACCGTAGTACGTACCCCTCTGAAGACCACCAACAGTGGTCTTCCAGAGCTCGTCCTCCGACTGAGGTGGAGAGGGTTGCGATGTACCAACCCCTCCCTCTGCATGTGCACTAGCACTCGCACGCTCATCACGTAGCCTAACATACTCTTCCTAGAAATCATTGTGCATCTCTATACATCAGTACTTACCTAAATTAGCCTAATAAACGTCTAAAATATTTAATTATTATTAAGTATATGGTTATCTGTATATTCTTCAAGTTGTGTTAGAAATTAACGAAATCTAAATTAGTACTTACATAGCTCTGAGTAGCCCGGTCGTCGATGAGCTTTCCGTCCTTCCGATGGGTGGCCAAGAAGACGGTCACCATGTTTGCGTCCTCACCCCTCTTCACCTGCGTGTTTGTTATATTTTATTCTTTAGTAAAATAGAAAATTATATACTCCTACTATCAATAAAATATTATATTTTACAATAAATTACATACCAGACGACGGAAATGCTCCGTCATAGGAATCGATCCACCACACCACTTTTCGGCCATCGTCCTAGCCGCCTTCGCCTTCTCCGACCGCTCTCTGTACCCGGGCTCCTCAAATCGAGCCCTCATCGTGGTCCACTGGTCAGGTGTGATCCAACCAGCAATCGGCTTTCCGGAGCGGTGACGAGCTTTCTGATCGTCAATTGCATCACGGATCAACTTGGCGGCGACGGCAGGAAACTGCCTCTCAATCTGCTCGGCCCGGTGTGGTGGATAAAAATAAGTCCTCTACAAGAATTATAAATTAAAATAATAAGTTCTAAAAAATGCTTAAAATTATATTAATCATACTAAATTAACTATCTTTAGTTACCTTGAAGTGGGCAAACCAGAATGCCTTCCTCTCTTCCGAGGCATCCGAGTAGTTGATCCACGGACCCCCATAGTTGGACCTTAGAAAGGTGCCCAACGCTCTCTGTACCGACGAGGGACGATATCTGTATGCAACGATAACCGACGTATTAATGAATATATATAGATATACAGACATGCATAAAATATTGATTTAACTTACTTCGTAGGACCGTCGGCCCAAATCTCCATCCTCGTCTCGTCCTGAGGTGCGCATGGAGGGTCGCTCTGGTATGTATTCGCCCGGACGGGACGGACGGAAGTAGGGACTACCTCCTCCACCTGCTCCCCACCCGCCATGCTACTGTCAGCGGTAGGAAGGCTAGGGGAAGTAGTATGATCAGCAAGCATGGAACTGCTCGTCACAGGTGCACTGCCACCCGGACCTGAGACCGTATGGTACAATGGAGTGCTCGGGTCAGACGATGGTCCAGAGCCATCCTCTGGTAACGGAGCTCTCTGCCCACCTAAGGACACGGATCGTCCTGGCCTATCTTCGCGTCGTCCTGAGGTGCCTCCGCATCGTCCTGCCATGCTGATAATAACATTGGAGTTCATAATTTAAGACTACAGAAATATGAATACATCAAAATCACAGTTTATGATTGAAAATATAAATAAATACAATGACAGTTTAGAAATATCTGCATACATTGGAATTCATAATTTAAGTTTTCAAAAATAATCATAGTTCATAATTTAAGATTACAGAAATATGAATACATCAAAATCACAGTTTCTCAATCATCCTCTGAAAATTCATCTTCTTCATTTGCCTCCTCCTCCTCCTCATCCTCTTCCTCTTCCTCCTCATCGTCACTAGCATCTCCTTCGTCTTCCCCTTCGAATACTTGTACCTCTTCTACACAAGTAGATATTGAATGGAAAACTTCTGCTGAGTCGACATCAATTGTATTAGGTACAAGAGGCAGCTCGTCCTCCTAATAAGCCACTTCGTCGACGTCATAGGTATTTCTGGCTTTAGTCTTGCATACTGCCCACCAGTCGTACCTCGTTGTTCCCCGTCTAGGATATGTTGTAAAATATACGAGTTGAGCTTGACTTGCTAGGATAAATGGTTTGTATCCTTGGTATCGACGACGGTAGTTAATATCCACAAGACCATGCTTGTCAATTTTCCATCCTTGATCTTGTATGGGATCGAACCAATTAACTTTGAACAACACGATCTTGGCAGGCTCTATGCCATAGTTGTACGTCAATTCCACGATCTTCCGTAAGACGCCATAGAAATTATTGCCTGGAGTGACATCTTTGTAGTTTGTAGATTTGATACACAAGCAACTATTTTTTGTGGAATCAAGATCCAGGAAGCTATCTCTGATGAGAGCATTTGTTGACTTGAACTTAAACCCATTCACGCAATAACTTGGCCATACTTTGACGGCATAAATTGGTCCCTTGGCAAGAGTTCTAATAGATTCATTCTCAAGAATGACGTCCGGACGATCGACCTAAACACGAAAAGATACAAAATTAAGTTTAATGTTAAGTTATTTCTTGTGCAGTTGTGAATGGAGGAAGATTCTAACTAGCTTCTTACGTACATATGCAGTCAACCAAGACGGGAAATGAAGTCTCATTTCTTCTTCTACTTCTTCATCTGCAATGTATGGTCTACTTGACCTCACCTCATCATTAAATTTGCTGAAAACCAATAAATATCGGGATATACTCGTTAAATTATAATAACGTAATCAACAAATAGATGACTTGAACGTTGAAGATTTTCACTTACCACTCTAGCTTTTCCACTTCATCCTCCTCGCAGTTGAGTAATATATATAACTGGACAGCCTTTAGTTCCTCATCATTCAAATATCTCTTTTTCAGTTTTTCTGAAGGCTTTCCAAGAGCATTGAAGACTTTCAATAATGCATCATTATATTCTATATCTCCATCGTCGTTCCTCGGAGCTCTTGTTCTATTTGTAGCAATATGAGGCTTGAAATACATTGAACAAAAGTTTGTAATCTCCTCAAGGACATAGGCTTCACAAATAGAACCCTCGACCCGTGCCTTATTTTTTACCTTCCACTTCAGGTGGTTTAGATGGCGCTCGAACGGGTACATCCACTGATAACCGACGGGCCCACCAATACGTGCCTCATATAAAAGATGAATTGGCAAATGCTCCATAGAGTCGAAAAATCCAGGAGGGAACACCCTCTCAAGCTTACACAATGTTACTGCAATGTCCTTCTCCTGCTTTTCAAGTCGATCGACGAGCAACTTAGTAGAACAAAGATCTCTGAAGAATATGCTAAGCTCTGTCAGTGGATCCCAAACGACATGAGGTAAGAATTCCCGAAATGCAATCGGGATTAACCTCTCCATAAAAATGTGACAGTCGTGGCTCTTCATACCCTGTAGTTTGTTCTCCTTCGGGTCAACACATCTTCTCAAATTCGATACGTACCCGTCTAGAAATTTTAGGCCCTGGATCCACCTACAAAGTTTACCTTTGTCCTCCTTGTCCAGTGAAAAAATGGCCATGGGCTGCTTATACTTCCCACTGCCTTCCTTTATCAAATGCAACTCTGGACGTCTGCATATTTCTTCTAAGTCCAACCTGGCCTTGGAATTGTCTTTCGTCTTCCCCTTTACGTCCATCACAGTATTTATTATATTGTCAAATACATTCTTCTCGATATGCATGACATCCAGGTTATGTCTGAACAGATGGTCACTCCAATATGGTAGGTCCCAGAATATACTCCTCTTCGTCCAGTTGTGAGCGCGGCCAAATCCATCACACTTGTACCCCGCTGTAGGCTCTTCAATAGCACTTGACAATTCTTTAACTTATTTCCATATCGTGTCTCCGGACCACCGTGGCGGTGGACTGGACTTCTCTACCACGCCAGCACGAAAAGCATTCATGTTCCTCCGGTACGGATGATCCTTTGGTAGGAACTATCGATGACAATCAAAGAAGTACGATTTTCCTCCGTGTTTCAAACGGAAAGCCTTAGTGCGATCCATGCAATACGGACATGCGAGACGACCATGGGTGCTCCAACCCGATAACATTCCATAGGCGGGGAAATCATTGATGGTCCACATTAGTGCGGCCCTCATCTGAAAGTTCTACTTTCTGGAAACATCATATGTGGTTGCACCTACTTTCCACAACTGATTCAGCTCATCTACCAAGGGCTGTAAGTACACATCGATGTTCCTCTTCGGGTTCTTCGGACCTGGAATAATAACAGTTAGGAACATGTAAGGAGTTTTCATACACATCCAAGACGGCAAGTTGTACGGAGTAACAATCACTGGCCAACAAGAATATTGTGAGCCCGAAAGTCCAAATGGGGTAAAACCGTCGGAGGAAAGCCCCAATCTGACATTACGCGGCTCCGAAGCAAAATCGGGATACACTCGATCAAAGTGCTTCCATGCTTTCCCGTCGGATGGATGATCCAGTACTCCATCTATTTGTTCCCGTTTGTGCCAACTCATATTATCAGCTGTCTCCTTTGCCATAAACAACCTCTGCAACCGCGGCGTCAAAGGCAAATAGTGCATCGAATCTGTTGGCTTGCGTGCACCAGAAGTCCCTGTTGTACTAGTTGCCTTGAAGCAATCGGCACCACAAAATCTGCAGGCGTCTTCATCCTTATCGTCCTTATAGTACAACATGCATCCGTTGCGACATGCATCAATTTTTTCATACCCCATCCAGAGCGATCTCACCATTCTCTTGGATCGGTAGAAGTCTTTAGGTAACTTGCCACCCTCCGGCAATATATCTTTAATTAACTCCAGGATTCGGTTGTAGCATTCTTGAGACATGTTAAAATATGATTTTATGCTCAACAATCTTGTAACCACCTCCAACGGTGAATGGTCATCACAACCAGGATATAAAGGAGTCCTTGCATTTTCCAGCAACTCCATGAACTTTGCAGCATTGGCATTCGGTGCCTCCTCAGCTGCATATTGATTGTTCGGATCGAAACTAGGCCCCGCAGCATCGAAAACCATGTTCGTCCATCCTTGGTCGTAATCAGCATGCTCGTGGACATCTACATAAGGCTCCACACAAGGCTCCGGCTCGGAGGCTAAAGACACAAGTTCTCCGTGTGCGGTCCACTGATAATAATTTGGCATGAAACCCCTCGAATACAAATGATATGTCACATCCACTTCCGGATGATATTTCAAGTTGCGACATCTCATACATGGACACTTAATTTTTGTACGGTCCATGTACTGAGGGAACGCCTTGGCAAACTGCAGGAACTGTTGCACACCCTGTATAAATTCATCCCGTACACCGCACATGTCATCAGGATGACAATTGTACATCCACAAACGGTTCTGCAGATAGTAATTCATATCCATTTTAAGATAATTCTGCAAAGATTGACACAGATAATAATTCATCAGGATGACGATTGTATATCCACAAACGGTTCTGCATAATTGCCAAGTGTGGGGACGAATGGCTCAGAACACAACCCAAAATGCATTCTAACATACATTAGTTTGAATCATCTATGTTCTGTACATATGGTGTAGTATATGTTCTTATCGAATCTAGTATCTGAAGGATGTAACAGAATCAAGATGAACCCACATAATGTAATACTAAGACATTATCTACTACTAAAAGATGTAGTGATAGGTTGTCGTATCATCATTGCCGAGGGATGGGGGTCGGAGGACAGTCAACTTTATCTACGGCTACATAGTTTCTGCCTCGCCAGTCGAATGGCTGCAGGGACTATGTACTGATCACGATGTCGTACCGTAGATTAATGCAAATTCCTTATAGCAAATGTCGTACATAGATTTCTGTCTCGCCAGTCGAATGGCAGATAATTATATAAATCAAACTAGTCAAAGGGTACTGAACAGAAAGTCTAATTAAGACTTTCAACTAAGCAGTCAAAGGGTACTGAACAGAAAATCTAATTAAGACTTTCAACTAAGCAGCGCTGTAGGATTTAAAATATGGTATTCAGGTCAACTTAATTCAGTCAAAGGGTACTGAACAGAAAGTCTAATTAAGACTTTCAACTAAGCAGGCAGCCTGGACTGCTGTTCAGAACTTGGCAGGCAAAATCCCATACCATCTGATGACAAACCTATACACACCCTTGCCGAAACCATTTGTTTCAGTAGGTAAAACATTCCAGGTTACTCAAGTAACCTGTCGTGCAACATTTTATGTCAACATCATTCCTTGTTAATTGTAACATGCATACTATCATATCCCAACTCTGCCAAAACCTGACCAACATATCCTACACTAATCATTCCATATTTCAGTAATGTCAGTGAGCTAAATCATACTCAACTGTCGAGAATACTTAGGAGAAAACTCATTCACAGGATTAGTATCCATCCTTCGTGACATAGTTGAAATTTTATAGAGCTCGATAATAATTATTAGTCAATTTATTCATCATTTCAAAACCCTGAAAATGCCCAAAAAACTCCCAGTATCAGTAAATAGGGCTCGAACCCTAAATTAGAATTCGAATCCAAGCAAAACATCAAATTGACAGTTGATATGCCCAAAAAACTCCCAGTATCAGTATATAGGTGTCACACTGTGAGTCTCGTGTCCACACAGTGGGACACGACGTGTCCAAACCAACAAAATAGGTGTCACACGAACTAGAAGCGATCGAGTCCACGCTCTCGTGTCCCCCGCAGCGAGTCCACTGTGAGTCTCGTGTCCCCGGCAGCGAGTCTACGCTCTCGTGGACACGGACTAGAAGCGAGAGAGAGAGAGCTAGAAGACGAGGAGAAACTGGGAAGCGGGAGGGGGAGAGTTACCTGAGGAGGAGCTACCTGAGGAAGGAGGAGGAGGAGGAGGAGAAGGAGGAGGGAGATCGCCGGAGGAGCGCCGCGGAGGAGGAGGCCGGAGGAGGGAAATCGTCGGAGGAGCGTCGCGGAGGAGGAGCGCACGAAAAATTGGGGGAAAAATTTGTGAAAGATCGAAAAGGAAACCCTTGCCGGCTATATGAAACGATTAGCGACGTTCTTTTAGGACGTCGCTAAACGTCGCTGATATTTTATGAAACGGCGACGCTGCTTAAAATGCGTCGCTACACGTCGCTATATCAGCGACGTGTACCGACGAACTTGCGACGCAGATTCCCATTTAACAAATTGCAGCCGCTAGACGTCGCTATTAGTCGCTGTTAGCGACAAACAGCGACGTCTTGGATAAACATCGCTAAACCCCCCAAAGATAGCGACGTTCTAACTTGGAGTCGCTAAATACGTCGCTGATATGACTTATTTTGGTAGTGAAATGAATGAGATTGTTTAGGTAGATCCTCTTGTGTATTTGTAATTAACCTTGTATAGTTTGTGGATAATAATATGATGCGAGTAATTTAAGTTATAGATAACATACTATCGCTGATATCGTGATATAGACTGTACTTGAACACGTATTCGTATCTCAAAAGTGGAAGTAGATCGTGACACGTGTAACCTTGGTTCTTCGTGACCATGACCTTTGCGTAATTGTTGTTGCTTTCTTTATGGATATACAATGTTGAAGAAAGAGAGAAAACACAAAAGAGGTTCATTTTGCAATAAAAGATATTAGTAGTAATATAAACTATAACAAACCAAACAACATTTTATTTTCATTAATAACTCACGATTATTGCGCTTTATTTATGGGGATACACATATAAGTTGCATCCCATAACCATTGCCTCAGCTGGACATAACAATACTAGCTAGGGTTTACAATAACATGTTATTCGGTTGTTTATGAGTTCGAATGCTTGGCCGGAGTAAGAGCAACACGGCCAACCACGACCACCGTTATAGTGAAAGGGACAACACCACCAACGCCAATATCCTCCTCCACTATGATGTTTGCTACAGCCATGTTTTCAAGGTACGTTGCCGTCGCCGACTTTGCCGCCGCCGCCGCCACCGCCACCGGGATAGTTTCCTCCACCACCAGTGCCAGGATAGTTTCCGCTACCACTGCCAGGATGACTACCGCCATTTCCAGGATCTTTGCCACCGCTGGGATAGCCACCGCCACCGACGCCGGGATAGTGTCCGCCACTGCCGCCAGGATTACCAACTCCTCCTCCACATCCTGGATCCTTGCCGCCACCTCCAGGATAATTGCCGCCGCCGCCGCCGCCAGGACCAGGATAGTTTCCACTACCGCCACCAGGATGGCTACCACCTCCACTTCCGGGGTCTTTGCCACCGCCAGGATAACCACCGCCGCCTGTGCCAGGATGACCACCACCTCCATTTCCGGGATCGTAGCCGCCACCACCACCTCCTGGATAGCTGCCTCCACCAGGATGGCTACCACCTCCAGTTCCGGGGTCTTTGCCACCCCCAGGATAACCACCACCGCCGGTGCCAGGATGACTACCACCTCCATTTCCGGGATCGTAGGCGCCACCACCACCTCCCGGATAGCTGCCTCCACCAGGATGACTACCACCTCCACCTCCGGGGTCTTTGCCACCCCCAGGATAACCACCACCGCCGGTGCCAGGATGACTACCACCTCCATTTCCGGGATCGTAGCCGCCACCACCACCTCCTGGATAGCTGCCTCCACCATGATGGCCACCACCTCCACCTCCGGGATCTTTGCCACCGCCAGGATAACCACCGCCGCCGGTGCCAGGGTAACCACCACCGCCGGTGCCGGGATGACTACCCCATCCATTACCGGGATCTTTGCCACCACCACCACCTCCTGGGTAGCTGCCACCGCCATGATGGCTACCACCTCCACCTCCGGGATCTTTGCCACCTCCACCGCCGGGAAAACCTCCGCCACCGCTACCCGTGCCTCCTCCAGGATAGGTACCACCTCCACTTCCGGAACCGCCGCCGCCACCAGGATAGCCACCGTTGCCAGGGTAGCCTCCTCCTCCACCACCGGGGTAGCCGCCCCCTCCACCACCGGGGTAGCAACCATTTCCATCACCTGGATTGCCAAAACCTTTGTGTTTCTCTTCTCCGCTTCCAGGATAGCAACCACTTCCGCCTACCGGATTGCCGGCACCTTTGTGTTTCTCTTCGCTATGATCGTCTTCTGCGTGGGGACAGTGACCAAACCAAGATAAGTTTAAACCGTGATACACATAATTACATGTAATGTTAACTAGGTTGATCATTTAACGTAGACTCATGATATGTGAAGGAATAATGCTATTTGTCCCTCCAAATTATTCCTCTAAGCTACTTTTCCTTACGTGACAGCTGACATGACATTTAATGTGACAGCTGATATGACAGATTTTAAAATTAAAATTAAAAGTGACATTATAATTAATATTAACATTAATAATAATATAACATTAATAATAATATAAATATTAACATAAACATTAGCAATAATATTAGCAAACATTAATATTAATATTAACATTAGAAAATTGGATAACTAATTTTTTGGTTAAAAGTTGTCATGTCAGCTGCGCCATGCTAGATGACATATAATATTATTTAATATGTCACGTCAGCTGTCACATAAAGAGAGATGGTTTGGAGAAACAATTTGGAGTAACATTACTCTAAGTGAGAGCTAGGCGTGCCATGAATGAGAGAGAGATGTGGTTACCGGTTTTCTCGGCCGCTTGGTGGGCCGTTGCGACGTCGGAATGGATGAGAAGAGTAGCAACAAGGAGGGCAGCGAGCAGTAACGAAACCCTAGATGCCATTGTTTCTCTAGTACTGTAAGATGTTGCCATGGCTTGCTAAGATGAGCAGAACCAAGCTACATGTGAAACCCTATTTATGGGTACATGCATGCATTATCATCCACAAGTTATTGAAAAAGTTGAGCTCAATTAAGAGGACATGGTGATCATGCATGCAGTTGGGTGTTAGTAAAGTGTTACGTATGTTTGATCGCTTCTCTTGTCTACTGGAGATGTGCATGGATTGAGCGGTGGACTCTTACTCGCCAGTCCAAATCGTCAGGGACGCGGACACCGAAGCTGACTCGGTTCACATGGGACAGATGACACTTGACTAAATTCCAAACAACTCAAAATATCGTGTTCTTTGCACATAATTTTTTTAAATCTGTTATGTTTTCAAACCTTTTTTTTTTTTGAAATAAACACAACTTTGTATTAAGCAGTAGAAAGACTCATATCATGAAGAATATGAGTTGAGATACATAAAGGAACATCTTCATAAATTGAAAATACATCAGAATGATTAGATAGAAGAGTATGGGATGCTAATTGATGAGCAGCTTGATTGCAACTTCTGTTAGCAAAGTTGTAGATAATTGAGGTAGCATTTTCCTTCAGTTTTCTAGCATCTGCAATAACATGTCTTGCTCGCCAAGGTGGAGGACTAACATCACTGTTAATGGAATCAAGCAACACCTTACAATCACCTTCAATGCAGACACAATCAAGATTCTTTATACTTATGATGTCCAAAGCCAAAGAAAGACCCTTGGATTCAGCTTCGATAGGAGAACCACCTTCTACAAAAACAGCAATTGCAGTAATGAAATGTCCCTGATCATCACGTAAGATCGCCGCAGCTGCCATCTTGTCATCTAAGAAAGCACCATCAAAATTAATCTTCAAAGTTCCAGGAGTAGGTGGAGTCCAATGTAGAAGATGTTGGTGGAAGGAAGGAGGCAGTACAGAAGAAAAGCCATCAGCATTGCAAACGTCAAACCTATTCTTCAACCTCATAGCCTCAGTGAATATGTAATTTGCAGAAATTTGTTTGTCTTCAAAAACAGATTTATTCCTTGACTTCCAAATCATCCACATTAGATATAGACTATGTGCAATCTTCTCATGATTTCCTTCCTTCAGTAGATCAGTAATAAATTTGGAGACTGAGGTATCATGATTGATATCAAATGCAAGGAGATGATGAAGCTTCCAAGATATTCCAGTTACCTGACAATGAAAAAGAAGATGGTCAAGTGTTTCAATATGTACCTTACAAAGTGGACACTTTGCGTCAATGTGGCTGAGTCGATGATGAATATTAGACATTGTTGGTAGAGCATTAGTGAGACATCTCCAGGAAAACATGAGCACTCTTGGGCAGATATAGGATAGGGACCATAATCTACGCCACTCCTTGAAGTCAGATATATTGATGTTACTGCTATGCATTGAAGATCTTTCATGTATCAGTCGATATGCTGATTTGGTAGTCAGCACACCATCCTTGGTATGGATCCATTTTAACTGATCCTGAAGACAGTTAGGTGATAGAGGAATTTTCAGGATAGCAGAGGCCTCCCTTGGAGGAAATAGAAGATGAATTAGATTAACCTTCCAGGTTTTCAAACCTTCTTAATTTTCTTAGAAGCAAAGAAGCACCAGCATTAAAATTTAAGACTATATATGCATGTAGTCTCAAATAAGTATCATACACATCCAGTATCGGGGCGGATTCAAAAACTGAAGCTGGAGTGGACTGCAGTTCAGGAGGGCTAGAGGTGACTAATCTATATATATAAAAAAATCAAAGAGAAAAAAATATATAAGAAAAAAAAGTGTATTTTTTTTTTTGGTGGGCTGACGTAGGGCTGTGCACAATTAAATCAAATCGACCAAATCGAACCAAACGAAACCGACCGGTTCGGTTCGGTTTCAATTTTTTAAAACCGACCGGTTCGGTTCGGTTCACGATTTGGTTATGCCAAAAATCGTTTAAAATCGAACCGAACCAAACTCTACGTGGGTGTTAAATAATTAGGGTTGGTTTAATAACTTACTTGGGTATTGGATTGGTTTAGTTCATTCAACAACATATATCACAATTTGAAAGAGCCTCTCTCTCTCAAAGAGGAGTGGCGGCTCCAATTTTACTATTACAAATTGTTGTGCAATGCTGCAAAGTGCAAGCGGAAGCGGAAGCTACTGTTTGTTGAATGCACATTTTCACTTTCCATCACCCTTGTACTTTTGTTGGTTGAATGCATATGAAATATCTTTTCTGTCATTAATTGACACTTATTCCATTTTTTTTCTGTAATGACTGAAGTTTCACACAACAAAATAAGTATCAATACCAAAAAAATTAATGTTAGTCCTTTTTTTTTCTGCGATCAAAACCGATTAGCCGAACCGATCCAAACCGAACCAAGTCGGTCGGTTTCAAAACCGAACCGACCAGTTGGTTGGTTTGGTTCGGTTTTGCTTATTTTTAAACCGATTAACTTCGGTTCGACTTCGGTTGTGACCAAATAGGTCGACCACCGACCGATGCAGACCCCTAGGCTGACGTGCATCCGTCCTTGTCCAGGATACTCTAAAATATGTATTATATATATGGCATATCAAAGTAGGTGTTTGTGTCCTTCTTTGCTCACTTTTTGTTGTTTCATATCCGAATGTATGCAACATAGCTAAGGAGTCTCCCAAAATCCCTTGCAATTCATACAATTTCTCACACTATGGGAAAAAGAGAGAATCTTCTCAATGTCTTTTTTTTCTTCATGTTCTTCCTAGAATTTTTATTTTTTAGCCTTCTACTCCTCTTTCCCTTCTTTTTTTTTTCTTTTTTTCTTTTTAAAGAAAAGACTACATGACGGAACTAAACATGTTTGACTCACAGATCAAGGCATTGTTGGAAACGGAGTGTTGAACATAGCGTAAATTGTTCTCCAACCCTGACAGACAAATATCCTATAAGAAATGAAAAACTAGTGAACCTGAAACGCACAAATATATAAACAACAATCACAAACACACAAATACATGAACATCTACGTATGGAGACGGGATGATCAGGAATCAAACTTTGAAAAACCTCCACTAATAAAAATAGAAAAATATACCATATATGATAATGACGGGATCGACTCTTTATTTCTTTGAAAGTTATAATGTTGTTATATATTTCGAATTGGATTGAAATATCCTAATATAAGCATCGAAAAATTCCTAAGTCTCGAGTTATTCGGAGGTCAAAATATGATCACACATCTAATCCCACACACTGACTTCTGCCAAGGACCAAAATTTTGATCAGGAAACCAAAATTTTAGTTTCTTGTACATGTTGCTTTCGAAAAATCCGAAATTACGGTCATAATAACCGGAATTCCAATTTCTTGCACTATCTGCTCTTGCGAAAATCTAAAATTAATTTCTGTCACTCAAACTAGAATTCTGGTATGTTGCATTCTAGCCCAAAAAAAAAAAAAACTGAACTCTTTATCGCCTTCGCCCTCCTCGAACTTCTTTAATTCTCCACATAGGAAGAGAATTCGCCCCAACATGTAAACAATACTATAGAAGCTTAAGTAATTGATAATATACATATTGAGCAACAAATTGTCTAAAATTATGGAAATTAAGAACTGCGTAAAAAAAAAAACTTGATTCAAAATTAACAAAATGATGTGCATAAAGAATGTCTCGACAAGAAAGAAAAAGGTGGCACGAAAGCAAGGACTCGAAAAGGAACTGGTTGAACAAGGATGTTGGCTAGATTTGTGGTGCGGCCAACTATCACTGGACTTGTTTTTTATTTTATAGACATCCGACACTTTAAGTACGAAATTTTTTGCATGTTGTATTGTAGGAATAGAAATATAAACTAAAACTTAATTGAAACTCAAAAATTGAGTCGAAGTAAGGGTGGCAATTTTGCTCAACCCACCAACCTGCCCTCCGCCAACATGTCTTCCTAAACGAATTTGGATCAGACCTAAACTGGAAGAGCTGTCTAACACTCTTAATAAGCAAGTCGGGTCTGATATAAATCCATCATACTTAAGTACACCACGTCTCTAATCCATCATACAAACTCCTCCTTGTTGTGGGTCCAGTCCAAATTTGAGCAGCAAACAAACATCCAAACCAAATTCACCTAAAACTATATAGCTAATAAATAAAAATAGTAGTAGTCCTATTTTGAGACAACACTAGATTCAGGCGCCGGACTTGATATGCGACCTATGATGAGGTCGTCTCAATTCCAAAATTTTAGAGGACACCAAATTTTTTATATACTATTTAATGTATTAAGTTCAATTCTGAACAAAGGTCCAGCAGACTCATTCTAATCCTTCCGGTTCCCGTAAAAAAAATTATTATAAGATATCTAAACATCATATACTAGATTATGGTACCAAGAGATAAGTTAGTCAGAATAAAAAAATGTGTGTAGTCGTTGTCAAAATCATTTTCCCTTTTGTCACTCTAGTAGTCTGACGCTCTCAATCCCCTCGACCCTCCCATCGTTGTCAATCTTATCTACCCTTTCGTCATTGTCAATACTCTCTCTCTCTCTCTCTCTCTCTCTCTCTCTCGCGCGCGCGCGCGCGGTCCTCTTGTAGGTAATTGAACAACAGAATAAGTTATATTTTTTTCCTTTTTCTTTTTATCATTACAAACTACCATTTTTTATTTATTTGTCTGGAACATCAGTTTTATCTTTTAGTTTAGAACATCTTCAGTTTTATTAGTATTTTATTATGACATATTATTTATTTGTCTAGAACTTCAACATATACTTGCCTGGGGTTTGTGAAAAGTTTGGACGATGTTCTAGTTGCGAACTCGTTAGATCAAGAAAAGCTTAAAAACTGAAAGATGCGCATACGTCATTGGATGCTAAAATAGACATAACCAATATGTCCGAAATGGGTAAGATAGTCAAAAATGCCTATCCAAAAGTCTAATTTGAATATAGGACAAAATGTGGTAGTTTCGTGCAAAATGGGGTCTGCATGCGGACTCACATTGTACCCAAAAGTATGCTAGAATGAAAGTATCTAAATTAGTAAATTATATTTTATTTTAGAGTAAAATAACGTCATGAATCCAACGGTGGTGTCAGATTCTTGATCCAAAATCTCAATTTAAAATCACCCGAACTGCCAACTTTGGACGTAGGTGCGATCTCTCAAACGATCGAATCAGGAGGTAAAATTTTACAGGCTAATTAAGGATTGTACAGTTCATGTGTTGGCAAAGTGGCTCTCTAGATAGATGATGATCGCCCAAAGTCGCTATCATAAGAACAATCCAAAATTTACAATTTATTTAGCCAACTTTGTAGGATGTAAACATGTGTCAAAACATAGAAGTAACGGTTTAACTAAATTCATTCAACTAAATTCAAAATTCAAAATTGCATGCACGATCTTCTATGTTTCCTCGACCAAGACCTCCATTCGTTTCATGATTCGCACTACGCATTCTTAATTCCATGATTCGCACTACGTATTCTTAATTCGTCCGAACGATATCTCGTTTGAGACTCTCGAAATCAAAACCAACTAAGCGTTACTCATTCTAAGGCTTTGTGCGATATCATCGCTTGCCGACATGCTCGTTCTACCCGTAAATCCTTTAGTTTTGCTCGAACAATTTTCTATAACGTCCATACACCACTCAAGGTTCGAGCCACTCGATTGGTCGTTGACACTCACTCTTATTCTTCTTCGAACCTATCACATACACCACTCGGAGTCAAGTCATTCTACAAATCCTCAAATGATCATTCGATTCCCTTTCGTATGTTCAATCGCGCGTTCGCCCGTTCCTCAAAATCCAAATCAATCTTTCGTGCACGCCTAAGCGTTAGTTTGATAGCGTTCCTATCGATATACGCTATAAGTGTAGCTTCGTTTCCGACCGAGCGGTACTTGATATCGCTCGCAACTCGATTGCACCAAAAAAAGTCAAGGTGCGCAACACGCGGCACAACTTAGCCAAAAGGCATGCGTGCATAACTATCCCGTTCGAACTATACTTCGGTCTCGCGTACTCGTTCGCTATTGTCAGCGTAAGGTTATTCAAGCATGCCTTGCGTTTGCTAACTTGTTAGCATGCGTTCCTTCCAACTCGAATTCGTCACGGTTTGGCACAAAGGCCTTTGCCTATCGATCCCGTTCAACCGAGTACCTGTACGAGCTTTTGAAAATATTAGACTTATTGTATGGAACATCCCAAGGCACAACGAGAGAGAGCGTATACTTCTTTTGTCTCAAAATGAGCTTTCAAAACTGAGATAATCGAAATGAAGTCCAATGACGCAAAGCCGTGATCTGATACCAATCTGTCATGTCCCGCTCCCGTAGGAGCGATCGTCCTCGCTATGGCATGATGCCGCACGGGCCTAGGTTGCGCCCGTGCAAGGCTATGTCCAGAAACGGCCGATTCGAGCTAGGCCACAGAGTCGCACAGAGTGTTCACATTTGCAGCGGAAAGTAAAATGAACACAAATTGAAGCGAATTCAACTCTTTATTGATCTTCAAGAAGTTTACAAGCGGCGCTAGGCCGATATTACAAATCGCTCAAGCTCTCTCTCTCTGAAACATAAAAGGCGTGCCAAGTGGCTTACAACATAGAATAATTCGTGGCGATGTTCCGATACATTATGTCCTGTATATGGTGCTCCAACTCCTTGTAACGCTCCAAGGCTCCAGAGATAGCTCCGCACCTTAGCACGTTCGAGGGAAGCTCCGTACCCGACGACGTCTCCTACATCCTGCAAGCAGACTGTGGGGTTATCAGTACATTGTTATGCACTGTGGGGAGGCTAGCTCGCCCACAATGCTATCATTACCAAACATGTTCTATTTACTTTTGTGCACCGTCTATCATTCATTGTCTTTCTAATCTTGTCTTAGGATCAGTTTCATGGCATATTTCATAGCCTATCTCGTGTTGCCGAATACAAGTGTCGCATGGAAATACATGTATGACTTATCCATACTTACCGTCCGGCCTTCCCTGTCCAAAGTAAACTAAGTTAGTCAATAATTCATAGGAAATAACTTAACGTGATTCATGTGAACTTTCAATGTCAAGGGCGTGTCCCTGCCTCGGGTCCTAGCACGTCGTAGGCGTATTTTCTAACTCCTTTGCCGAAGTACTCTCGATTATCTAATGTGTTATATTCAAACCAGTTCAGAAGGCACTTCATTTAGTTAACTTAGACTACTTTGATTTCAATGCAAGGACTTGCACGTGGATTGCCACCAGCAAAGCCCACTTAATCTATATGTATCGGTCGCTGGCATCACAAGCCAATTTGGACATGTTTCCCCTTGGTAATTTCTCACCTATCATGGCGTGCGGCTTGGTACACCCTGATAGTCTTTTGAAATACCCGGCCTTACGTCTTCCTGGGTGGCCAAGCCCACCCCCAGGCCATGGACATAAGCCAAATTTTGATTTCCGTCCGGACCGACACGTCCTACACCTTGACCGTGCCGCTGGAAATCCCTTATTTCGCCTCTCCCCCGTATACGATGGAGGTGTCCACGACCATTTCATTTTATTTGTCATTTTACTCAACGGCTGTCTCCGAGCCGTAGGCTAACCCTTAGCCATAATGCGTTATCGACCAGGTTGGCGTCAGTGCAGCGCGGGTAGCGAGCCCCGTTGCACGTGCCCGTCATACCTGTCGCTAACCATTCCTTTCTTTCTTATCTTTTATTCATTCTTTCTTTTCACTTGTCCGTTCGTTCATTTGATTCATTCACACATTCATTCATTCTTTATTTGTTCATTCTTTCATTCATATATTATGCAACTTCCCGTGCGAGAGTCGCCTTGGCGACCCATCGGTCCCATAGTCTTTTAATGTTGCTATACTCTACTCGGAACGACTATGTTGATAGTCTTTCCGTTCCATTTTTGTAACCCATTCATTGTTTCATTGTTGAACGTATAAGGAACATAAACGTAAGCTTGTGTATTAGCACGAGCGTGGAGCGCGGTGCGAGAGATCTCACATTTTTCATACTCTTTTCCATATTCTATACAAGCATACAAGATGGGATTATTCCCTTAGCTAGGTGCGTTGAGTCATTTATTAGCATGCGCGGTATTATCGCCTAGAGATTCTATCATTAGTGTCCGTATTGTTATGTGTCTAGGCTAAGCAAAGACGGGTTCATCGGAGCCACCCACCTTAGCGATGTTCGCATCGGCCGAGCGATACTCCGAGCGCGCCTTTGAAAGTCTAAGTCTGGATTCATCTTGACGGGCCAATGTAAGCCCTGCATCGATTCTTCATCTGGTCGATGCCAACTCTTCGGGTCGACGGCTCGTTTGAGTCGTTGCACTTGCCGTTTGAATCGGCGTTCCGCTAGGACGGAGCGGGTCATTACAGTATACCACCGGTATACTACGATATACTGGCGGCATACCGGTCTGATACCCCAGATTCAGACTTTGGGGTTTTGGGCTAGTCTTTTTTGTTTTCGCAATCATTTGCCTTTTTCTATTGAGTTACAAATAACCTAAGGACTGGAAGTAAAGAATGATTAAATAGAGTGCGAGTCATGATAGCTTGGATTCTTCATTTGTATGATAATGCCTTTTTTTTTTCTTTACGACAATTGTCCAAAATAAGCAGATTAGAAAATCTGTATACATTTTGGGAGCTTCGCTCCCGAACTGCGCATCACAGGACCGCTGCCCCCTCAACCCCTATTTGCTGACCGGGTAGCGGAACTCCCGAAAGCAAAAATAGGAGAAGCGTAGAAAGGCAAGTTTAGAAAATATTAAAATTTAATAGCTTGTCAAACACAAGGTTGGTAGGAAATTTGAAAAAGTATGAAGGCAATTTAGTAAAATGGTTTACCAACAAGAAATCTAACAAAGAAATCCAAAACACAATATGATTTGAAATGAAGCTCTAGTTTTGGGAAGAAAAACAAGAGATGAAAGAATTTCAATCAAAGCAATGAGGATTAGATGCAAATTATAATAAATAACTTATAAAAACTTGGAAGGTATACAAATTTTTTTGACATTGGTCAAAGAAGCAAATATGAGTCATAATTTGTCCATACAAATATGTGGATCTACTCCATATAAAAAGTATGATTAATAAAAAAAAAAACAATAGATATAAAATAATCTTCCTATTTGCAAAATCTATCTGCTTATCCGAGTTTCTGCATTTGAACTCAATTACCTTAGCATGCTATATGAATATCCTTAAATAGGCATAAAAAAATACTTGATAAGGATAAATTCAGTCAACTTGAATGCCCCCCTCAAAATATTATCAATTTAAATATAAATCATGATTCGTAAATTTTGGGTAAGATCACAACAAGAAAAGCCAAAAATAATTGAACATGCAAAGAAAGCCAACATAATGAAAACCCAATAAAAATTATCAAGATAAGATAATCAAGTTAATGTTGTTAAGTTCTAACTTATAAACCCATATGAGAGGTAGACTAAATAAAATAAAGACACTTCATACTCTCATAAACTCTCCAAGTACATAAAGTATCATGAACACAATCAACAAAATATTCAATTGAAGGAATATGGGTCCATGATGAACTAAATATATCACATATTAAGGTATTAATGACTAAATAATTAATTTGCTCTCCCTTAAAATATGCGTATCTAGCTTATCTTATTCCTTTGTAGCTATTATTTGTTTTTCTCTATTGAGTTCCAAATAAACCTAATGATTGAAAGTAAAGAAAGATTACCCAGATTGCGAGACTTGATAGCTTGGCTTCTTTCTTTGTATGACGATGACTTTTTTCTTGACGACATTTGTCCAAAGCTAAGCGAAAATTTCGAGTGCGTGGACCTGAAGATGTCGTGGATGGTTCAGATAAATCTTGTAGGCAATCAGTGTATTTGACCCATCATGCTTTCTTCATTACATATGTCCATGATTGATCTTGCTTATTGCTTTTATGCAAATACATATTAGACAAACAAAGCAATACACATGGTATAAAATATGATATCATTAGGGCATATTAGGGCTACACTACATATTGAGACTATACTGAGTTTAAGTATAAACACTATAATGATTGCATTATCATTAGTAATACTAATAATACTAAACTTAATCGATCAACAACTGTAAAACATAATTAACACATTGGACTAAAAGATTTTTTGGTATCAATTTTTGACATCCTGGAATAAAATTTGGGAAGTGATAGAGGGTCTTACCGAGAGTACGATATATCTCATTTGGATCGTCAAGAGGATGAACGGGTAGGAAGATAGAGTTCCACGAAGTCGACAAAAAATATACTTCCTGAAGCACATAGAAATCTAAATATGATCAAGATACTTCGATGATCGAATCGATCCATCAAATCACAATAATATGGGACAATTTGACAAGAGACGAGAGAATCATACCGATAATTCAATGGCTCAACTGGATTAAGAATGTTCGAACTACGCTCCTCCTGGCGGGTGCCAAACTTGAATCGATTCTTGGAAGCCAAGCGGTGTTCGACGTAATTCGGTTGCAGCTTGGCTACCAAGGGGGCTCCGACGCACATGTTGGGGTGTTCGCACGATGCTTTAGGCGATGTCGATGGCTGTTGGGTTCTGGTGGCGGCTTCTCGGGTTCGAAAAGGGGTGTTCGGGCGGCTAGCTTGGTGTGGAAAGGAAGAGTAGGGGAGAGGAAGAGAATGGAACTGAGGAGGAAATATCGAGAGAATTATTGGCGGGCGGGGGGGGGGGGGGGGGGGGGGGGGGGTGGAAGTAACCTTTGGGTTTAGGTAAATAAGGGTTATTGGTTTTTAGGGTTAATGGTTATATATTTTTAAATAAGTATAAGGGTAGAACCCATTGGACTTTTGGGTTAGGAATTAATGGTAATAGTTTAAGATAATGAGTTTTAATGCTATAAGTAGATATACACGTATAAATACAAATATATATATATAATATATATACATATATTAATACATACACTCATATATACAAATATATACAACAAAAATATAATTCTAGATTATAATAATAATAAACAAGGGGGATTACAATAATAGTAGAGAATATAAAGTTTAAATATTCTTTTGATATATGTTTAGTTAGATAATATATGATAGTTAGATAAGAACATAATTTTAAAACTTTATATATGTTTGTTAAGGTCTAGGAGTTTATTATTATTTTTTCTTAATTATGCCATATATATTACTTAAACAACTCATTTTAAACTATTTTGAAATCTTTTTATAATTTTATATAAATAACCCAGAACCGGATCTGAACCCAATGTTAACATCCACATTGTATTATAGACATCGACATTGTATTATAGAGTACTAGTCATGTTTAAGTGCGATGCACGTACGAAAAAGAAAAAAAAATTATTAAAAGATATATATAAGTTTAAATTATATTAAAACTAGTATATATGCAGGTGCATTGTACGTATTTTTAAATTTTGTATGTATTTGAAAAGTGAAAAAAGATACTTAAATAATAAACTAATGTAATTGAAATACCAAAAGACATATCTTATAAGTACCTACCTACCATTAGTAGAATAGAGTATTTTTTTGTATTGGAACAAATATGTAAGGGTATTTTTTGACTAAAAAGTTTCACGATGAAGCCTAACTTTTGGCATTATATAGTAAAATAGAAAATAGATAGTTTAAATATGATTTGAATATATTATAACTAAATTTGTTATAGATATGTTTGTAGAACTGATATTATTAAAAAAATACATAGAAGTTAATTTATATAAAAATAATTTAAATATGATTTGAAGACATTATAACTAAAATTTGTTATAGATATGTTTGTAGAACCCTATTATTAAAAAAAATACATAGAAGTTAAATTATATTAAAATAGTTTAAATATGACTTGAATATATTTTAACAAAAATTTGTATAGATATGTTTGTAGATTTTTTTAATATTAATTACGTAAGGATATACGTATAATGTAGAAAGCTCATTTTGAATCTCTTTATAATATTGAAGATACATATGTCAATGCATCATTGCTCCAGTCATCCGGCTTGGTCCGGGAGGGTGGGTTCGAGCCTCGGGACCGTTTCGAGGGGTTCTAGTTTCAGAAGATTATTTATAAGGGCACATCAAAAGTTAATCAGGGCTAGCCAGGATTGAGGCTAGCCCAGGTTTGAGGGAAAATTACTCAGGACATCCAATTTTCTTACTTATTGGGTTGTCCCAGCTCCACACACCCCCAAACCCAAATTTTGAGCTTCATTTCAAAATTTCACTCTCTCTTCCAAAATCCTAGCTTTCTTCTTCTTCTTCTTCTTCTTCACCATTTCCATTCTCACCATCTCCACCAAAATCCTAGTTTTTTTTCCCTCATCTTCTTCTTCTCCACCATTTTCATCCACACCATCTCCATCAAAACCCTAGTTTTCCTTCTCATTCCCAATTTCGATGGCACCCAAAGGTCCTCACAAACAATGTACAAACTCTAATACTTCTTTTCTCACAAAGAATGCATGAAAATAAACCCTAAAATAAATATTCTACTCCATTATCAAGATGGAAATAAATCCTAACATATGTTTTTTTCATTCGACAGTTTCGACTTTAGAACTGGCAGGAATTGTGACAGTCCTGAAATGGACTTACTGTACAGCAAGTCCCTTTCAGGACTGCCACAATTTTTAGCAGTCCTCAACACTTCTAGGACTGCCAGCAATTGTGTCAGTCCTGCTGTAGGGCAAGTCCCTTTTAGGACTGCCACAATTGCTTGCAGTCCTAGAAGTATCTAGGACTGCAAGCAATTGTGGCAGTCCTGCTGTACATCAAGTACATTTCAGGACTGCCACAATTTCTGACAGTCCTCAATACTTTTAGGACTGCCAGAAATTGTGACAGTCCTGATGTGGACACATTTCTTTTACAACTAAGGTTTCATCCATAATTTCTTCTACAACTAGGATTTCATCCATAATTTCTTCAATTAATAAAAAAATTGATTAATAGATTTGATAACCCAATTTCTTCTATAACTAGGGTTTCATCCATAATGTCCAAATAAGAAGAAAGGAAAAAAAAACTAGGGTTTGAAGAAAGAGAACTGAGAAATTAGAAAAGAGCAAAAAAAAAAGAAAAAAAAAAACTAGGATTTGAAAAAAGAGAGATTCTTCTTGTTCTTTTTGTGTGGAACTTCTTTTTGTGAGGAAGGAGAAGAGAGAAAAATAAAAATAAAAAAACTGACTTATATACTTACATTTGGGCTAGTCCTGAGTAATTTTTTCAATGACAAACTTGTAAATAAAATCAAAGTTAACTTTGGGTTAGTTCCAATCAACTTTTGATGCGCTCTTATAAATAATCTTTCAAAACCATTTAGAATGTAGATGGGTGTGTAAGTAATAAAAAAAGAAAAAAGAATAGTAGAGATAAATATGTAATTCTGTATAAAATTATTGAATCATGATCCATACCCATAATATGTTAAACCAATAGCAGAGGGTAACGGGGTGGGTTATAGTGGCCGCCCATAACCACAAAGTCCCCTTATCGATTTCTCCCCAAACTCCTCTTTTATTTTTAGGTCATCATTATCAAAATAATCGAATCGAATTGCTCCTTCTCCAAGTAAACAAAGAAGAAGAAGAAGAAGAAGAGGAAGAGATCGATCATGGCGGCAGCGACGGTGAGTTCCGCGAGCGGCCTGCTGGCCATGCTGACCGAGCAGCACCCGGTGCTCAAGCTCCACGCCCTCAACTCCCTCAACTCCCTCGTCCACCTCTTCTGGCACGAGATCGCCGCCAGCGTCCCCGACATGTAACAAATCCTAACCCTAATATCACTTCTACTTTGGTGTTTGTTTCTAAGATCTGGTCGGATAGATAGGGGTTGACGAGCCTTAAGTGGGAAATTCCTGAATTATGCATCGATGGCTGTTCGATGTGGCGGTAAAGTTTGCATCTTTAACGGATCCTTACTTCTTGTTCTTCTAGGGTTAAATGACAGTCGATTTGGTCGTGTAGGTAGTTCTTGCTAAACCCTAGTCGGGAAGTTTCTGAATTTTGCGTCGATGGCAGTTGGACTCGGTAAAGTTTGAATCTTTAGCGGATCCTTACTGTAGTTGAACAGTTCCGGGGGTTATGGAAAATTCAAAGTTCAGTTATTGTTGTTATAGGGTTTTATAATCTTGGATTTGTTCCGAATTAGCAGTAGATTTGGTCGGAGATATAGTTCCTGTTGAACCCTAAGGGGACGTTTGGTTCAAGTTTTGGAGGCTTGGGAATATGTTTTGAATTCCTTAACCATGTTTGGTATGTCTAGAATTGGGAATTAGAGGGGAATACGAGGGGCTTCATATTCCATTGATGTGTGAAAGCTATTCCCAAGCCCCCCCTTGGGAGTAGTTTTGTATTCCTAGGAATGTTGTTTGGCTATTTTGTTTGGACACTAATACCCTCCATTTACTTTCAAAACTACAACTTCTATCCCAAACATGTGAATGGTAATAGTAGCATCATGAAATTAATGAAAGGTATTTATGAAAATTTAAACAAATCAAGATCACTATCCATGTGTGAACCAAACATGAGAACGAAATAATTGAATTTTTTGGACTACATATTCCCAACCTAACCAAACATGGGTATAGGAATGTTGAATTCCTTTCCCATGGGAAATGAATAGGAAATGGATTCCTATGAATACAAAAATTCCATCCATACGAGCCCCAAGGGCCTGCTTGGATTGAGGGAAAAAAAGTAGAGTTAAGTGAAGGGGGAGTAGAGTCAATACATGTATTGGAGGGGAAATTAAGTGGGGTGTGTTTAATGACTCTTGCTTGGATTGAAGGTTTTGAATAAGAGGAAGATTAATAAAAATATAATAGTTACCAAAGTACCCTTATTGCGTAATTCATAAAATTAAATTTGATTGTAATTTTAATTAAAACTTGTCAAAATATCTTCACAAATGAGAAAGATACGGAGCAACATGTTGAAAGTATGAAAAAATAGAGAAAAAAGTCATGATATTTTATATGACAAGAAAGGGATATTTATCACTTTTTAAACAAAACCCTTCAATCCCCCTCATTAACCCTCCGATTTGGGGGGTTAAAAAAATAGACAAAAGAGGGTTAAAACAAAGCCCCACTTAACCCTCTATAACCCTCCCTCCTAAACTCCCATCCTCAAACCAAGCATCGTTTTTATTTCCCCTTAACTTCCCTCACTTAACCCTCTTAACCCTCAATCCAAGCAGACCCTAAGGGAAAATTCCTTAATTTTGCATCAATGGCTGTTGGATGGTCAAGTTTGTAACTTCAACTGATGCTTAGCAATTCTGGTTTTTTTTTTTTTTTTTTTTAAGATATCAGATTTCATTGAATATTTGCTAAAATTTAGAAGGGTTATAGCATGTGATCAATCCTTTTTTAATGCTGGCATTCAGTTGAACTTCAGGGAATGGTCGCAGATTGGAATTGAGTGATCTCTTTATTGCTCGTGTTTTGTTTGGACAGCAGTAGATTCGGTCAGATATATAGTTATCTGTGAACCCTGAGTCGACAATTTTCTGAATTTTGCATCAATGGCAGTTGGCTGCAGTCAACTTTGTATATTTTATGGAACCTTATTTTCCTTCCACCTCTTCTTGTTCTAGGGTTTCATAATATTGGATCTTTTGTGAATACAAGTAGATTTGCACGAATAGATTTATTCTTGATAAACTCTAGTGGAAATTTTCTGAATTTTGCAGGATTGGCCATTCCATATGGTCAAGTTTGTACCTTTAATATGTGAAAAGTGATTGCCGGTGAACAATCCTGGATTTTGGAAACCATAGTTTTTTGAAAACCTGCTTGATTTTAGATGGGTTTTCATGTGTTAAATCTCTTTGATTCGAGCTTTGGGGTAAGTTACGGAGATTCAAATGTGGTGTTCTTTCCTGCTCTTGAATTTGTTTTTAACTAGAAGTAAATTTGATCTTATAGATAGTTCACATTGAACCCTAAGTGGAAAATTCCTGAAGTTTGCATCAATGGCTTTTGGAAGCAGTCAAGTTTGTATCTTTAACAAAACCTTAATTTTTCTTCACCTCTTGTTCTAGGGTTTCATATCTTGTCCGAACTTGAAGTAGATTAGGTCGGATAGGTAGCTATGGTAAACCCAAGTGGACAAATTTCTCAAATTTGCATCAATGGCCGTTCGATGTGGTCAAGTTTATTTCTCTAAGACATCCTTACTGTTGGTGAACAATTCTGGAGGTTTCTGGAATTAGGGTTTTGAAAATATCAAATTTGCATCGCAAATTTGCTATATCTTAGAAGGGTTATCATGTGATCAATCCTTTTTGGTTTTATGCTTCATGCACTGATTTGAACTTCGGGAAAGTCGTGGTGATACTGTTTTTGGTAGTCCGCTAAGTTTAGAAAAGTCCCTTATTTTGCTCATGATTCAGTTAACAGTGATTATTTTCTAATTTTTGGGGTTTATCTGTTGGTTATCCCTCTTTGCTACTAGAATTGGGTAAGATTTGAAACTTTGGTGAATCTTATTGTAGAATGATCCGTGTAATTTACATTTTGCCTAATGTAGGGTATTTCCTAAACGGATGAATGACAGCAGTAGATTCGGTCAGATAGATAGTTATCTGTGAACCCTGAGTCGACAATTTTCTGAATTTTGCATCAATGGCAGTTGGCTGCAGTCAACTTTGTATATTTTATGGAACCTTATTTTCCTTCCACCTCTTCTTGTTCTAGGGTTTCATAATATTGGATCTTTTGTGAATACAAGTAGATTTGCACGAATAGATTTATTCTTGATAAACTCTAGTGGAAATTTTCTGAATTTTGCAGGATTGACCATTCCATATGGTCAAGTTTGTACCTTTAATATGTGAAAAGTGATTGCCGGTGAACAATCCTGGATTTTGGAAACCATAGTTTTTTGAAAACTTGCTTGATGTTAGATGGGTTTTCATGTGTTAAATCTCTTTGATTCGAGCTTTGGGGTAAGTTGCGGAGATTCAAATGTGGTGTTCTTTCCTGCTCTTGAATTTGTTTTTAACTAGAAGTAAAGTTGATCTTATAGATAGTTCACATTGAACCCTAAGTGGAAAATTCCTGAAGTTTGCATCAGTGGCTTTTGGAAGCAGTCAAGTTTGTATCTTTAACAAAACCTTAATTTTTCTTCACCTCTTGTTCTAGGGTTTCATATCTTGTCCGGACTTGAAGTAGAATAGGTCGGATAGGTAGCTATGGTAAACCCAAGTGGACAAATTTCTCAAATTTGCATCAATGGCCGTTCGATGTGGTCAAGTTTATTTCTCTAAGACATCCTTACTGTTGGTGAACAATTCTGGAGGGTTCTGGAATTAGGGTTTTGAAAATATCAAATTTGCATCGCAAATTTGCTATATCTTAGAAGGGTTATCATGTGATCAATCCTTTTTGGTTTTATGCTTCATGCACTGATTTGAACTTCGGGAAAGTCGTGGTGATACTGTTTCTGGTAGTCCGCTAAGTTTAGAAAAGTCCCTTATTTTGCTCATGATTCAGTTAACATTATTTTCTAATTTTTGGGGTTTATCTGTTGGTTATCCCTCTTTGCTACTAGAATTGGGTAAAATTTGAAACTTTGGTGAATCTTATTGTAGAATGATCCGTGTAATTTACATTTTGCCTAATGTAGGGTATTTCCTAAACGGATGATGTTAAGCAATTAGGTAATAGAGCTCAGGGAAACACTTTTCTGTTGTTTTGCAGTGAGAGTTTATCTGAAGATGAAGAGTTTGAACAGAGAGAGCTGGCTTCGTTGGTTGTTTCAAAGGTTCCATACAAACTTTTTACTGTAATCTTCCTCGTTATGTCACATTACGAATCACTATGAAACTTGTTTTTTCTTCTTCTGGTGCCAGGTCTTTTACTACCTTGGTGAACTTAATGACTCACTATCATATGCACTTGGCGCTGGCTCTCTGTTTGACGTTTCAGAAGATTCTGATTATGCTCATACACTACTGGGTAGGGATGATATTTCATACTTAATACATTTTACTGTTCTTATTGAGTGTCTTTTGGTAATCTCTTTGGTGTTTTTATATTTAGCTAAAGCTATAGATGAGTATGCAAGCATCAAGTCCAAAGTTGCAACAAGTAGCAAAGAGGAAAATTCCTTGGATCCTAGATTAGAAGCAATAGTGGAGAGAATGCTGGACAAGTATGTTCTATCTCTGTTTGTCTAGTCAGTTATACTGTTTAGCTTACCAAACTGATTTTGTCATACTATGTTTAATGCAGGTGCATTTCGGATGGAAAATATCAGCAAGCTATGGGAATGGCTGTCGAGTGTAGGAGATTGGATAAACTGGAGGAAGCAATTACCCGCAGTGATAATGTGCATGGGGCTCTTTCTTATTGCATAAATCTTTCCCATTCTTTTGTGAACCATAGAGAATATCGCTGTGAGGTAAGAGCTTTTTCTCACTAGAGTATATCATTGACTCACAATGCGAAAGCTAGAGATATGAAGGTAGAACAAATCAATATGATTAGGAAGGAGGAAGGAAGTGTAGTTGGAATGACCAAGGAAGTGTAGTTGGAATGACCTATTTGCAATTTTTTACAGAAAAAAGTAATGAACCTGGGGACAGACCCTTCACATTTTAGTACTAAGAAGAAATTTACCGAAGAAGTTGTATCATTATGTTCAAAATGACAGTTGTTGTGAAAAAGAGAGGTTAAATGTGATGCTGCAAGTTTCTGCTTTGTGATCACTTCCAAACATAATTTATCTTCCTTACTTGATGTCACTTTCATGCCGTGGCGAAAATGACATTGTTGCCCCTGAATAGAATTAAAAGTGGTTGTGTTTATAGGAAGTGCATGTGGGAACTATATCCTGTTGTGTAAAATCACATGTTTCGCTTCACTGCTTTTCCTCTTTGCAAAAGCAGTTGACGCTTACTTGGAACTTATAATTACAGTTTGTTGCATAATCGATCAAATAGTTAGTGGGGAATCTCTTGCTAAAAGTGGAGTTTTCTACTAGAACAATTTTCTTCTATTCTTGATCTCATACTTTCTTTCGGCTCATACTTCCTTTTCGTTCTTGGTTTCTGCTCAATGCCATCTTAATTTCTGCAAGTGTAAGCTTTTTCTTTGGTTTTCTGTACATATTGTGGAAACTTTATTTCAACTCCCAACTTTTATTATTTAATCATATGGTATTTCTAACTCATCACTGCCTATACAATCATTATTAAAGCGCATCCATGAACCCTAATTGATTCGTTTTCACTGGCTGGAATTTAGGGATAGCAAGCTGCTGTGTAAGGTGTGGGGAATTTTGTCTTTAAAAAGATGGGAAAACACCCATTCTACTTATTACAATTGGAAATCTGCATGAATAGCCTTGATGATATACTTTTATGCTGATTGAGATCTTTTGGGAGTCGTATTTCTTTCTTTCTATGGCTCTGTGAAAGATGATAACCTGTATATCCTTATCAGATCACTCTGAAACCATCAGTATAATTGTGCGTATGTAATATGACTTCTTGTTAGAAGAAGTTGTTGACTTTATGTGTCTAGATAGTGTACTGATTTTAATGTTTTTCTATCTTAATGTTTACACTGGGCACAATTCTAAATCAGTTTCTTTCATATATAGTATTTTTATATGCTATAGATGATTAAGCTTACATGAGGATGTTAAATATGTTGGTGTTCTTTGGGGTTTTCCACACAAGATTTCATAGTAAAATTCTTTTGAGAAATTTTGAGTCGCACCCCACTTAACTTACCAAAATTCAAGGTGCACCCCACTGCTTTACCATAATGCAAGACACCCCCCACTTGCTTTACCATAATGCAAGGCACCTCCCACTTTTGACGGTTTCCGTCAGTAACTGACGGTCAAAGGGTTTGACTATTTTTTTGGGACCAAAATACCCCCGTCTTCCCAAGCCCTCCCCCTTCCCAAGCCGATCCCCCACCCTCCGCCACCACCGGCCCCTCCCCGACCGCCGCCCCCTCCCCCGACCGTCGCCGCCCCCTCCCCCGACCGTCGCAACCCCCCTCTCCGCTCCCCCTCCTCTCCCCTCCCCATCACCACCACCACCATCACCAACACCACCACCACCATCACCAACACCCCCCCTACCCGACCTCGCCCCCCCCTTCCTCGACCGCCGCCTACCCCCCGCCGCCCCCCCCCCCCCTCCCCGACCTCGCCCCCCCCTCTCCGACTGTTGCTGCTGCTGTTGTTGCTGCTGTGGGTGGGGGGGCGGCGGTCGGGGAGGGGGGGCGGCGGCGGCGGCGGTGGGGGGGGTAGGGGGGTCGACGGCGGTCGAGGAAGGGGGGGGGGCGAGGTCGGGGAGGGGCCGGTGGCGGCGGAGGGTGGGGGATCGGCTTGGGAAGGGGGAGGGCTTGGGAAGACGGGGGTATTTTGGTCCAAAAAAAATAGTCAAACCCTTTGACCGTCAGTTACTGACGGAAACCGTCAAAAGTGGGGGGTGCCTTGCATTATGGTAAAGCAAGTGGGGGGTGCCTTGCATTATGGTAAAGCAGTGGGGTGCACCTTGAATTTTGGTAAGTTAAGTGGAGTGCGACTAAAAAATTTTCAATTCTTTTTCAAGTTTTTGATTTGGAAGTCAGAATTTTTTGTTAGTTTATTTGTCCACTAGTTGATTGGTTGCAAACAATATGGATTGTGAAGGATTTTTTTTTTTTACAGATATGGGAGGTAATATGAAAAGTCTATTTGGTATTGAAAATTTGAAACTTCAAATCATGGGGTTTTAAGATTTTCAAGTGCCTAAGAAAATCATTGATTTCTTTCACTAAGACAGTCTGTAGTGTATGCATTTGAACGCTCCCTTAATTTACAGAAATAAGCACATGGTGCATATTACTCTGCACAATTAAGGTTCTCAAGTAAAACTCGAGACAGATTTTGAACTCTTCATTGCAAATCGATACACAGAGAACTGTGATTAGGACAAAGTTATCTAGAGCATAGCACCTCGTGTGGTACTTCAGAGAACTTGACATTTTGTCTCATATGCCGTCTACTCTTACTGCACTATGCTTCTTCTCTCAGCGGGGACTGACAAAGCATTGTTAAAAGAAACAACAATTGTCAGGGAATTCTTTGTAAGAAGGAACAAAAATGGAAACACGGTATGTCACTAGGTATGGAACAGGGGAACATGGGGCTAGCCTTCTTTGGTGGGAACGAAGTGTGTGGTTAGGAGTATTTTTCCTGATTCAGACCGGGTAGGCCTCTTTGTGTTGCAAATCATCGGTGTGATGTAGTTTTCCTCCATTTATGGGTTGAATCATGACTTTTTTTTAATCAAAACAATCGAAGTGTGCAACGGGGACTAATTTCAATTACTTGGATTTGCAATTTCAGAATAGTACATATAGCGTTATGGAACAGAATTATTCCGCAATTCGTAACAGAAGTTCATGACTGCAAATGCTGGGGGTAGAGCAATTTATGGTAACTTTGGTTCAGGAGCGCTCCCTTTGTGGGTCTATAGGTTATGCTCCATGATTCATACAATCATGACATGACTAATTTAAAGTAGCGCCCAGTTTAATATTTGGAATGAGGGGGCAAAGAGTCTTTGACTTATGTAGGGCCTAGGAGGATCAAGTTGTATATACATGTACCTCATCTGTAGATGCTGTTCCGCACTTGAATCGTCTTAGAATGTGTGTACAAAGCCTTACCGTTTCTCAAAGAGGCACCCTCTGGTAAGACTAAGATAGATAGTTCTAAAAAGTGAGTCTATGAAACTGGACATCTTTAAAATAGAACTTTATTGGAATTTTCTTATTTGTGGTCTCTGTTGATAGTTGACTTTCTTTGTGTTGCATTTGTTCGTGGCTATTGCCCTTGCTTATGTTTTGTCTCTTTTATATTTCTTTGAGTTGTCTTCATTCTTCGAGAAGTTAGCCAGTTCATGGAGTAAATGTACAATGCAAGGTTTTAAGTACATTCTGGATAGGAAAGTTTGAAGTTTGAACCCACATAGTAAGGGTCCTATACTGAAACCAAGCTTTGGAGCCATTGATACAATGGTCTTGGGCAGCTTTCTGTTAGTTGTTTGTGATTCCGATAGCCTTTGGAGAGGTGCATCAACAAAATAGTAATGAAAGTAGAGAGCTTTTTGACAAGTAGACTAGTCATGTAGCTTTAATGTCAACGCCGTGAATGAAGATAATGAGGATGTATTTTCTGTTCAATCATTCACGTGATGCATGGGCATTAATTGAGGTCTTTGACTCATAATCAGATGTAGGTATACTCTAGTTCTCTGTGACCAGCATGCAAAGATGTGGTTGTTGGGCCTCCTCTCAAGCCATATCATACTCCTTACAAAATGCATGTTAGCAGCTAATTGTATAGATGGACGAAGTGATGGAAGATACTTGTCTCTAGAGAGTGCAAGACATAATTAGCTAGAGAACTCTATTCAATGTTCAATTTTTGACTATTATTAAAGAATATTTGGACAAGCAAGATTGAAGTGGAGGAACTGAGAGGTCACGATGAAATGAGAAATCAATGATAAAGGGTTTTGGCAGAACAGGAAGGATTAGGCGAGTTCTGCATAAAAAAAAGCTGCAGGTGTAGTGCTCCCTGTTTGTTGTGCACAAACCTTTTCCTTTTTATTATCGTAATAATGACGATTCACAAGGATACCAACCACCTTTACGATAGGTAGATCATCCCTATCTCTCTTGCGTTAGAACATGCACAGCTCTTCGTTTTTCAGTTTTGCCTCCTGTCTGGTACAACATCGTGCCTTCTTCCAAAGAAGAGCTACAATCAGCACTCCCTCCTACCAATTGTAGGCATCCTAATGTCGACCGAAACCGCTTATGATGATCTCCATGTTCCAAAGCACGTGGTTGAACTATCTGAGTTGGAGATTTCTAACCAATATCTAATAGATTATCTGATGTCATTTGTCGAGTCATCAGAAACCATTAAAATTTGAACCGTTTAATCACCATGGACTAGAAATTTCCAGACCACATTTTTGATCCACAAACTTTTTAGAATGTGAGATCATGTTGATCGGTGTTATCCAGGGTTTGTTCTTTTTTTGTCATAAAGATTCTGACTCAATAGACTTGGTTCTGAAAGGAAACAAAGAATGTGACTAAGAAAACAAGAGTGATTTCCAAGCTCTTGATCATAAAATATATATACAATAGAATTAGCCTATGCCCCACACTTCCAATGGCTATATCCTTTGATCCTAGTTAATATGCACTTAGAGGTGTAAAGGAGATGGGCCTAGATCCTGCTCTGCGTGGATTATTCTTCACGCCGTGGATTCCTCCACCCCTTCCACTCAGCCAATCCAAACCCATCTCCCGAAACCAAACATTTCAACGACAAAATAATGGGCCCATCTTCTTGGTCTTATTTTAAACCTTCCATCTAAGATAAAACAGTCTGTCGCTGTTTCAGTCAGCCTTCTCCAGCTTCCTCCTTCCCCTTTGTCAGCGTACCTTATATGCATATAATTCACTCTAATTTGGATTTTTGAATATCAAGCTAACTTGCAAGGACTGATATTTCTCAATACATACACATAAAATGTTGGTAAGTCTCTGTTGTGTTCGACTCTTCATGAGACCGATTCTGGTTTCTCTATGCTTTGAAGATCTCAAATTATTCCCATCTCTAAAGATGTGCTTTTTGTTGATCCATAAGTTGACTAAATAAAATGAAATTGACTTCCTTTATATAACAAAGCATCGTCAATTAAAAGGCACTCAACCCATTGATAATATCAAACTTTGTCAGTATTCTCCAAACGACATATAGTATCATCTTGAGATTGGCTTGAGCAATCGTTTTGGCCATCTCTCAATTCAATCCAGGTACCATAATTGTGATCTTTGAAATTGGACAGAAAGCTTTCCTGAAGCTATCTGGTTTGTTTCTGTCACTTCTTTCAATTGGGGTGTGTGTGTGGGTGGGGGAGGGTAGACAGTCTTAAGGAGTTATGGTCTTACACATTTTTTTTTTTGAAAAAAAATGTGCAGGACGACTATGTCTTCAACTGCCCTCCTTGAATCAGATAGGAAATTTAAGTGCACAGGCAATGGGTTTCACTTTGAAAATCTGGGTGATTGAAAATGTTAATAAGAAAATTAGGCCTTTTCTATTAACAATGTTTTATCTTTCAAATCCCTTGTTCTGATAGGTATATGTGTATGACAATAAACCTTGGTTTCAAAAATAGTTAGCCTAAGTTGTAGATTTGGTAGATGACGGTGTTGCTGGAGAATATGTGGAACAGATTTTGGCCAGACCTTGGCCTGGGAAAGTTAGATGTATTGTGTTGATGACAATCCTAAAAGTATGGTTTATTTTTGTTTTTAGGTATTTTCTTATCGTTTCACACCATTCAGATAGTAGTGATGGTTAGGGAGTTGTCTGGTTAGTTAGATTGATAATCTTATTTACAGCAAGTTCGCTAGATTGTTCACACTATCGGTGTGGGAATTGGTATCAGACTCTTCCTATGAGTATTGGAATCAACAATATCGGAAGTATCAACGGTTTCAGATTGAAGTATCGAATTTTTTGGTATTGGTAAGCAAATAATTATTAATATAATATTAGAAATTTAGAAAAAATATATTGTATATTTAGGCTTAATTTGAAATATTTTCTGTGTTGTTTCTTATTAGTTTTGAAATTGAAAGAAATAATAGTCACCCTTTGCTGATTGGTTTGCCTGCAGTAAATAAAATTTCTTCATTGACATGCTTTTTACACCCTTGTTGATTGGTCTTTTTCGATTAATTTTCTCTGCCGAATTGACTGGGAAAGAGATACCCAACGTTGGCATCGGTCAATATTGGTATCAGTCACTATCGGATCGGGACATGCTAAAGTTTATCAGCATCTGCCTTATCGTATCGGTATCGGTCGATACTGCAAACTATGATTTACAAAGAGCTGACCATTAAAGAGAGCATTTTAGTTACTAGCTTCTTTTGAGCTGGATGGACCTTAAGATATCATATTCGTACCTTATCTGATTGCAGGTGCTTCGTCTTCTTGTCAAAATATACCTGCGATTGCCTTCTCCTGATTATGTAAGCATCTGCCAGTGTCTCATGTTTCTCGACGAGCCTAAATCCGTGGCTGGCATATTGGAGAAGCTTTTGCGTTCTGATAGCAAGGTACACGTTCTGTTCTTCCCCTACCGTTCATGCTTTGGTTTTCTGAAACTGATGTTCTGTTATTCCATGTTGTTTTCAGGATGATGCTCTCCTAGCCTTTCAGATTGCCTTTGATCTCGTAGAGAATGAACACCAAGCATTTCTACTAAATGTGAGAAATCGCATCCAGGATTTGAAGTCCCAAGCATCAAAACATGTAAATCCTGAACAATCAGAAGCTGTAGATCAAGGATCTGCTGCAAATGGAAATGCAGGCAATAGTAATTCCATAACCGAGTCTGGGGATGTCCAAATGGATGAGGGTGCAAATGCTCCCAATGGGAGCACACAGACGATAGATCCGAGTGAAGTTGCTTATGCTGAAAAGCTCGCTAAAGTTAAAGGGATTTTGTCGGGAGAAACATCAATACAGCTGACATTACAATTCCTATATAGCCACAATAGGTGACTCACATGACACGTTTGATCCTAATATGTCATTGTTTTTGTAGTTATCTTGATTCATTCTATAGAAAAGTAATTAATATTGTTGTTCGTGAATGCAGGTCTGATCTTTTGATATTGAAGACAATTAAGCAGTCGGTAGAAATGCGAAATAGTGTATGTCACAGTGCTACTATATGTGCTAATGCGATAATGCACGCTGGAACAACTGTGGACACATTTCTAAGAGAAAACCTGGTAACTTTGTTTAATCTTACACTTCCAACTCTTTGCCCTTTGTGTGATGCCTAGTGGAGATCATAAACTATTGAAACTTAAATTTCAACATGAACTATGAATTGGCAGGAATGGCTCAGCAGAGCAACAAATTGGGCCAAGTTCAGTGCTACTGCTGGTCTTGGTGTTATTCACAGAGGCCATCTTCAGCAAGGCAGGTCTCTCATGGCACCATACCTACCCCAGAGTGGTGCTGTTGGTGGTGGCAGTCCATACTCCGAAGGTGGTGCACTCTATGCTCTAGGTCTGATTCATGCTAACCATGGTGAAGGCATCAAACAATTTCTTCGAGAAAGCTTAAGAAATACTAGCTCTGAGGTGGTACTTTCGACTTGTTAGTCTTTGGTTTTTTAATTACTGAATTACATGACGTCAAAAATCTCTAAACCTATATCATGCTTGGTTATAATTGTTCAGGTTATCCAGCATGGAGCATGCTTAGGTCTGGGATTGTCAGCTCTTGGAACTGCAGATGAGGAAGTATACGATGAAGTCAAGAATGTTCTTTACACAGATAGTGCTGTAGCTGGTGAAGCAGCTGGTATTAGCATGGGATTGCTTATGGTTGGTACTGCAAGTGAGAAGGCGAGCGAGATGCTTGCATATGCACATGATACACAACATGAGAAGATCATTCGGTAAGTATTATGTTTCTTATTTATATTACTGTACTTCACTTGTTGGATGTCTATATCTGATGGTCCTAACTATTTTCACTATCACAATATATTATTGCGTCGGTTTATCTTGTTCATCACAAATTATTTCTCTTAGTTCTGTACCTTTTTATTTTTGAGATTTAAAGGACCAGTCACTTACTGCCCCCGTGTTATTGTTCTATACATGTTCCCTTCTGAGGAACATGGCTGGTTACGGTTGCTGACTTTCATCTTAATAGTGTAAATTGCTGATTTCTAAAGTTTTGCTTGGTTAGGAATTATATATGTATGTCTTGCAGCCTGTGAACAAGATGAGGATGACTTTTAGAGAAGTACACGCTAAAAAATTGTGATTCTGTCCTCATTGTACCATGTATGTGGTTCATGTCATGAGAGGCACGGTAATTTGGTTTCTGGAATCTATCTTGGATAAGGTGGGATCTGTTTGTGCCCCATGCATGGTAGTCAAAGGCGCGCCTCGGAGCAAGGCACAACATCTGCACCTCGCACTTCTCTAGACGAGGCACATTTCTCCGGGCGCATCCAAGGTGCGCCTTTCAGCAAGGTGCAACAACGAAAAGGCGCGCCTTATGTATTTTTTATTTTTTACCCCAAAAAAATGAGACACGGAGATAGCCTTTACCTCGTACAAGTGGTAGGGAGGTAGGCCTTCCACGGTTGTCAAAGTTGGCTACAGTTGAACTTGAAAAACTAGAATTTGCTAAAAGCGTAGTAGGAAAAATATAAATTTTTTTGTTTGTTTTGTAGAGTGTTATTGTTGCTATGCTAGTTCACTTGGTTATGTTAACATGTTTTTGTTGGTTTTAATATGTTATTTGGTTTTATTTTTTAAGTTACTAATTTATTTACATATATTTTTGTTGTTTTTTATTTTGTGCCTCACTTCACTCGGGCGCGCGCCTTAAGTGTGCCTTGCGCTTCGGACGATATGGACCTTTTGCGCCTCGAGTGCGCCTTTGAATACCTTGGCCCCATGGATGTCCACATATCCAATAGAAATAACATGCAAGCCTTCTTTATATTAAATAATTCTGAAAACATGTCATTTGGCTACCTTTATTTTTGAAGGACGTATGTCGTATATCCTTATACCTTCATATTCTCTTTCAAAGTTGATAGACTTTATAAACGAGCTTGAGATTTTGGTTGGTTTTAATTTTAACAAGTTTAACTAGTTGAGGTCAACTTTCGAATATTAGTTAAGCCGGATACCATGCCTACTTACTGTAATTTTGTTGTTGTTGTGCTTCTAAACAAGAAAAAGTAAGTAGACTGGTTTAGTTCTGCATATGTAACATTTACTACCACACGTCAACATTTCCGCGAACTATCAGGTTTCTGCACTTAGGTGTTAAATAGCACATATAGGCCTTGTCTGGATACGGGCCAAGGAAGGATAAGGGTTATCCACTAGATGAATAGACAACAATTGACGCAGAGGCTATCCCTTCTGCTCGTGCATCTTGTTGGCCAGAAGGTTAAAATGGACGGGGTACCCTTTTTTAATGAATTTATATTGAGGTACTAGTTACTAGTTGCGGATCTGTTTATGAATGTGGAATAGACGAAGAATGTGAACAATATCGACAATTGAGTTATATCATTAACCTAATGGGGTTATGACAATCAGTTATCGGCTCTCTGATAGAACTGTCTATCCAACTACCATGTGTTGCAAGTGGTAAATAAAGCGATATCATCATCGTAATCATTATTATGCTTTGGGCATGAAATGACCTTTTTGTTCGACCATTGTGGTCTATATGTTTATGTTAATTGCCATATCAGGATTGTACTTCACCTATAATTGCTTCTATATTTTTTAGTTGCAGTAATTTATCCTTCTGCACTTGTTATTCCGTTGTTGCAGGGGGCTATCACTGGGAATTGCATTGACAGTTTATGGAAGAGAAGAAGAAGCTGATACACTGATTGAACAATTGACAAGAGATCAAGACCCCATACTTCGTTATGGTGGTATGTATGCATTGGCGTTGGCCTACTGTGGGACTGCAAACAACAAGGCCATCCATCAGCTGCTGCATTTTGCTGTATCAGATGTTAGTGATGATGTGCGAAGGACAGCTGTCCTAGCCCTTGGATTTGTTCTGTACTCTGAACCTGAGCAGGTTTGTTCACGATTTTAGCTGTGAATACATCTATACGTGTAGAGTGGATTTTTTTTTAACCCTGTTAGCAACAAGGACTAGACATAATTCATCATAGATTAATTTAGGCTAAATTACAACTTGATACCCTCAACTATTCGAGTTTTTCAACTTGATATCCTTAACTTTTATACGTACTAACTTAATACCCTCCTTCAACTAATATTTTTAACTTGATACCTAAAAAAAAGACAAAATTGTCCCACTCTTCCCCCTCTATAACCCCCACCCCCACAAGCCCCCTCCCTCCGCAGCACCCTCCCACCCCGCGGCCACCCCCACCCCTCCAACCACAGCCCCCCTTCCGCCGCCCCACGTCCTCACCTCGCCGCCCCCCCCCCCCCCCCCCCACCACGCGGCTGCCCCACCCTCCTCCACCCGTCCCCCCTGTCACGCCCCGAGTCGGCAACGTTCGTCCCCGATGTTAATTTTGCCGATTCGATCGTCCTCGCTAAGGCGTGATGCCGCACGAGCCTGGAGTTGCGCTCGTGCAAGGCAAGATGACAAGTTCTCAAACGGTTATCTTTTGATTTTGACATTAATACGCCAAGTCGAAACTTCACAAATCACATCAGAATATAAGACGCAGTATAGGAAGATAGAAATGCTTTTCATTCATAGCTTGCAACGAAGTGCAAGTCGTAATTTACATTGGATGCCGTTGCGGCTACATTGATTGAAAACAGAAAGAAGATACATTCGACAAGTTGCCTGAACTACGCTTGCCGTCCCATACATTCGCCCCTTTTTACATAAGCCGTCGACTTGAATTGGCTTCAAAATACTTCAGCATAGGAAGAGCTTCAAAACGCCTCTCCGTACTTCAGCTTCGTTTTAGGTTGGAGCGCCCGCCGCACCTGGGGAAATTGGGGGAGGGGATTAGCACACTTGCTAAGTGGACGAGACGAACCAACTCGTCTAAACCGACTCTGATTTGTTAGGATAGGCATGCTTTAGAGTTGTCTTTCTATTAGAACTAAATGAATTCAGTTCATATTCGATAGCCGTCTTTGAGAAATAAAGCATACAGTATAACATCGCAGTTTTCATATTTCTTACCACGGCCGTGCTCGTCCCTGCATAAAAACAGAGATAATATTTACCCTGCACAAGACAATAGGTAAGCATGCAACTATCTTATATGCGGTCATTGGTGCTACGCACCACTAGAGACTTAATCGAAGTTGGCATGCGACGCTACCCTTTCAGCCTAGGTTGCAAGCCTTACTGAAGGTCCCGCATGCCTCGCGCCGAAGCACGATGAATTATTCCCCCTAGGACGAATCGGTTCCGATGCCCCAGATACCGTTTCGAGGAAAACGAACTTGTGCACAAGCTGTCCATGACCATGCTTATGTGCGAATGTTTGATATATGCAACCCGTTTTGTATAGCGCGGATAGTATCGAACGACATTATCATTTCTCGCAACTCATGCAACGATTCATTTTCCCCAAATCCGTACACCGATTTAGCGTCCCGTGGGCACCAAATTGTCCGAGGCATCATAACCCATGTTCAACGTTTCATAATATTTTGCAGCACTTGAAATAGTCTATCTTTTTCTGTAAACCTTAAACTTTTCGAGTTATGTAATAAAACTTGTATTTTTCCAGAGTAGAACACTCTAAATCGATACGTTTTTTCCCGAGTTCTTGACTTAGTGGATTGGCATGCAATTAACTTGGCATCGTTCGATTTGAATGTATTCGAAGCAAGGAATAAGTTTGCGGGACAGAATAGAAAAGAAGGCCGAATCACCCACCGATTACTTTGCTTCGTGCCGATCGTCCAAGCGCTACGCAACGTCAATCCTTAGTTATGCGAGCTCCTGCAATGGCACCAACGCTTTGTTAGAATTTCTTCTTTTCCCCTTGCATCGAAATTGTAATTGCATCCATGAAAACGACGCGAAAGCACTTCATCAAGCCCAGCGGCAAAAGATCCAAGAAAACCATACAGCGGTCCGGTCTCGTCGAAGGGACTCTTATAGAGAGCTCGCGCGCCGAGACGCAGCCCGCTGCATCTAGGACTTGTTCCAACAGAAGTCGTTCCATTAGTTGGATCGATTCTCGTATCTTCCGTCCAAATCGAATTGAATCGATGCCGCAAGGCGTTAACGTTTACCAAGCTTAGCGATCGAGTCCGATGGCCATCTAAGTTCCCGGCCGATCTGACTCGGCGTTAGCATATTATGAAGTTCCGTCGCCTATCGAAAGCGGGGCGCTACACCCCCTTCCCCTGCGGCTGCTCCTACCACCGCCCCCACCCGGATGCTCCACCCCCGCCCGCCCATGGCTGCAACCCCCTTTCTCCGCGTGCAGCGGCGGCGGCGATGGCAGCGCTTGCACGCGAAGAGAGGGGTGGGGGGGGGGGGGGGTGGGTGCAGCCGGATGGGGGCAGGGGGGGCGTGGATCAGCTGGGAGGGGGAAGGAGGGCAGCATCGGTAGGGTGGGGTGAGAGAAACAAGTGTAATTTAGTCTTTATTTTTTTTGGGGTATTAAGTTGATGCCTATCAAAGTTGAGGGTATCAAGTTGAAAAACTCGAATAGTTGAGGGTATCAAGTTGTAATTTAGCCATTAATTTATTCATCCACTTCTCTGTTCTCGGTTATGAAACATCATAGAGAAATCTGCTTGGCCTTGGGGTACCACAATACCAGGCTAAATACTTGGCCATGGTTCTAGGAAAAAGGAACATCATAGAGAAATTAAGATATGATTGGGAGACTTGGTTGGCATGTGGTTGCTTGGCTCCAACTAACTTTATTTTGTTATCTGATCCTTCACTCTAATATATAATAGTTTCTCCTTGATTTCTACTTTCTACACTTTGAAGTAATCGTGGCATAGTGACCCACAAAATACTTGAATGAAACAGAATCAAAGTTAATATTACTAAGTACTGTTTTAGTTCTGTTTTTTTTTTTCCTTCTCAATCATTATATTGAAATGTGATTGCAGACTCCAAGAATTGTTTCACTGCTCTCTGAATCATACAACCCACATGTGCGGTATGGTGCGGCTCTAGCAGTTGGTATATCCTGTGCTGGTACTGGTTTGAGTGAGGCGATATCCTTGCTGGAGCCACTTACATCCGATGTTGTGGACTTTGTTCGGCAGGGAGCCCTTATAGCCATGGCCATGGTTATGATCCAAACTAACGAATCCTGTGACTCACGTGTGGGAACATTCAGGTATCTCTTGTTATGTACATGGATCATGATATGTATTTCTCAACACTATTTGTTTATATCATTTCTGTTTGTGTTCTTATAGGCGCCAGTTGGAGAAAATAATTCTTGATAAGCATGAAGATACAATGAGCAAGATGGGTGCCATCTTGGCCTCTGGCATTCTTGATGCAGGTGGGCGTAATGTCACAATAAAGTTGCTCTCTAAGACGAAGCACGATAAAATCACAGCTATTGTTGGGCTAGCAGTCTTCAGCCAATTTTGGTATTGGTATCCACTCACCTATTTCATAAGCCTTGCCTTCTCGCCCACAGCTTTCATTGGACTCAATTATGATCTTAAAGTGCCAAAGTTTGAGTTCTTATCAAATGCCAAACCCTCCCTTTTTGAATACCCTCACCCAACATCACCACCCACATCGGCATCAGCAGTTAAGCTGCCAACTGCTGTTTTGTCAACTTCAGCTAAAGCAAGATCTAGGGCAAAAAAAGATGCAGAGCAAAAAGCCTTGGACAAGTCGACCACTGATGACACATCAGCCAGCTCTAGTTCAGGAAAGGGACTTAAATCTGCGGAGAAGAATAATGACACAATGCAGGTTAGCTCGTTTATCATTGCTGGATCCATTACTTTATCCATTATTCATAGCGGTAGTTGGAAGTTGGAAGTAAATGCTTATCTTGTTTATGGAGTCTCAGTTCTGGTGACGTCCACATCTTTTGATTGATAGACTAATGATTCGCCGGATGTTTTTGCTTCTGTTAGCAACTTTGTATGATTTCACCTTTCCTCTAAGATGTGTGGAAAGCTAGCCATGTCATGGTTGCAGATTCCTGTACATTGATGTTTAGGTGATGGTATCTATGCTAAGTTTTAGTGTATGCCGTCTTTTGTGTTTTTGCTCAAATTTGCTTTTTGTAATGACCTTATTATCGTGAACCGACCCGTAACTTCTCTTTCCAACTCTTCACTGTGGATCTGCTTTGACGAGGAACTAGTTGCAACTATTTAAGCATGAGCTATGTTTCATGAATGTGGACACGGGTGTGCATACATTTTCAAATAGGTATAAAAGTAGTTTCCTACGTTGCACGAATATGGGCACGGACATGAATACGGACACAGGTACATGTATGGACACGATACGGACATGGACACCATTTTGCCATGTCCATGCAACATTGACCATGAAATAGAAATTATTATCATTTAGACTTTGTTTGGGATTGGTGCTACGTTTCATAAAGCAGCAGCAGAAGCAGCTTCTGAAAGCAGCACCCCACCATTCAAAAGCTGCCACAAAATTGATCTAGCTTTTCAATTTTTTAATAAGCTGCTATTACCGAACAACTTTTTGGACTGTTTTTCAATAAAGTAAGTAGAAGTAGCCATGATGAGAAATAATCCGAAACCCGGCCTTGTGTTGGAGTATGGATGCTTAGAAATAGCTAAAAGGTCTTTTGATTGTTCTTGCACTTCCAGGTGGACAGTACTGTGGAAAAGAAGGTGGAGGCTGAACCAACTTTCGAAATCCTGACAAACCCGGCTAGGGTTGTCCCTGCCCAAGAGAAGTACATCAGGTTTTTGGAGGGCAGCAGATATGTCCCTGTGAAGCTAGCTCCTTCTGGGTTTGTCCTATTGAGGGATCTACAGCCATCTGAAGCCGAGGTACTTGCTCTTACTGATGCGCCAGCAAGTATGGTCTCACCTGCAAGTGGCACTGCAACGACAGGTCAGCAAGGTTCAGCTTCGTCAGCAATGGCTGTAGATGAGGAGCCCCAGCCACCACAGGCATTTGAATATTCCACATAATTGAGAGATCTGCAGACGGTGGTCGCCCTCCGTTTCTTGGATGAAGGCTCAGACTTTGCCTTTGCCTAGAGTTTTGGTATTGTTGCTTCTATTATTTCTCTACCCGTAGGGGATGTCTACCGGGGAAGAGTACAATGTACAACCAAACCGAAAGGCAAGGGGTTTCGGAAGAGATGTAGATCAAATGGACAACCCTTTACCTCTCTTTAGCCAGAAGGTCGAAAATTAATCTGCAAACTGTCGACAATGATGAGGTTGTTTCGTCTTGTTTAGTGCCACCCGTGTCTGTATTCATTCATACAATCACTTGTTTTCCCCGTGTGAGACCCGTGCTCCTTCGATCACTTATAAACATCTTCGGAAGCCGACAACTTGATACATTTGGAAGTGATTCATTTCTCTCACTTGTAGTAGGATCAAGTTGAACTACCAAGTGTTCGATACTTTGGTTGTGTGTTTTATGTTTCTTTTGTTGTTGCCATAATAACTATAGAAACCTTCATGTGTTGGTATTCAGTCTGACACTTTTAGATTAATACAGTTATGCAAATTCAGATGGACAGTGCTCTGAACTTGGAAATTACATTGTTAGAACTCAAATTGATGGAATTATTATCAGAAGACGCGATGGGTGATGACGAATCTACAATAATGCATTTTTTGATCGACTGCTATCAATGCAGTTGAGTTGCCATTTACTAGGGAATTCAATGAATACATGGAACTTGGAGGTAGCTCTATATTATGATTCAAGTGAAGAAGATGAGCATTGATCGAGGCAATAAGAGTAATAATGCAGACGTTGGATTATTATTTCTAAAGTTCTGGTTTTAGTTTTCAGAATTTTGAGTTTTTGTTTCGAGTTTTCAGAATTTTGAGTTTTATTTCGAAGCCGAACCAGATTCTGGAAGCAGACTGGGCCTTGCCTGTCATGGCAATGGGCTCTACTGACTAATGTCCTCATTTGCGTAGTGCTCGAAGATGTCCCTAACTTGAGATATAATCATTCCTTATCCGCATTACGTTTGGAGTATATTGGACACGGTTCTACATTGGCCAGACACGAAAACGTATGGACACGATAAGATATGAACAAGAAGATAAACGGTCGGATCGGAAGGTTTCGTGGTAAACCCAACACAAAGTCCATATATGGATCTTCTCAAACGTCGTGAGGACTGGAAGGGTCATGTATGTAGTTGTTGATGTCCTTTGTTGTGGCCAATAATAGGGCTCTTACACTTATCTCACCATCTTTTGTCTCTCCGAAGGTGTCCTTCTAGTTGCAACTTCTCCCATGTATACGGGTCCAAAATTTTCGTCTTCCGGAAGTTCTATCTTGTTGCTCATTGCCGCCAACAATTCACTCTCCGGCTTCGTCACATATTGCTACTACTTCTTGGAATATGAGTACGTAACTACGTCCAGTCTACGTCGTGATATCGTCACTAGTACGCTGTCTATACTATCATTAGTCCAACAATTTCACAAATATAATAAAGCATCCATAGAATGATGACACATGTAAATCCACAGTGCTATGGTCATACATAACGAAAGATAAGATATCTAAAAAGTCTCAACAATCATTATAAAGATCTATCAAATAAATAATATAACTCCAAGTATATGGGGGAACAAACACGGTCAAATAAAGAACTAAACTCTCATCGTCTAATGCTGATTCCTTAGGCAAATGAATAGCCAACATATCATTGACTAGCTCTCATCGTCTAATGCTGATTCATAAGGAATCGCCTCCCAGGATATTAACTGATGATATGTTGGCTTTAGTGAAATTTCGAGGACAATTTTTTTTTAAGGTAGAGTTGTTACATTCGTTTCCGTATTTCGCATTTCTATATTTTTGGTATTAAAATTTTCATGTAAATCGAACTTATAATGTGATTTGTATTCTCACATATCTTGTTTATCGTATTCTTGTGATTTAGATTTTGTTTTATTATTGTGGGACTACCCTGGACTATTAGAATATCCACTGGCATTTTCATGGACTAGTGTTAAGACCAGTGCATAGAATGAAGAACCCTGAAATTTTACGATTAGACGAGTATACTGCCATATACCACCGATATACTGTTCACCTGTGACTCACCCTATTGAATAGTAATCAATACATCCTTTCGTCCATAGGTTTCTTACTCACCCTATTGAATAGTAATCAATACATCCTTTCGTCCATAGGTTTCTTTGTTCTGAAGCATCCTATTAACCAGTGAGTCCTTGGTTTTCTTTTGAAGTGGATGAGATTAAAAGGGGAGGAGTGTGGATCAGTGACGTAATAGATTCGACAACCACAATTAATTCACCTTTTATATATATATATATATATATATATATATATATATATATATATATATATATATATATATATATATATATATAGCCAATGACCTCTAGTCTAGTGGGAGTGGTTAAGCATGTTACCCAAGTGGTAAGGAGATTAATTCCCAGTGGTGAGGTTCAACACAATTGTCACGCCCCAGCCCCAATATACGTAGAATAAGAATAAGTAGCATTCCACCTATATGTATACAAAGACTACTCCAATATATGGAATCCACACATACATACATAAGCTGTAATATGAATATATCTCATAGTAGATACATCACAGTCAACGTTATACTATATCTCATCCACAGAACAAAAAATAAATAATATCTTTCTAATGTATCAGTGAAGCAGTACGAAATGTCAACGAACGAAATAGTCGGGTGGAGACAAATTCACTACCAAGGTAGAATGAAAATGGAGACCGACCTCCTAAAAATAAATGAAAGAAAAATAAACAGCAACTAAGAGGTACATCAACAAAAAGAATCAAACATCATCGGAAGGTAAGACCTCCTGGATAGAAAATAAAGAGTATGGTCTTGGTCCGTACTCCTGCGGAAATTAGTCTTGACTGTCTATATCTGGAGAGATCACCAAGTTCTCAAAGGGACGTAACAAGATATATACATAATATCATGTTATGTAACTGCCACAATAAATAAATATGCAAGGACTAACATAGTAAGTAAAACATGCGAAAGGTGGTGGTGTGAAGAATGGACGACGTCCCCTAGAAACTCGCCTAGTTGGAAGAAGCAATAAAAATGGAACTTCCGAAAACGTCTCCAGATGCTAAAATAGACATAACCAATGTTTCCGAAATATGAGAAATAGCTAAGATAGACTACCCATAAATTTAATTTTGCACACAGGAGCAAAACGGTAGTTTTGGACCAAAACGGTGTCCGTCGTTGGAATCGTCTTACACCGAAAATCGTGTCGAATCTAATGGCCTCTAAAGTAAACAAACTATATGTCTACAATTTTAGTTTTTCAATGCGACTCAAAGGTAGTCCAGTTTTGGATTCCAATGAGCCGATCAAAAAATGTTTGTTGAGTCGGATCGTGGGGCCCCGGTTAACTGTCTCATAATCGAACTAAATTTGGGTCACAGGACCAGCGTAATGCTACAATCCAATGACGCTAGTTCCGTCACGAGTTGAGTAGCGTTCACGAAGAAATCAACAATTTTGCAAAAATATCGATACGATAATTTTTGACGGATACGGGTCAATTCCGTCGTGCACACAAAACCAATTCGAATTCCGCCAAAGCCCACACGTCCATGAAATCCATATGCATCTTTCTACGCAACTGTTCGCGGTCAAGTCGTCATGTTTTTTGGAACGGACTCCGTATTAGAAAATTTCTTGATTTTAAAAACTGTTTTTTTCGCCAATTTGGAACTACATTATCTCAGTATTTAATAAACTAACAAGTCTGTCTAGATAGATATTTAAAATTTTTAATGTTCTGTCCGAAAAATGACTTCCAAAATAACACCTTGGTACAATTTATGTGCCCAAAATTTAGTGATTTTTTTAAATTTTGGAACTCGATTTTTTTTGCGTACATCGCGAATCAATAAAATCTCCTTGATAGTTTTGTAGGTGGTTAGGTCGTCTACGCATAGAATTTTTTAGATCGAGAAATAGAACGGCGAGGAGGTAGAAACCATATCCGAAATATGGGATCGACGCGACTGCTACTACTGCTATTATTGCGGTGCTACTGCTGCTATTTTGCTGTTGCTGCGGCGACTGCAGCACTACGCATATATATATATATATATATATAATATATATATATATATATATATATCCATTTTCTCTTTCTTCCTCTTTTTTCTCTTTTTACTCTTTTCTTCTCATTTTCTCACCCTCTTGTCTCCCTTGGGTTGTGCTTAGAACTAGCCTTGAGGCTTTGGATGTGGTGTCTAAACCCCTAGGTGGGGGAGTAGAAGCTTGGATTTGTTTGCTCGGACTCAAGACAAGTACATCTTGTTCAAAGTGAAAACAACCATAATTTTCTATATTTGTATTGTTTCTTGATATATTGCATAATTATGGTCTATACTTTGCTATTTAAATTGTTTACAACTTTTGTATATGACATTTTTGATTTTGGTCATTGGTTTTGAGTTTGGTTGCATCTGGATGTGTTTCGGTTCCCGAAAATCTATATTTTAGAATATTTTGAGGTAAATCATATTTTAAAACCTAATATACTTCCATGATGATTTTTTTAAAGTGACAATTTTATGTCCGTCACAAGTTTTATTAAAATTCTGGATTTTTGTCGATGTATTAGAGCAGTATACCACCGATATACTGTTTGGCCCACAAAAAATTTGATATTTTTTTTACTGTTATACTGGTATACCGCAGTATACCGTTGATAAGTATAACATGGGTAAATTACAGTGTATCATTTTTGTCCGTTTTTGGTTGTTTTGTCCTTTTTTTTCTAGTTATTTTCTTCGACTGTTTTGATTCCTTAACATGATATTGTAATTTTTTTTATAATTTAAGGAGATTATATTTCCTATATACTTGACATGAGTGCATGTCATGTTTGACACCGTGGAATATCTGTTATGTGCTTAATCTAATGCATCTTGGCATTGGTAATCGAGTGTGAGTATTATTGTCCAATATATCACTTGTTGTGAACTACGAGAACATTCGCCAGTAATTACTCACGAATTACTCGTACCCATAGCTCGTTATTCTAGGACAATTCTCGAATGTTCACAACTTAAGAATTGAAAATAAATCTTGTAGAGTAATTGACTAATTAAACTCATATAGATTATTGGAAGGGGAGGACATTCTCACTACCGGATACCCCGATCTCCAAGGACCCCATGAAGCATGGTTCAACCATAGGCATACTAGGCAAACGCTGCATGACCTAGCTTGCATGTGTTGCAGCACTTCCAGACCAGTGTTGTTGTTGAGCTGCGATGATCACTTCCTTATATGTTACATGTTGTGTTGTGGTACTATCTATTATATGTTTTTTGTGATATGTTTATGTTTCCTAGCTCTTTAGTTGTCAATGTCTTTTTCATGCTCTATACGTGTACTAGCTATATCGATCCCTTGGCTATCCAGGTATCTACTTTGCTGGTATAGCAAAGTTCCTCAAACTTTCATTCTTATTTAATTAGGTCTTGTGATAACCTAGCTAGTTAACTTGTAGCAAGCCGTAATGATTATAGGCCGTGCTCTTTTGGTTGTGCTTTATCTTATATGTTGCATCTTGTTCTGTGCGTTGGTGAGTGGTTATAGGCTAAGCTTTGCTTGGGAGACGGTCCCGACACTTGTTTGGTTTGCGGGTTGTGGTCTGGTTCTAGAGTAGTACCTAAATTCTCTCGTTGCTCGTCGTCCTTTTCAACTCTATAGTTACATCTGTTTAATATTTTATTTCATCATTTTCTATTCTCGAGATACGTGTATAGGTACTGCATAAGTCTCGACTCACATTTATTTACTTCTGTCTTTATGTGTTGTTGTTTTGTGGCGATGTTTGCTCGTCCTCTAGCTCCTTTTGTGGTACTTGCTATTTGGTGTTTGAACCACACTGATTTTGTTTGACCATATTTGACAATGGAGCCGAAAGATTTCCTTTACCTTTTTGTTGGATGGCCTACATCCTTACTTCAATGGTCTTAGTTTGCGAGTGGTTTTTCTTTCCTGTACCACTCGTTGTTTATTTTATTTTGGTGGTGTTTAGTTAATGCCAGTGTTAGTCCTTTCATTTCGAGACTTTCTTTCTGACTTCGGTCAACATGATGCATATATTAGACTATGGCTGATATTGTGATAATGTATATTTGTACTTTACTAGTACAACAATATGTATTCACTAGCTTAATGATCATATATATATATATTTTGGGACATCTCTTTACTTTATGTATGATATATTATTGTTACTTATTGTTGCTGGATTGAGATACTAGGACTTGTCGGCCTTATGATTGACATCTTTTGGATGTTAGAGTCCACCCACTTGTCTTATAACCATATCTCGAGGTACTAGTTTACTTGGATATACGTAGCTGACCTTGTTTCGTCCCCCACTCTCCACTATTCTAGTTCTGAAACGTGACATATTAAATAACTTTTTTATTCTTAAATAATAATATTTTAGCTCAGCAATTGTTACACCAAAAAGAATATGATATCCATGATATTTGAGTTATATATGGTCGCTACATGATGCCCCTTGATTAGTTAATTAATTTTACTAAGGCAAAAACCTGCAGGTTTTGGAATTTAATTAGAAGGCAGAATATATAAAGTTTCACTAATGATATTTAATTTGGAAACTAATTCCACAATTAGAGGAGAACACAAAGAAAGTATAAGAGTACAAGACACTTCTCAACTCTCTTGTGTGTTCACGTACACACAAACACAATTGTTCCCTCTCATACAAACATGCAAACCTTTTCTTCTTCTCATTCCCCTTATTCTGCTACGACATTAATACGACACAAACATAATTGGGGATGACCAACCTACGGCTATAAACTCAGTACTGGGGCTCCGCCAGATACTGGGCACCGGGGATCTCGTCGGCGGTGGAGCAGCAAATGCAACCATAGCGTCCGGGTCGACAACAACCGTAGTAGCAGCGGCCACGACCGGGGTACCCTCCTCCACCACGACCTCCGCCAGGGTACCCTCCTCCACCAGGGTACCCTCCTCCTCTGCCAGGGTACCCTCCACCACCACGACCTCCGCCATTGTATCCGCCGCCAGGGTACCCTCCTCCTCCAGGGTACCCTCCCCCTCCACCAGGGTACCCTCCATACTTCTGGTCCTGAAGCCCACCCTCCTTCACCATCTTCTCATCTGAAGTAGTGAAGTTGATTAGACCATTATGTAATTAAAGAAGATAAAAACAACATGAAATGAAATACACTAACAACTATGCTACTTGGCCCGCTTGCGAGCTGGTCCGCCCCCAGCTGGCACCCCTCCAACCACCACATTGGCAGGTCAACCGACATGAGACCCATGCGCTGCCATGCGGTCTGGTCCGCTTGCGAGTCATGTAGCATTTTTCATACACTAAATATGTAGTTCTAGTTTACCTAATTACTTTGCAAATGATTATTTTGCATCAACACAAATGATATTGGTGACTGAAATTTTATGAGAATATATAACAGTCATAACTATCCTAACCAAAGTTGCATGCGTATCATCTCGATAAGGGCAGACCTATTTATATTAAGTGGATTCAAGAAATAAATTAGTTTGATATTAACTGTTATAAACTTATAAGTAGTGTAATATTTTAAACTTTACTCAATTTACAACTTGCTAGTAGTTAGCTGGCATAGGAAAGCAAATGACAAAATAGGAAAAAAAAATTAGTTGCTAATTATAATAGTTTAATGTTAGAGCCTGCATAACCGATCATTCACACTGGGATAACTCAACCTGATCCCGGTTTGAGCATGCTATTTGGGCACAATGTCCCCAATTATCCCACGCACCTCCTCCGAGGTTCGATTCTCAGACCGTCCGTCTAGTCAAGAAAGTTATATCTATTCTTGCTGATCACGAGAACCAGATGAGTTTGGTGATTATTTCTCAAGTAATAAGAGGCTTACCATGTTTCTCAGCGACTTCCGATGAGACAAGGAGAGCGATTGCCAAGAGAACACAAAGAACAAGCAACGCCTTGGGAGCCATAGCTTCAAATCCTAGCAAAGGGCACAGAATAGGTTTTTGATGATGAGGAGCATTGCAATGGCAAGGTATTTATAGTGGATGGATGACAATAGAGAAAGGGTGATGAATATTAATACTCAAAAGCAATATTTTAAAAATCGGACCGGAGTTCGACACGGTGAGTACATTGGGTTGGCTCAAATCGATTCAACCAGTGGTTTAATCCGAATTGAACCAATTTTATAGGGTTATAATTTTGTTTGAATATATTACACAGTACACAACTACACATATGCTACTTATACTAAAATTAGTCAAGAATCATACATATAAACTTTTTTTGCAAGTAAAGTACAAACCAAAAGTCAAAAGTCAATCAAAAAAAAAAGTTGAATTGGAAAAGTCAGATTCACACCGGTTTAAAATCTAATCGGGTCAGACCCGGCCGGGTTGACCAGATTATATAAAAGAAACCGATTTTGGAAAAAATAGTAAGTCGGTATTAAACTATAGTTCGAAAAAAATTACTGATTCACGAATTGTTAGGTTCAACCGGCCGGTCCGGTCTAATTTTTAAAATACTGCTCAAAAGTAAAATCATTTGTCAGACTTATCTCCTTCATTTAATTAGATGGCACTATGCAGTTGGGAAGATCCAATTATGGAGACTTATCATCACACAGTGCAGCCATGCTGTGCATACTGCATACTCTAAATAAATAGTAGGGCTGATACTCAGCAGTTTGAACCTTCCCTTATTAAATGGTAGACTGACATGCATGCACATGAATTTACTTGGCGTGCAGGGTTTACTAGGCGGCTGTTTGGGGGCCATTGGCACGACGACTTGACATTTTGCATGTGCACCACTACTCGTAGGACCGACTCAGAAGGTTGGGTTGTCATAAACTAGAACTTATTTTGGTTGCCATCATCCGTCACTGGCAAAATATTACTAAAAAGAAGCAAATTGCGACATAAATTGTTAAAATACCATATTCTATCGCTAAGACAAAATAGCGACAGAATAGCGAGCAAAAAACTTCGTCTTTGAGAACAATGTCACTGTTAATTTTTCATCGGAAGTTGCTACTTGGCCCGCGGGCGGGCCAACCACGTGGCACTGACCCATTGGCAGGACGTCGACATGGACCCCATGTGAATAGGGGAGGGCCAACAGGAGAGAGCCACGCAGGCGGCGGACGGGCAAGTTAGAATTTCATCATCGCTAAGATGTTGGTTGTGTTGACGACTTAATGATGAAAATAGCAACGAAAAATAATTGTTAAATCGACTAGAATTGGAGGATGTACCAAAGGAGCAGATGAAGGAGCAGTTCATGTTGTATACAATAACCACTATTATGGAGAAAAAAAAATCAACGTCCTTTCCAATGAATTCTGACGGTTTTCTATGCTTATTAAATTTTGAAACGTTTGAACATATTTTGTCGAGGTTCTTTGAACCACATGATTCTCACTTCTTTTGTGTTTGTAACGTCTATTTTAATTATAGTTTATTGGCCGGTTAATTGCCACTAACTCTCTTGTCCATTGAAAAATGTCTATAAAATAAACCTCTTCTTCTCCTCTCCTCGACGGGAAAAATATAATACGGGAATGCACTCGAAAATATCACTTTCAAACTTTCTTTTTACATGTGTTCTTCTTACTGTTCTTCGCATCATCGCTCTGGGCAAAGCTACAAGTCAAGGTCATTCTCTCCGAGTTGTGTGCGACGAAGGGATACCGATAGAGCAAAAGTTTTACCACTAGGAGCGTCTGAAAAAGTCTTCACATAGACCCGGATTAACTCTTAGGGTAGTGCTTTATGCTCGACTTTCTCTAAGGCCGATAACTTTAACTTCTTTTTATTTTGTTTGCAGATTTTTAGAGGAAAAAATTAAGAATTTCTAAGAATCTAAGAGTTAATCATGTGATTGTTTTACATGTCTTGTTTAAAATTTATAAGTTTTAATGCATGCAATTTAGATACTGTTTAAAAAAAATAACGTTATATATTTTTTCCTCCGGATGTCTAAGAAAATATTACTATAATTTTCTGTCTAGTAAAATATATTTATTCTGATAGAATTTACTATTATTATTATTATTATTATTATTATTATTATTTTGCTTCTTCGTCCAAAATGCTAAATTTGTATATTTACCGATAATTTGTTGGAAAAAAAAGAGTAAAGACTTTGCTTCGTACTTGGAGCTCTAGTAGAAACCAACAGCTCCAATGTTTTGAATACAAGACTTTGTCATCTTTTATGTCCTTGTGTATTATCCCAATTGCAAATATAAGAATGTCCAAGTCTGGACCTTGATGCATAAGTTAAAATTAACGGGTACATCTTTTGACTTGGAGAATGGATGGTGGACGATATAGAATTTACAATCATGATCCGCAGTAATAGATATACCACTACCAAAATTTATCGTTTTAGCGACGGCCACATCCGTCGCTACGACGACGGTAATTACTATTAGCGGCCGATTGCCGACGGATATTGGCCAAAAAAATCCGTCGGCAATCAGCTCGTCGCTAATAACCTTCCGTCGCTAAGTTGTCGTCACATGACGGAATAGAGACAGATATTCGACGTCACAATACGAAGCATTAGCGACGCATTTCCGACGGACTGTCGTCCACTTCAGCTTTTAAGTACTGAACTGTGTAGGCTATAGCGACGTAAATTTCCGTCGGTAACCCGTCGTAACAGCGTATCAGATCGTATCGTTCCGTCGCTAATCCGTCGACAACTTCGGTATCAAGTGACGGATTAGCGACGGTTTTCTGACGGAAAAAGCCGTCGACCAGCTTCTGGAAATTCATGTCATTTCCAGCAACTTGGCGACGGATAAGTCGTCGCTTTGCCGTCGAAAGATATCGACCGAATAGCGACGGATTAACCGTCGACCTTGTTCTGGAAATTTTTGTTATTTCCAGAACACGGGCGACGGATAGGTCGTCGCTATTCCGTCGAACAATATATCATGCCGACGGATAGTCCGTCGATCATCCGTCGCTACCTGGGAAAATTTTTCAAATATCCTGTTAGCGACGGACTAGCCGTCGAAAAGTAGTCGGCAACTGGTGATGACCGTCGCAAAACGGTCACAAGTCCGTCGCTAACTGAGAATATTTTGAAATTTTTTTTACAGCTTTTTAGCTGTTCGCAAAAATTTGCATAAACCAAACCAATATATAATGCACACCAATTATCCAACAATCACATAGACCAAATATATTATGCACACCAATTATCCAAGAATCACATAGACCAAATATGCACATACGAATTTAATGCACACCAATTATCCAAGAATCATATACACCAAACCAAATTAATATAAAATAGACATCAATTATCCGGAAGAGTAACCTAATATCCATCGTTATAATCCGATCATTGCACAAATATTCCAAAATTTTCACAAATATTCCAAAGCACATAGGAAAGAGTTGGCCAGTTACAGTAACCTAATATCCAATCCTGACGACCGATCATAGCACAAATATTCCAAAAATTTCACAAATATTCCAAAACACATAGGAAAATCGACTTTGGCCTCAACAAAGACCACAAGTCAGACGATGAATCCTCACAGCCAGGGATAATAGTTGCGTTGAGGCATGTACCATTCTATCAGCCACTTTGCATACGAAGGCTCAATCTGGTTGAGGTCTTCTGTAGGGATAGGAGGGTCGCTCCCGATGCTACTACTCTCTGACGGTGGCTCCTCCTTAGCTTCAAGCTTGGGAGCAATCTCTTTCCTGATGGTCATCGGTTCTTCCTTGACCTCGACCTTTGGTAACACCTTCTCCTTAACAGTCACCGGCTCTTGTTTGACGACGGAGACTTCCTCCGTGTCGACCTCCAAGGGTTTCTTGTCTCGACCCCTTCCTCGACTAGCAGCACCACCTCGACAAGTCCTAGGAGCCATCTTTCTGACAACATAAATTTTCATATAGGGTAAAGAAATTTACTCAAGTTATAAAAGTTGTGACGTTGGTTTTTTGCGTTCATCATCATTAGAGGGAGCAGCACTGGAAAAGTTGTGACGTTAGTAGCATGAGAGAGTAAAAATCTGTATCACAAGACTAACAGAATTACTATGTAATCATGTACTCACCAATAACCGGATGTAACTGGAGTCGTTGGGCCTATCGTGCAGTAATTTATGGATCCGCTGGTATAGGCCAGATGTACTTAGTATCTAGTGTATCAGATTAGTATCGGTCTATCTGTTTGGTATAGGACGTATCATATTGGTATTGGCCTTAACAAATTGTTATCGTCCTATATCCGATATGTACATGTATCGGCCGAATAGCTAGGATTCATATTGGTCTTATCGATTTGGTATCGGTCATATCCGATATGTATCGGCCGTGTTGGATTAGTATAGACTATTTCGGATTAGTATCGTGGAAGGTTTAGTAACAATTGTACTTGGATTTCTCTCTTCTCGATCTAGAATACCATTGCAAGAGAATCACCAGATCGTGATTGGCCAGTTACAGTAACATACATACTTCCTTTTCCATCAGGAAAAGCGAGATTGAAAAGGAAGTATGTATGTTCTGTAACTGGCCATCTACGCTCTCGTGACTCTCTTGCAATGGTAATCTAGCTCTAGAAGAGAGAAATCCAAGTACAGTTGTTACTAAACCTTCCACGATACTAATCCGAAATGGTATATAATAATCCAACACGGCCGATACCTATCGGATATGACCGATACCAAATCGATAAGGCCAATATGACTTAATGGCTATACGGCCGATACATATCGGATAGGACGATACCAATTCGCTAAGACCAATACCAACCGATACGGTCCATACCAAAACGATAGATCGATACTAATCCGACACGGTCAATACTTATAAGTACCTACGGTCCAAGAGGTTGATCCGCTAGTACATCCATGTACGAACAACGAAGTAACGATCCATTTCAATTTGGATGTAAAAATCTGTATCTTAAGACAAACTAAACATAATCAGTTCTATTTCACATGCTTAATTGCCAAGTATGGGAACGAATGGCTCAGAACACAACCCGAAATTCATTCTAGCATACATTAGTGTGAATCATCTATGTTCTGTACATATAGTGTAGTATATGTTCTTATCGTATCTAGTATCTGAAGGATGTAACAGAATCAAGATGAACTCACATAGATTACAGGTGCCCCACATTTGATTGCTACACCAAGACTCACCGTGATGAGGTTAGTAATTTATTTAACCTAATATAGTAATCTTGTAATTTAAAGTTGGAAGAACATGCAAGTAGCCTTATAGTTTCTGCCTCGCCAGTCGAATGGCTTAATTGCCAAGTATCGGAACGAATGGCTCAGACCACAACCCGAGATTCATTCTAGCATACATTAGTGATTCATCTTGATTCTGTTACGTCCTTCAGATACTAGATACGATAAGAACATATACTACACCATATGTACAAAACATAGATGATTCACACTAATGTATGCTAGAATGAATCTTGGCTTGTGTTCTGAGCCATCCGTTCTGATCAAGCATCTTCCTTCTCAGAGTATACGTCCTACATAGATGGATCTCTCAGAGTATCCTCTAGTGATAGGTTGTCGTATCATCACTGCCGAGGGATGAGGGTCGGAGAACAGTCAACTTTATCTACGGATACATAGTTTCTGCCTCGCCAGTCGAATGGCTGCAGGGACTATATATGTCCTGATCACCATGTCGTAGTCCAATACAATCCAGAGATTGACACAGTTCTAGTTCATATATGTAGTCCAATACAAATAGTCTAATACAAAAACAACTCAATACAAATAGTCCAATACAAATAAGTACTAATAACTAATGAGAACCACGCTGCTCACGCAAACGCTCAGTGATACGTTCACGCAACCACCTCGAAAAAACGAGATTTTTGGCACGAGGAGAGCTGTCGTCCCTTGCAAGGACTGCATGAAGAGTCCTCTCGGTCTCACTAGCTACCGGTGCTAGATGAATAGAACTCCCGGTCTCACTAGCAACCGGTGCCACTTCCTCCCTAATTGTAGGAGGAGCCACCTCAGCATTCACTGTTTTCCTCAAACGACGTGCCGCTCCTCGGGTCATGGGTGCCATCTGGTAAGATCGATAGTCACAAATAATATAATTGTAACATAAGCAAGCTAACTAAAGGAACCATCAAGTAATTTGAGTACATTTTCGAAAGCCGATAAAGTATAAAAAATTCGATTTTTTGCCAAGTGTGAGAACGGATGGCTCAGAAGACAACCCAAGATTCATTCAAGCATATATTAGTGTGAATCATCTATGTTCTGTACATATGGTGTAGTATATGTTCTTATCGTATCTAGTATCTGAAGAACGTAACAGAATCAAGATGAACTCACATAATGTAATACTAAGACATCATCTACTACTATATAAGATATAATGATAGGTTGTCGTATCATCATTGCCGAGGGCTGAGGGTCGGAAGACAGTCAACTTTATCTACGGCTACATAGTTTCTGCCTCGCCAGTCGAATGGCTGCAGGTACTATGTCCTGATCACCATGTCGTACCATAGATCAAATGGAGCTGGAACTGGAGCCAAAATACAGTACTACTTTACCATGTCGTACCATTTTACTCTCTCTCTCCTCCCCCCCTCCGGCGCTCTCACTCTCTCCGGCGCTGTCACACTACTAATTCCTATGTATTTTAAGTGTGAGAACGGATGGCTCAGAACACAACCCAAGATTCATTCTAGCATACATTAGTGTGAATCATCTATATTCTGTATACATATCGTGTAGTATATGTTAACCTTATCGTATCTAGTATCTGAAGGATGTACGTAACAGAATCAAGATGAACTCACTAATGTAATACTAAGACATCATCTACTACTATATAAGATATAGTGATAGGTTGTCGTATCATCATTGCCGAGGGATGAGGGTCGGAGGACAGGCAACTTTATCTACGGCAACATAGTTTCTGCCTCGCAAGTCGAATGGCTGCAGGAACAATGTCCTGATGACCATGTCGTACCGTAGATTAATGCAATTAATGGAGCTGGAAATATCCGTCGCTAACCGGTAACTAGTCCGTCGCTAACTGAGATTGTCACATACACATATGTATATCACAGCTAGATGTATAGATATATACATCTATACAGAAGCACACAACCGATATAACTCGCACTGTCCTTGAGACAGTGAACATATATATACACCATGAATCCAAACCCCATATATATTCACATTTACTAATCCAAACACCACCAAACTAATGGAATACCCAATATGGATAACACATTATTTAGCCAATATATAAACTCAGATGAATTTGAGAAGCAAAGCCACCCGCTGCCCCCGACCAAAGCCCGCCGCCCCAAGCCCGCCGCCCAGTAGTTCGGTTGCATATATATATGAAGAGTGCTTATGGGTGTGCGTCGGTGGCAAATAGCCCCGACGCACCCACCTCAAGCCAGCCGCACAGCCTCCGACGCCGCCGCCCCAAGCCCACCGCCTAGCCCCCGACGCCGCCGCCCCAAGCCCACCGCCCAGCCCCCGACCCAAGCCAGCCTCCCAGCCCCCGACGCCCCCGCCCCAAGCCAGCCGCCCAGCCCCCGACGCTGCCGCCCCAAGCCCACCGCCCAGCCCCCGCTCCAAGCCAGCCGCTCAGCCCCCGACGCCCCCGCCCCAAGCCAGCCGCCCAGCCCCCGACGCTGCCGCCCCAAGCCCACCGCCCAGCCCCCGCCCCAAGCCAGCCGCTCAGCCCCCGACGCCCCAACCCCAAGCCCGCCTCCCAGACCCCGACGTCCCCGCCCCAAGCCCACCGCCCAGACCTCGCCCAAGCAAGCCGCCCAGCCCCCGACGCCCCCGCCCCAAGCCCACCGCCCAGCCCCCGACCCAAGCAAGCCGCCCAGACCCCGACGCCCCAACCCCAAGCCCGCCTCCCAGACCCCGATGCCCCCCGCCCCAAGCCCACCGCCCAAACCCCGACCCAAGCCAGCCGCCCAGTCCCCGACGCCCCAACCCCAAGCCCACCTCCCAGACCCCGACGCCCCCGTCCAGCCCCCGACGCCCCAACCCCAAGCCCGCCGTCCAGCCCCCGACGCCCTGCCCCAAGCCCACCGCCCAGCCCCCGACCCAAGCCAGCCGCCAAGCCCCGGACGGCCCAGCCCCAAGCCTGCCGCCCAGCCCCTATACCGCGAGAGAGAGAGAGAGAGAGAGAGAGAGAGAGAGAGAGATCGAGAGAGAGAGAGGGGGGTTATCTTCGGGAGAGAGAGAGGAGAGGACGCCGACGCCGACGACGACACCGACGCCGATCACCGAAGCCGACACCGGCGAGAGAGAGAGAGAGAGAGAGAGAGAGAGAGAGAGAGAGAGGAGAGAGAGTAAATTTGGAGGGAATGCGAAAAGTTCCCCCCGTCGTTTCATTTAAAGTCTGGGACGTTTATATAGCGACGGTTAAAAAAACCGTCGCCCAGCAGTCGCCTATTTTGGTAAGTGCCGACCGAATATCCGTCGCTAAATAACACCGACAGTCTAGCGACGGATGTGGGACCTTTCTTTTCCCTAAAATTAAAATAAAAATGGCAAAGGCTTGTAGTCGAAAATCAGTCGCTGAGCGGCCACGAAACCGTCGCTAATACCGACGGAAAAAGTCCGTCGCTACAAAACCATCGCTAAATGAGTGTATTTTGGTAGTGTAACCAGATATCAAACATTTGTGGGTTTTGATGCACCTGGACCAATATTATCTGCACAACCACTTATCTTGCTATGGGAACACTCATTCCGTGACCACTTGTAAAACCCCTAAATTTCTACTATTTTATTATTATTATTAAATTTGGTACCGATTTAAAATTTTGTATTGTACGTCGCGTAGTCGTATTTTACGTCGCGCACGAAATTTATTTCCTTGCTCGTCGAGTGCGAATATGTGCGAGCGTACATATTTTAGAAAAATATTTTTTCTATTATATTATACGCTTTTAAAATATTATATAATTATTATTCTTACTATAAAAAGTCTTTTTGTTTTTAGCAGTTATTAATCATAAATAATATTTTATTGTATACTAGAAAAAGCATAATCATGTATGCATTATTCGTGCATACATATATTTGCGTAATTATTTATTAGTCTATTTTAAATAAAAATGTAATTTTTGAGATTTATTAATATTTTATTATTCAAAAAGATATTTAAAAATATTTATTATTTTTGAAATTATTATTATTAGTATTTTTTAAAAATATATTTCGAAATTATTGTGACGATTTAAATCGTGATTTGAATTTTTGGATTGATTTAAATAGTAGATATTTGGAAATTTGATTTATCCTATTCGATTTTAAACTAAAATTAATTTGATTTAAATTTGATTTGTATTTGAAATTGGATTTTGATTTGGATTTGGATTTGAATTAAGTAGATTGAATTATCTAAATTCATCCTATAAATAGGCAGGTACTCCTTCATAAATTTCTATTCTTCCATAAATTTTCCACCACAGAAGTGAGTGCATCGTGTCCATGACCGTGTCCGTGTCCCATCCACTATGTGTTTCATCGTACAAATACATTACTCCACCCCGGGTCCGACAGATCTGAACCTCCGTCCCCGTCGTGTCGGACACACCCGACACGACTCATCCAAACTCAAAACCCTAATCCTATTTCTAAACCCTAACTTTAGCCTACTATTGACAGTCCCCTCCCCGGCCACCCGTCCTCGGCCATCCGACCCAATCACACCAGCCCCGCAAACAGCCACTAGCTGACACCACCACCTCCGACAACCACCATCCCAGTCACCTCCGTCCCCGACCTCCAGCGCAAATATCTCCACCTCTGCCAAATCCTTTCCCGGCCATCGTTACGACCTCGGCCGGCGACTTTCCAACACCACCAACACAAGAAAAACAAAGAAGAAGGAAAACCAAACTCTAACCCTAAAACTTACCTCGCCGCCCCGAGTTACCACTCCCTTCGGCAATCGTGCTCAGCCCGGCCAAAACCGCCGTCGCCCGGAGCAGCGCAAGTTCCACCGCGCTGCACTCATCCGCCGTGCGACCGCCATGGCCGAGTCCCCCGCCGCTGGACTCTTCCACAGCCTCCGCTCCTCGCGACCATCCGCCGCGCCCGTGTCCGCCCCCTTTCCAGCCTATCTCCTCCATCGCGTCCTTCCGCCGCCGCACGGCGAGCAGCCCCGACCGAAACCCCTCTCCGACCTACTCCTCTCCTCCTTCCGGCCTCTCTCTCCAGCCTCCGCCCGCGCGTGTAAGCGCCCGACGGTGAGCTCCGCCGTTCCCTTCACCTCTTCGCTTTCGCCGCCTCCACCCCAGGCCGGCGCGCCACCGTCCCGAGCTCGACCGTCTCCCCGCTCTCGACTTCTTTCCTTTCTCCTCCGCCTCCACCAACGGCAGTCCCCCGCGCTCGCCTCCTTCTCCACTGCCCTCCGCCTGAGCGCCGGACCACCCTCTCCCGACCGCTCATTCTCCCGACCACGAGTTCACCGCTCCTCACTCCTCCCTTTCCCCCTCTCTCGTCCCTTCTCTTCACTCTCTCGCTGACCCTTTCAAATTCTCTCTCTCTTTCTCTTCACCCCTCTGAGTTTTTATCTGTCGGTTGAGGAGAAGAGAACCACTGGGTTTTGTTTGATTCATTTTACTTTTTTGTTTTTTTTTGCTTTTTTTGTTATTTATATTTTATTACTTATTATTATTGCTAAAGCTGATCATCTTAGTATATGTAAAAAATTATTTTATTATCACTAGTACTATCATTTATATTGATAATATTATTGTTATACAATTATACTTAATATTTTCCAATTTACTTGTGAGTCAAAGTATTGGGATTGGGTCTTGGTTCCTATACTGATTTTTCAACTAGGTCTTGAAAAGTTCTATTATTATATTATTATTATTATTCCATTATTATTATTATTATTATTATTATATTTATTATTATATCAGTATGATTATTATATTTAAATTGTTTACTATATTATTAAGAATTATATTTAAATATATGTTATTATTAATATTTCTGTTGTTAATAAAGTTTGTTATTACCCTATTGCTATTATTATTATTTTATGAGTATAAAGCAGTAAATATATATATATGGTATATATAAATATTTGTAAAATTATTTTTATTGGTTATTATCATTATTTTATTATTGATAATTCTAAAACGTGTGGTAGGATATAAATATAAAATTTTGCTTAGACTAAACTATGTACTGAAATATTTTTAGGGTATTCTAAAAATGGTTTACTAGAAAACATTATTTCCAAACTTAATTTTAATTATTGCACTAAATTTTGTAGATATAGCTACTATGAAGTATTTTTGCGATTTAGTCAAATAGATGTTTTATTTGTATTGGTAAAGTCTACGTTTTGGGCCTATTTAAACTTAAAATAGTTTTGTACTAAATAAATAAAATTAAATTGGATTCTTATATAATTTTATTTTCTAGTATTATAAAAAGTTTTCAAAAATTATATATATTATTTTTATCCAAATTCTATCGATCAATCTCATGTCCGTGACGAGCCCATTTCTTCCTATTTTCTTCCAATTCAAGCCTACCTTATGTCAACCCTAACCAATTTGACCCTTCTGGACCCAATGGAACTGTCCGTACCACTACCCGAGGTCCCCTTGCATAGTTGTTGCACGAAAGTCGCAGTTCATGCCACCGTGATTATCGCAGCACATACCAGGCAAGACACCTTGCCATATGCTGTTTATTTATTTTAGCTCATATTTCATGCATTAGTATTATTTTTTTTATGCAAAATAAACTGCGATACATGACTTAACCTGTTAGAACTTACTGTTCATTTATATTTCCTGCTGTGTATTATTTTCTTACAAATTAAACCTAGATTTAAGGGACCACCATGTGTTGCATTCATTGGCCTTGACACTGGTAACACAAAGTTGTTGTCGCATGTAGAACACGAAAGTGCGTGATTGGCTGGCCCACCAGTATTACAAGTCGGCATAGGAATAACCGCTAATAGAGTAGCATGCTTAGTTTGACTTGCGGTTATAGTGGTTACTGTTGTGGATACAACAAAGTAGGCATTGGACGGGAAGAAAATTCCTTACGCGTATGGCTTCGATGCACTTTCCCTTTTGTAACCCGTGAGCTCCGCCGGAGACGCGGCAGCTTTACCCAAGATTACTGATGGCCACTGACGATTCTGCGGACGTCATGCTCTTATTGATTGGGCCTCTAGTGCCCCAAGGGGGACTATGCCGATCCTATTTAGCCAGGGCCCATGCGTAGAAAGATTGTTCTTAACTATATTTCACTTAGAATGGTTAGGCACCTTTATCCGTTAGGTACAGTACTTTTTGGTTTGGGTACTTGTATCTGACCGTGGCTTGGAATAATACTTGTCGCGGATTAGTTCGTCACATCTTGTCCTTGTTTAGTTGTAGGTGTGACTTACTACTTCGATGAGAAGGTATTGAACCTTGTTGGGGTCCGGATAACCATATTGGATTCATGACATGGAAAGATATGTCCTGTGAATTAGTTTACCATCTCCTGTCCTTGTTTGGTTGGGGGATGGTACGCTCGTTCAATAGTGTGTATTGGACCATGTTATAAATTTAATTAACTTATTTATTTGAGCGATACTTATTCAGTTTATGGCATGATATTATGTATCTTATTACGTCCCTCTGAGGACCTGGTTATCTCTCCAGTTGGGTGCTATTGTCTTTCGCAGGTGTTCTAGCTCTAGCCGTGATCCTCGCTATTTCTTCGAGGATGATTGCACTTGGATCATCTTTGCTTCGCTCGTCAGGTTCATTTCTTTACTCATGTATTTTTTCCTTTACTTGTTGGTAGTAGATTTGTCTCCGCCCAACATATTGTATCAAGATAATTTATTCTCATTATATGACATCTTCTATTCATTTATTTTGTGTGGATGAGATTAGTTGTGGTTTTACTGTATTTTACAGCTTATGTATTTATACGAGGCTTCCATATATTGGAGTATACTTTGTATGAATACAACTGGCATGTCTATGTTCCTAGTCCTACGTATTTTGGGACTGGGGCGTTACATATTTTTGTGGTGGCCCATGCAGGTCAAGATAAATTGTTTGGTTACTTTACCGTACCAAGCAAGCCTGCGAATAGGATTAGAAGTCTAGGATCTTATCCACATACTTGACCACTCTCTTCAATCTACCGTTTGACTCATCGATTGCATCTTGCTTGATTTTCTTCTATCATTATTCTTATCTTTCTTCGTGCTTGCTTGAGATTGACCCTACTAGTTAGATGTCCCAAACACCCTTAGCTTAATTTTTAAGTTGGGTAGAACAACCCACGACCTGACACACCCTTGACCATTAAGGGAATACAAATGGTATTATCTATACCATAGAGACTAGAGGAAGTTAACCCACTTAGTCAACCAAGCCTTGGTCAACCAAGCCTTGGTCAATAAAACCGTAGAATGATGGTATAGGAATAAACAAGACTTAGATCCTTATGACACTTAGACTATTCATATTAGTTCTTATTTCATCTACCCTCGTGCCTATGTTTTACTATCTAAACAAATGATGCTAATATAGCCTAGTATTTGCAAGCTAATCCTTATCGAGCTTGATCAAGACATATGCTATAGAGTGGCCACTCACTAGCCTATTGTCTAATCAGAACCGGTGCATAATGGTCTGATCAACCAAGTGCACTTTGGTTCGCTTTTGTCTATTACTCTACATGGATGGGGACATAACTAAACTTGGCCCCTACAATCTCATCCACGACTGCCTTGACAATTCGTTTGAAATTATTTGATCGTCTTTGAATCATGTATTCGTATTCGATAACACCTCATTCGAACTCTATATTGCTTTCGTCTTCACCTATTTTTAGGAGGACGAAGGCGTTATACTAGAACTTCCTCGATCCTTCCTATCGGCTATGACCATTCTCACTCGATATTGCTATATCTTTATCCTAAACTACTCGGCCCTATCAAGACCCTCTAATCGCTTAATTAAAGCGAATCTATTTCGTTCTCTTAATCGTGACCCTCATTAATTACCCGTTGACCATACCGTATGTTTTTCTACGATCTAGATCGCGATTTCTTACGACATGATTTTTGAAAACATTGTCATCATTGGATCCCCATTGATACCCCCTTGTGTCCTCTTACCCCCTACTAATTCTTAATTTCGAGGACAAATTTTTTTAAGTTGGGTAGGATGTAAAATCCCTAAATTTCTACTATTTTTTTTATTATTATAGAATTTGGTACTGATTTAAAATTTTATATTGTACGTCGTGTAGTTGTATTTTACGTCGTGCACGAAATTTATTTTCTTGCTCGTCGAGTGCGAATATGTGCGAGCGTACATATTTTAGAAAAATATTTTTTCTATTATATTATACGCTTTCAAATATTATATAATTATTTTTCTTACTATAAAAAGCCTTTTTGTTTTTAGCATTATTAATCATAAATAATATTTTATTGTATACTAGAAAAAGCATAATCATGTATGTATTATTCGTGCATACATATATTTGCATAATTATTTATTAGTCTATTTTAAATAAAAATAATTTTCGAGATTTATTATAATATATTTATTATTCAAAAGTTATTTAAAATATTTATTATTTTCAAAATTTTTATTATTAGTATTTTGAAAGATATATTTCGAAATTATTGTGATGATTTAAATCGTGATTTGAATTTTTGGATTGATTTAAATAGTAGATATTTGGAAATTTGATTTATCCTATTCGATTTTAAACTAAAATTAATTTGATTTAAATTTGATTTGTATTTGAAATTGGATTTGGATTTGGATTTGGATTTGAATTAAATAGATTGAATTATCTAAATTCATCCTATAAATAGGCAGGTACTCCTTCATAAATTTCTATTCTTCCACAAATTTTCCACCACAGAAGTGAGTGCATCGTGTCCATGACCGTGTCCGTGTCCCATCCACTATGTGTTTCATCGTAAAATACATTACTCCACCCCGGGTCCGACAGATCCGAACCTCTGTCCCCGTCGTATCGGACACACCCGACACGACTCATCCAAACTCAAAACCCTAATCCTATTTCTAAACCCTAACTCTAGCCTACTGTTGACAACCCCCTCCCCGGCCACCCGTCCACGGCCACCCGACCCAATCACACCAGCCCCGCGAACAGCCACCCGCTGACACCACCACCTTTGATAACCACCATCCCAGTCACCTCCATCCCGACCTCCAGCGCAAATATCTCCACCTCTGCCAAATCCTTTCCCGGCCATCGTCACCACCTCGGCCGGCGACTTCCCAACATCACCAACACCCGAAAAACAAAAAGAGGAAAACCAAACCCTAACCCTAAAACTTACCTCACCGCCCCAGTCACCACTCCCTCCGGCAACCGCGCTCAGCCCGGCCAAAACCGCCGCCGCCCGGAGTAGCGCAAGCCCCACCGCCGCTGCACTCATCCGCCGCGCCCGCCATGGCCGAGTCCCCCGGCGTTGGACTCTTCCACAGCCTCCGCTCCTCGCGACCATCCGCCGCGCCCGTGTCCGCCCCCTTTCCAGTCCATCTCCTCCACCGCGTCCTTCCGCCGCCGCGCGGCGAGCAGCCCCGACCGAAACCCCTCTCGACCTAATCCTCTCCTCCCTCCAGCCTCTCTCTCCAGCCTCCGCCCGCGCCTGTAAGCTCCCGACGGTGAGCTCCGCCATTCCCTTCACCTCTTCGCTTCCGCCGCCTCCACCCCAGCCGGCGCGCCACCGCCACCGCCCCGAGCTCGGCCGTCTCCCTCGCTCCCGACTTCTTCCCTTTCCCCTCCGCCTCCACCAACGCAGTCCCTCGCGTTCGCCTCCTTCTCCACTGCCCTCCACCTGAGCGCCGGACCACCCTCTCCCGATCACTCATTCTTCCGACCATGATTCACCGCTCCTCACTCCTCCCTTTCCTCTCTCTCGTCCCTTCTCTTCACTCTCTCGCTGACCCTCTCAAATTCTCTCTCTCTCCTCTTCACCCCTCTGAGTTTTTATCTGTCGGTTGAGGAGAAGAGAACCACTGGGTTTTGTTTGATTCATTTTACTTTTTTTGTTTTTTTTGTTTTTTTTGTTATTTATATTATATTACTTATTATTATTGCTAAAGCTGATCATCTTAGTATATGTAAAAATTATTTTATTTTCACTAGTACTATCATTTATATTGATAATATTATTGTTATACAATTATACTTAATATTTTCCAATTTACTTGTGAGTCAAAGTATTGGGATTGGGTCTTGGTCCCTATACTGATTTTTCAACTAGGTCTTAAAAAGTTCTATTATTATATTATTATTATTATTCCATTATTATATATTATTGTATTTATTATTATATCAGTATGATTATTATATTTAAATTGTTTACTATATTATTAAGAATTTATATTTAAATATATGTTATTTTAATATTTCTGTTGTTAATAAAGTTTTTTATTACCCTATTGCTATTATTATTATTTTATGAGTATAAAGCAGTAAATACATATATGTATATATAAATATTTGTAAAATTGTTTTTATTGGTTATTATCATTATTTTATTATTGATAATTCTAAAACGTGTGGTAGTATAAATAAATTTTGCTTAGACTAAACTATGTACTGAATATTTTTAGGGTATTCTAAAAATGGTTTACTAGAAAACATTATTTCCAAACTTAATTTTAATTATTGCACTAAATTTTGTAGATATAGCTACTATGAAGTATTTTTGCGATTTAGTCAAATAGATGTTTTTATTTGTATTGGTAAAGTCTACGTTTGGGCCTATTTAAACTTAAATAGTTTTGTACTAAATAAATAAAATTAAATTGGATTCTTATATAATTTTATTTTCTAGTATTATAAAAGTTTTCAAAAATTATATATATTATTTTTCCAAATTCTATCGATCAATCTCATGTCCGTGACGAGCCCATTTCTTTCTATTTCCTTCCAATTCAAGCCTACCTTATGTCAACCTTAACCAATTTGACCCTTCTGGACCCAATGGAAATATCCGTACCACTACCCAGGTCCCCTTGCATAGTTGTTGTACCAAAGTCACAGTTTATGCCACCGTGATTATCGCAGCACACCAGGCGTACTACCAGGCAAGACACCTTGCCATTTGCTGTTTATTTATTTTAGCTCATATTTCATGTATTAGTATTATTTTCTTTATGCAAAATAAACTGTGATACATGACTTAACCTGTTAGAACTTACTGTTTATTTATATTTCTTGCTGTGTATTATTTTCTTACAAATTAAACCTAGATTTAAGGGACCACCATGTGTGTTGCATTCATTGGCCTTGACACGTGGTAACACGAAGTTGTGTGTCACATGTAGAACATGAAAGTGCGTGACTGGCTGGCCACCAGTACGTACAAGCCGTGCGATAGGAATAACCGCTAATAGAGGTTGCATGCTTAGTTTGACTTAGCGGTTATAGAGGTTACTGTTGTGGATACAACAGATAGGCATTGGGCGGGAGGACAATTCCTTAGCGTATGGGCTTCGATGCACTTCCCTTTTGTAACCCGTGAGCTCCGCCGAGACGCGGGTCAGCTTACCCAAGATTACTGATGGCCACTGACGATTCTGCGGAACGTCATGCTCTTATTGATTGGGCCTCTAGTACCCCAAGGGGGACTATGCCGATCCTATTTAGCCAGGGCCCATGCGTAGGAAAGATTGTTCTTAACTACATTTCACTTAGAATGGTTAGGCACCTTTATCCGTTAGGTACGAGTACTTTTGGTTTGGTACTTGTATCTGACCGTGGCTTGGAACAATAACTTGTCGCGATTAGTTCGTCATATCTTGTCCTTGTTTGGTTGTAGGTGTGACTTACTACTTCGATGAGATGGTATTGAACCTTGTTGGGTCCGATACCATATTGGATTCATGACATAGAAAGATACTCACCGTGAATTAGTTTACCATCTCCTGTCCTTGTTTGGTTGGGAGATGGTACGCTCGTTCAATAGGTGTGTATTGGACCATGTTATAAATTCAATTGACTTATTTATTTGCGCATACTTATTCGGTTTTATGACATGATATTATGTGTCTTGTTATGTCCCTCTAAGGACCTGGTTATCTCTCTAGGTGTGTGCTATTGTCTTTCGCAGGTGTTCTAGCTCTAGCCGTGATCCTCGCTATTTCTTCGAGGATGATTGCACTTGGATCGTCTTCGCTTCGCTTCGCTCGTCAAGTTTATTTCTTTACTCATGTATTTTTCCTTTACTTGTTGGTAGTAGATTTGTCTTCGCCCAACATATTGTATCAAGACAATTTATTCTCATTATATGATATCTTCTATTCATTTATTTTGTGTGGATGAGATTAGTTGTGGTTTTACTGTATTTTACAGCTTATGTATTTATACGAGGCTTCCATATATTGGAGTATACTTCGTATGAATACAGCTGGCATGTTTATGTTCCTAGTCCTACGTATTTTGGGATTGGAGCGTTACACCACTATATCTTTAGAGTGTAGACACAAAGCTATATTTCTGATCTATATTTTTTTAATTATTAAACAGACAACATGACATCTCATGACATGATAACGGAGTCACAGTACTGTATTGATTGTGCATGTATCCTAGTGTTGCTTTTGAATTCTCGTGTCTGTTATATGTTGACATGAGATATGTCTCAGCTCCCTAGTTTAAGGGGGTATCAGTAGTCTTTGATTACTGTTTATTATTTTCTTTTGTTCTAGATTTTTTTTATATGAAAGAAAATTTTACTTTCTTAAATCTAGCTTGTATAATATGACAAAGCCTGAAAAATCTAGTATTTTTAAGGACAAATTCTTCTGCCTGATAGATGAATAGTAGCCACGGAGAACGTTGTAACGTTCTTTTGTATAGTATTTGTAAACTCATAGGTTTACTGGTTGATAGTTATGCACTTATTTGCTTAGGATTTTTAGTTCTAAGTTGATATTGGATAGGAAGGAATCTGTCCCTTTTCCATCATGTAATATGCTGGAGTATGATTATGTTCTGGAGTATGATTGTGTAAGAAAAAAAATCCTCTTAATAATCGTAATATTTTAGACAATATTTGAAAATTATATTTCTCTGTGTTCAGACTCCTAAAATTGTCTTCATTCTTTGTGTTTCTCTTCCAATTTGCGAAAAAATGCCCTCTATGACTTGAACTTGTGGGTTTTAATTTTTAAATGCTTTTAGTACGTTGCAATTTGTAATGACTCAAGTAGTTGCATAATGCATATAGATTTTGTTAGAAATTAAAATTCATAATTTGATATTTGAGCGCTTTATATACTCCTTTCTGTGACATCTTATGATGATTTGTTATTTGCATATATGTTAACTTTAAATTTGGAGTATATGAAACAACTATATTTCAACTGAGAAGTTCAATCCGCTGTTGGGTTAACCTCTTAACTTAGTTTCTCGTGCTACCATATCCTTGTTTTCTTTTCTTTCTTTTGTTTTCCTTTGGATTAAAGTGATTGGTAGAACCATAGTTAATATGGTAACAAGCTTACCCTCTTCAAGGTCCTTGTAATACTTATGAATCGGACAAATAAAGATACCTTACTTGTCACAATTCACCATCTCATTTGGTTACAAATTATTATACTAAATAAGGGTGTCATGATGCTTTTTTTTTCTAGTCTTGCATACAAATAAATAATTCTTCTTTGTTCTAGAAACTTTAGTTAACATTTTCTGATACATGCTATTTCAAATCAGTAACTTTTACATATTTTGACATTAGTAAACATTGTTGTATACTTACTAGTTTGTCTCCTATTGTATATAGTGTAAATGTAAAGAATTGTCATATAAATATTTTGTTACTGTGCTGATTTTTTGTTTTAACAATTTGTTCGTGTAGTTTAACACTAATTGATGTAAAACGATAGCAGACAAACATTTATGTTATATAATTACTTTGATTAAAGAAATATTTTGCTTTGGTTCCAATTTTGCTATTTTGCTATTATGTCTCTCTTGAAAACAAATTTACAGATTACAACTATAACAATAAATATAATATTTTATTTGGTGAAAAATTATATTTATTTCATTGAGAAACAATTTATGAAAATTGTTTTATTTCTTTAAAAAATAATTTATCGTATTTACCACGGTATTTATCAATAGGTGTATAGATTAAATAAAAAAGATATTTTACTTCATCAATAATCTAGTTATGATAAACATTCTAATGCATGAGTAATTTAGTTTGAATTCATTTAGAAAAATATATGGTATGTTTAATATTATGATCTTGAATCAAGTATCAGTATACATCCGATTTGCTTTTGCATAACATTTATGTGATGCTTCTTTTTTCATTTTATTGAGTGAACATTATTATCAATATTATTTTGTGGCTGTTTTCTGTGATACCTAATGTTCACTTATTCTTTGTTACTTAGTACCTTGTGATGCAACATACCCTTGTAGGAGCATCTCTCTAACATAGCAATATTGATTGTGAAAACTTCAAAAGAAGTCATTATGCCGTCGATTCCATCTTTTATGAGTATTTTAGCTCTTAAGCACATAATTTTCTTTAATCTTATATACATTAGCAATGGCTACCTGTAAGACCCAGTTTTCTGAAATTGGGGTATTTTTTGAAAATTTATTATTTTTATTATTTATTAATGGTGTTTTAGTCATGATATGATTTTTGGTGATTTTAGTTAATTTAAAATTATTTTCTAAGTCATGGCTTATGACTTTGTGATTTTACTAGTGTAACCCTAGTGTAAACCCTAGAGATTTTATAACCTAGAGACTAACCATGGTCATGTGAGCCTAACCATAGGTTTAGAACATCAAATTAGGGCTTTCTAGCCAAAAGGGTATTTTAGTAATTTTCTAGAATTTATTTGGATTTATGTGGTTTATTATTATTTAATTTGTTGATTAGTTTCATGTTAGTCCCTAACCTAGTTTACCCTAACCTAGAGATTAGTCACTAACCTAGGAGGCTAATGTTGGATGTTAACCTATGTGTAAATATCTTAGGTGGGAAATATCTAAGATATTACTTTCTAGGATATTTTAGAAACCTAGAATATCTAACCCCTAGTCAAAGCCTTAGAGACTAAGTTTTGCAAGGTGGAAGGGGACCCTATAGCCTACCCCTACCCCCCCATGGCAGCCACACCCTACCCCCTTCTATATAAATACCCCCCCTCTTCATTCATGCTATCTTTTCATTACACTTAAAACCTAGTTTTTCCCTCTACTTCAACCCTTCACCACTTAACCATTTTAGCTCCAAATTGAGCCTAGTTTCTTGCATTGGACTCCCCTACACTAGAGAATACTATCTAGGGCCTGCTATCAAGGATTTGTGGAGCCTTGGGCATCACCAAGAGAAGAGGACACCCCCCCTACTTTGGTGTTTTCTTGACTTTTCACCAAATAGGTAAATACCTATAAACCATGTTAATTTTGTATTTCTCTTCATATTTGCATGCATCTAGGTACCATGGGACTGTGGGTCAAGTTGGTAGGATTTAGAGTCGGTTTGGTGTCCGTATCGGACACGTATCCTAATTGAATTTATATTGTATTTTAATGTTTTTAGCTCACTGTCACA